>OX940921.1:27303485-27905899 GCA_954870645.1 Agrotis clavis
AATTATACAAAGTAATGCGCCTGGCGGGGTTCGAACTCACGACCTACAACTAAACACAGTCATTTGAACTTGGATAGATACAGCATAAGAAGAACATTATTTTTTTTTATATCGAAGTTTGCTGCAATCTTATGGGACGTAATCAACGCGAGCTTATGACTCGCGCTTACTAGGAATTCCTCGTTTATGGGGGAAAATTGCAAACCCCTATAATTATAAAAGAACAGGGTTTTTTTATTAAGACTCGGCTACAGCCGAAACCGCTAAGCGCAGTAGCTTGAATTTTGGATAGCAGTTGCAGTCTTCTATTTAGGGAAGCAATAAGACGGGATTTTGCGAAAATCCTCCTCTAAGGGGGTGGAAAGGGGTGAAAACGTTTGTATGAAAAATTTTATTCCTTGGGTTCATAAATTAGAAACTTGTCATAAATAAGAACACAAGTAAATAAAAAAGAATTGCTCTATACCCTCCATTGGTAATCTGGCCGTTGTTAAAGTTTGTATGGGAAAATCATAACGCGTGAGTTGATTGATGTGAAAATCATTATTTATAATTATACTAAATATGAAATAATTAAAAATGTGTTATTGGATTTTTCGAAAATAACCCCCCAAGTTAGTGAAAAGGGGTTTTTAAGTTTAAAGGGGAGGATCTTTAACCGCTAAACGTATAACCTAATTTTTGGTTGGTAGTTGCAATTTATAATGTTGGTGAGCACTAAGAAGGGATTTTGCGAAAATACATCTACAAGGGGGTGAAAAGGGGTGAAAACCTTTGTTTGTAAAATCTTATTCCTTGGATTTATAAACTTGAAACTTGGTACGATTAAATAAAAAAGATAGTTATTATTAGTCTTTTATAAATACCCTCCATTTTTGGGTTTTTCGTAAATCACCCCCTAAATTGGTGAAAAGACGTGATCAAGTTTTATGGGAAGGATGTTACTGCTTGCTTCGATAAACTCAAAACTGCGCATGAATTATCTCTCAATCGAATAAAGGATGCGTATTTATTTATATTTATTGTTTGTTTGTATTGAATAGGCTTCGACACTACTAAAGTTTGTTTTTTAATCTCGTAGACCAAATTGACAAATGATAATGTCAAAACTGACATAAATTCTATAGAAATTCGTGTCAGTTCGCCATTTGCACCTGTCAATTCAGTCTACGAGATTAAAAAACGACGTATAGAGCATTTTTATATTTTCCAAAAGTATTCTAAAGGAGGGTGAGCGGGAATTAAATTCACTGAGTTCAAAGTTAGAAACACGCGCAGACGAAGTCGCGGGTAAAGTGCTAGTCTTATATAAGTTTTCTAAATCATATTTTTGCATTGTATTCAACTACTATCACTTTTTCCAGTTCATTGTATCATACTAACCTACAAGAATTACTTATATTATTGTGGTCCTTATATTATTTGGGTTCAAACAGAAGGCCTTATGTAAGCCGTTTTTGTTTGATTGATAAGAATATTTTCCGCCGAGAAACTCCACGTTACTTTATCTCTTTGAAAATTATTCCGATCTTGATTACTTCCTCAAAAGTTTCAAGCTGTAATCAGATTGTTACTTCTCGAGTTACAATTATTATGAGATTCATTTGATTTTTGTCATGAGATTGTAAATTATCTTGAAAGGCTCTGATTTTAAAACCATAAGGTCGGGACTCCACCAAAGCGGAGGCGAGCGGAGATGTGTTTGAATAACCAATCATATTTCCACCGAAGCTAAGCGGAGAGGAGATGTGTGTGTGAGCTGAGGACACATCTCCGCTCATCTCCGCTTTGGTGGAGTCACTAAGGCTGACTTGTCCATTGTAGCGGAGAGCGGAGCGAAGAAACAGACAAAAATATTAAGAGGATAGTCTACCGAGCGCTCGTCCGTACTAAAAGAGAAAACGTTTTCCTACCCCTAAATGTTATCCTATCTCAATGTTTTTTTAGAATGCTTCTGACACAGTAAAAAACTAGGTTTATAGGTTATCTTTTTTTCAAAAGTAACTCTTAGGCGCCTGTAACTTTCAAACTATTATAAATTTTGAAAAAAAGAAAACATATAAACCTAGTTTTTTACTGTGTGGATTGCACAAAATTTCTGTTCCACTTCGATGGACAGGGAATTACGAACTGGTGCGGGCGCGAGTTGCGGCCAAGCATACTCGTACTGAGAAACAAAGTCTGCAATTCCGCTCCGTATTACTTTCTCGCTTCGCTCTACTACCTATCTTCCTTTTTGTAGACAGGCACTCTAGGAAGTGTGGTAGTAGCCTATTTATGATTGAAATAAAAAAAACCTTTTTTTTTACTAGATTTCAAGCAAAGTGGTTATGACAAAAGGATGCGATAGATAGACAAGGATCTGACAAGGGTTCATTTTTTCGTTCGGACAAGTAAGCGGAACTGTATGGCTTAGTCAGCATATTTACACGACTAGCGACTGAACTAGAGTTTGGTAATCTGTTAAGAGGTTCCCGCGGTACTGCATAAAAGGCAAAGCGCAATTAATATTTTATTTTTAGTCTATCAAGTATGACAGAATTTCTTTCCGTTCCGCCCATAGTGGCAGAACACGCTTGAAGATTTACAACACAAAAAAAAACTACCGTGTTGGAAATAATTAATGTTTCACTCGTTACTTCAAGTGTAATCCATCTTTTCCTTACCCTTCACCCATCTTAAGGCCTCGCTAAACATATGTCGGCACTCAATGTTTTACGACTAGTAATTAGAACAGATCTAATGGCTTTCTGGCTTTACTGCTGTAATTAAATGTCACTTGAAGCTATGTAGAATAAGGGTTTAGTTTAGGTATTCTAAATACAGCATTCAATAAACTGGGCTTACTACTGACGCTCACATGGGCAACTCTATGTACGCATTGTGTATATTCTGAGGGAATTCGTGAGCATCTAAATATTTTCAAATTTCTCTTCTGTAGCATCATAATATTCATGTTTACTTATCTAAATAAGTCATGAATGAATGTCTCTTGTAACTAAATAACGTGAATAGTCGCGAACTGTGTTCTATTCTTGAACATTTTCAATATACGCGTCACTGGCTCTCAATAATAGAGCGATGAGAAGATATTCTTCTGAACAAACAACAAACGGTTATCGCGAAACTAAAGAAGATAAACGACACTGGTGTCGAAGTAATGACACAGTGTTCGAAATTCTCTAATGTCGAGCCGCTTGACTGGTCTATCAAATTGACATACGGTTGGCTGTCACTGGTGCAGGACTGCCCCGCTTGGGCAGAGCACCGCCGCCGTGTCATAGTATAAAGAGGGGAAGTAAATTATCTTCATACAAACGCACCGCGCACGGCTTAATGTGTGCGCCATAGTATCTATGCGTCGCCGCACGCACACTTAAACAAATCTCGAGCCGTTTCGAGGTGCGCCAGTCAGGGCTAACATTGCACGAGGTTCGTGCACGGCTTTTCGGCACCGCTAAATGAATGAAAAATGTGTGATTATCGCAGGAGAACGTATTGTGATTCAATAGACATGTTTGTATTAATTATGCTTGTATTAATTAAACATAAAAATAAATATGGTCTTTTTTATGTAAAAAGACTACTTTCCCATTCTAAGTATGGGGGCAACCCAAAAAATTAGTTTTATTTTTATTTTTGTGTGAAAATCCTAATGCGGTTCACTTACTACATTTACCTTTTACTTTCGAAGAAAAAAGGCTGTGACATACGGACGGACAGACAGACAGACAGACAGACATGACGAATCTATAAGGGTTCCGTTTTTAGCCATTTGGCTACGGAACCCTAATAAGGAGGGTATTGAGCGGGAATTAAATTAACTTTTAAAGGGCTATTGAAGGACACCATGGATTTTAGTCAGTACGAGTCTGACAGTCCCTCCCGCTCTGCCCTGGGTGGGAGGACTCACTTGATGATTTTACCACGATAAAAAAAGTACCTATATGTGGGTGAGAAAGACTGGTGGTACTTTTCCATCTCAGTTTCAAGGTTTACTATCGTATGGCAATCAATATCAGTCGTTGCTACAAGTTACTTCTGTTTAAGGGTTTGTTTGACGTCAGTTGGACTTTACGAGCCGATATTAACGGGTAGTTACGTTCTAGTTCCGTTAGATCTATGGCTGGATGTTATATCGGAAATGAAAATACAGAACAGCATTTATTATATTGTTACGTCGGTCGAATTGCGAGACCTATCTATAAGCTTCTCGAAAGTTCCACAAGGTTCTCGACAATTCTACTAAAGATCGGTCAGGAAAATTCTAGAAAATTCTACCCTGTTCTAGATGTTTCGAGATGGTTCTGGAATGTTCCAGAAGGTATGGGACTATGTCGAAGTCTATGGATGTTTCCAGAACATTCGACCACCTTCTAGAAACATCTAGTGGGTCCGGCCGGGGTATAAAAAGGGCGTCGATCACCAACCTGAGGCAGTCTGGTTTTGACTACGATCGAGGCGACTCGAAGTGAACAAGCGATCTCTAAGTGACTTTTACGTGTGATTAAGAGTGTGTATAAGTGTTTAAGTGTTGAGTAGTGTTAAGTGTTTATTTTAGTTTGTGATTCGTGTGCGATTAAAGTTTATTTGGTTTTAATTGGTGTTAATTAATTTATCCCAATACCCAGCTCGTAACATTTGGTGTCAGAAGTGAGGGATAAAATGCCGATTTTACCAAAGGACGACACGGACGGTATTCGTACCAGGAGTCAGCGCCAGCAAGACATGGACCAGAGGCGGTTTGGAGGTTCCCCGATACAGACGCCGGGTGGTGCTCAGCCTACGACGGAACCAGCCGCTGGTCCATCTGCAGTCTCTTCAGCACCAGCGGGTCCAGACCTGTCTGCGCTTATGGCGCTTCTGCAGGAGCAGGCTCGCCGCCAGGAGGAGCAGGCTCGACGCCTGGAAGAGCAGCTACAAAAGGACAAGGAGGAGCAAGCCCACCGCCAGGAGGAGCAAGCCCGCCGCCAAGAAGAGCAGATGTTCCTGATAAAAGACCTGCACTCGACATTTGGCAAGGAGCTCAAAGTGGTTAAAGAGCAAGTCAATCAGCACGAGAACCGCATCTCTGAAGCTGAGGTCCAAATTGCCGGGGTGAAAAAGGCTTTGGGTGAACTTCGGTCTGGAGACGGGGTTGTGTGTCCAGTGATTGCTGCACCTTCGGCACGAGGGTTTAAGGTGCCACCATTCGACGGAACATCTTCATGGTCGGCGTACAGGATGCAGTTTGAGGCCGTTATGAAAGCGAATGGGTGGACCAAGGAGCAAGCTACGACCGCGCTCATCTTGGGTCTGCGAGACCAGGCTCTGACTGTACTTGAGGTTCTTGGCAAGGATGTGACATATGAGCAGCTGCTGGAAGCGTTGGAATCCAGGTACGGCGACGCGCACCTGGAGTACGTATTTCGTGCTAAGCTGAAGGATCGGGTTCAACGTAGTGCCGAGAACCTACAACAGTGGGCCCTAGAAATTGAGAAGATGGTCCGGAAAGCATATCGGTCCGTCCCGGCTCTCATCGATTGCAATCTGGTACAGGCTTTCATCGACGGGATACGTGACTTGGAAGTTAGAGCAGCCGTAAGACTTGGGCATCACGAGACCTTGAAGGGCGCCTTGGCCCATGCTTTGGAAGTGGAGGCAGTGAGGCAAGACCATCGAACTCAGCGTAGTAGGGAGGTTGTGCCATCTTCTGTACGCGACCGTTCGAGAGGGTACGGCCCTAGGTGCTATACTTGCGGAGAAAAGGGTCATCTTCGCTCAAGCTGTCCAAAGCGAAGGGCAGCTGATATGACTGCCCAGCATCGCAATTGGAGATCGCATGGTAACGCTGATACACCGTCTAGAAGACCTTGTTCTGCAGACAGTAAGCAAGAGCCTAAAGAAGAAGTGCTCGTGAGGACGCTAAAAGGAAGCACGGTTCTCGGTAATGAATGGAAGGAAACCCTACAGCCTGCGCAGGAAAATGACATGGACAACTGTGTGAAAAGAACCCAGACAAACGGTAGTGGTTTTGACGAAGCGTCACTTGTTGTGCATAGCCCAGTGCGCAGGAAAAGGAAGTCCCGTAAAGTAAAAGTAAAACGGAATGGACCATACCGAGATGTGACCAGGAGCAATGATGTTCCTTACCGCATACAGAGTGGTCAAGGTGGTGCGCCTAAATTCGACTACGTCAAAAAGTTGGCGCAATACAACAACGACTACGACGGACTGTGTATACTCGGGACTAACGATGCTCGGGACGAGCATGTCTAAGGAGGGGGCAGTGTTACGTCGGTCGAATTGCGAGACCTATCTATAAGCTTCTCGAAAGTTCCACAAGGTTCTCGACAATTCTACTAAAGATCGGTCAGGAAAATTCTAGAAAATTCTACCCTGTTCTAGATGTTTCGAGATGGTTCTGGAATGTTCCAGAAGGTATGGGACTATGTCGAAGTCTATGGATGTTTCCAGAACATTCGACCACCTTCTAGAAACATCTAGTGGGTCCGGCCGGGGTATAAAAAGGGCGTCGATCACCAACCTGAGGCAGTCTGGTTTTGACTACGATCGAGGCGACTCGAAGTGAACAAGCGATCTCTAAGTGACTTTTACGTGTGATTAAGAGTGTGTATAAGTGTTTAAGTGTTGAGTAGTGTTAAGTGTTTATTTTAGTTTGTGATTCGTGTGCGATTAAAGTTTATTTGGTTTTAATTGGTGTTAATTAATTTATCCCAATACCCAGCTCGTAACAATATTTTTACTGTATTAATATAATAAAATCACTCATTTTTAGCCTATCTGCTTTCAACAAAACAATGATTGATGCGGATGCGGATTTCAAATCCTGTTGAAGGTTGTATGAGCTGCACTATCGAATGTCGTATGAAATAATACAGTGTGCGTTTTCTTCAGATTCTTGATTAGGAATATTGGCAAAAAACCAATGATAAAAATTTAGTTAACGTAAAACTGGCTCCAGAGAAGTTTTAGTATATTTAGCAATACCTTAATTCAATTTTGACCATTCTGCCCTTTCGTCTAGAAGCGAACGGAGAAAATTATTAAGTGATTCAAAAAAAATTACCACTGTTAGTACTACGTAGATAATATACAGTATGTGTGTTTACACGTATTATACATTGACAGTCTAAATTGAATACAAAGTGAAACTTTATCAGCACTACGCACAAACACTTCAGCAATAGCGATGACAAATTATAGCCCGCTTCAAAATCTATTGTGATTGTGATTTGGTGTCTCGGTGTTCGTATTCCGTTATCTTCTTGTCAATAAAACTAGTTTAGTAAATGTATAATATGCGTATTGTTTACAATATGCTTTGTTATTAGTTATAACTCAAAAAAAGCAATTTTTTATGGAATCATGAGGATAAATTCCTAGTGTTGAGCAAAATTTCAAGAAAAAACAAATACTCAAAATGCTTCAACATTTTTTTTCCTCACTAAAACAGGAAGAAATGGATGGCATCCTGTCATTCATAATTAATATTAAAAAAAACTATTTTTTCTCAATAGCCCTCTCTAGCCCTATATTCTCCGGAGTGACAGATGGGAATCGCCTTCCCAGTTGTCACCGGGGTAACAATTTGTGCCGACTGTTCCCTTTGAAAACTGACTAGAGGGGACATATGGGAAGTTTGTTTCTCAGTTGTTGTTATGTTACTCGGTCTAATTCGAATATAAACTTTTGAGTTTGATTACATTCATACTATAGCCTCCCTCTTTGTTCCAGGAGTTGCAGTAGCAGCCAGCGTGTTCACAATCACAGCCATGTCAGTAGACAGGTGGCTCTCCATATCACCTGAACCAAGGCTCCGGCCGCCGGGACGAAAGCAGGCCTTATTTCTCCTCTTATTACTATGGTTTGCTGCCTTGCTGATATTCATACCATTGCTGATGGTAGCCACAGTCAGAAGAGAACCTGTGCCTATTATATCAAAGGCGCTGAAGAATATATCGGTATGTACCTTTCATTGATTAAGTTTTTTTTTTCATGGGTCCCAATCATTCAGGTGGTTAAATTATCAAATGAGTCTTCCCGCATTGGGTGGAGTGGAAGAGACTGTCAGACTCTTTACTGACTAAAAGTCCACTCTATTCCTGCAATTGCCTTAGACGTTCCAGGGTCATGGTAGCCTGTTTGGGCAGTTCGTCGACCTCGGCAGGCGGTTGGCCTTCTCGGGGTGTTATCAGTTTGATCGGCCAGGATCTGTTCTGGTCCTGATCGAGCGGCGAGCTACCTACCCGCAATCAGACTAAATTAAGGCTTCCGCCAATGGAACTTTTCTTATTATAATCACGTCTGTTTTTCTTGCAAATTAGAGAGGCACAAACTCGAAAAATATTGCCGATTTGCTGAACCTTAAGTTTGTAGGCTTAATGTAAGCGTTAAATTATAATATTTTGTCGGCTGCAAGTAAAAAATCCAGATTTTTACTGAAACCGACAAAAATATTATAATTTAACTTTAAGAAAAATCTCCAATTTCATAGTCTTCTTTATGAATATTTTAATAATATAAAGAGTGAAAGATTTGAATAAAGTGATGAATAATATAAAACAAACACAAAATGAATATGTAAAATGGTACATACTCTCGCAATGCCAGACGACCAAAACACGTAAAACCCGCCAGAAATTATTATTAAAAAAACTTCTTAATGTCTCGTTTAAAACAAGACAAATTATACTTAACTACTGCAGAGATTCAGAATAATTATAAACCATTTAAACTTTTGATCTCAAATATAACTTAGTACCTACATAATTTACATAAAGGTGCTGTGCCGATTGAACATTTACTTGCAACAGAACGTCGAGCATACGCCGTTTGTAATTTTTTCTTCATCAAGATATCAGAATTCACAGTGGGCTCGACAAAAAGGTCGTCTATCTCGTTATAAGCGAATGCTCAAGTTTATCAGCACCTTAATATTAACTTCTATGAAATATTTATAATGTAAATTAACTTAGAACATAACATAATTACCAGAATAGATTAAAACACATCGTCATCATCATCAGCCTATAAATGTTCCCACTGTTGGGACACAGGCCTCCTCACTGTGAGAGGGAGAGGTCTATAATCCAACACGCCGGCCCAGTGCGGGTTGGTAGATGTCACTATCTCTTCGAATTTTTGGTTCTAGGACATACCGAGAACCAAAAATTCGAAGAGAAGAGTATCCTTTCTATCTCAACGAAGGCCGTGGGCAGTGACGATCTCAGTCTCGACATGCTCCTCCCAGTGTTAGGAAGCATTACGCCTACTATCACACACATTATAAATTTTTCATTGTGGGCTAATGTCTTTCCTTCTGCGTGGAAAAAGGCATTTGTTATCCCTCTTCCCAAAACCTCCAATCCAACTTCTTTTTCTCAATACCGTCCAATCTCAATCCTTCCTGTACTTTCGAAAGTTCTTGAAAGTGTAGTTCACAAACAACTCTACTCCTATCTTACTTCCAGTAACCTACTCTGTCCTTTCCAGTCCGGTTTCCGTCCTTCTCATAGTACGGTTAGTGCGTTACTGAATGTCACGGAGGATATTCGTCATGCAATGGATAACACCAAGCTGACTGTTATGACTCTGCTTGATTTCAGTAGCGCATTTAATTCAGTTGACCTCGATATGCTCCTTGGTACCCTAAGCTCACTTAACATTGCTCCTTCTGTGATCGATTGGTTCCGGTCTTATCTTCATGGTCGCCAGCAGTGTGTGAAAACCGACGACTCAATATCGGACTGGGTGAATCTCACTGCTGGTGTCCCACAAGGCGGCGTTCTTTCTCCATTGCTCTTTTCCATTTTCATAAATAATATTTCTCAAATAATTTCTTCTCCCTTCCATTTGTATGCAGATGACTTACAAATTTACCGACATTTTTCTGTGGATGAATTCCCTGATGCGGTTGAAGCAATGAACTCTGATCTTTCAGCCATACAAACATGGGCAAATAGCTTTGGCTTATTGGTGAATCCCACTAAGTCACAGGCTGTGATTATAGGTAGCAGTAGACTTAGGAGTAGGCTTGTAAGTATTGACAGCAACAAAATTTATTTTAATGATACCTGTATCCCTTACACGGATAAAGCAAAAAATTTGGGAGTAATATTTGACAGTCACTTGTCCTGGTCAGCCCAGATTAGTGAGGTGAGCAGGCGCATGCACTATTCTTTTCATTCTCTCAAACGACTCCAGACCTTCCTTCCTTTCCAAACTAAAATCATGCTTGCACAAGCACTTCTCCTTCCTACTCTTGATTATGCTAATGTGTGTTACTTGGATGTGACTGAGGAGCAACTAAATAAACTTGAGCGTCTACAAAATCTTGCTATTCGGTTTATTTTCGGACTTCGCAAATATGACCACATCTCTGAATTTCGTGCTCAGTTAAAATGGCTCCCAATCCGACTTCGTCGTGATGTGCACATCCTATCTGTTCTCTACAAAATCCTCAAAGACCCGTCCACTCCTGACTATCTCCGCTCCCGCTTCCGCTTACTACCTCCTAATCCACGGCCTAGGCGCGCATGTAACACCAAGGTACTTGAGTGTCCTAGAGCGAACACTAAATTTTTTCTGAACTCCTTTACTTATCGAGCTACGAAACTATGGAACAGTCTACCACAGGTTATCCAAAACTCTCCCTCTGTAACATCTTTTAAACTTAAATTGAAAGAGCACTTCCTTTCGCAACAACCTTGATATTTATGTATATATATATTTATGTATATATTATTTGTTTATGTATAGTATATATTTTATATATTATTTTTATGTGTAGGTATTTATATATGATTTGCTTATTGGATGCTTTTTTTATATAAATAAATGTAATTATTTGTGTGTACAATCTTCTTGTCCCCGTATTATTTATCTCGATATCAGTTTTAAAGGTTGGCTGGAAGAGATCTCTTTAAAGAGATAAGCTCACCTTTGTGAACTAAATGTATAATTGCTTATATTGAAACTTTTTGTGCGCAATAAAGAATAAATAAATAATACCGGTTTCCTCACGATGTTTTCCTTCACCGTTTTTGAGAGCAGTTGTGATGAAGTAATACACAATGTAATGCGCCTGGCTGGGTTCGAACCCACGACCTACAGCTCGTAAGACGAGGCCGACACCACTGGGCCACCACTGCTCTCTCTGATTAAAACACACATAAAGTAATAACAGCATTAAAAATAATGTAATTTGAAAAGTTGTGAAGCAAATTTAACTTGTTTCAATTAAGTACATTATCTAGTATAATTACATTGCGTGGGCACAAAATTACTGAATTGAACAAGTCTAAAAAACAAATTGTTTCGGAATAAAATGAGAAAGAAAGAAATAACTTAAACTGATTCATTGACGTCAGTTCATTAAACACTCTAAATTAAAAATAAAATAAAATTTGAAAAAAAAACAAATTACGAGATATATCGTCGGTGCTGTGCTGTGTGCCTCAGGGTTGCGCCATAAAGGATCATTTCAGCATTCACAACAAACATAACGAATTCAAAAATCTTGATCTGACTCGAGAGTGAGGTTATATATTCGTACAATAGGGACGTGAGTTCACCCGCCATTGTTCCATAAGTGAAGACCACCAGTAGTTTAATTGCCAAGAGCCTCGACCATCACATAAGGGTCTCCTCGTAAGTCTTTTCTTGAGGACTGGAAGAACTGTAGGTTCCTCTTCCAAGATACGGGTCGACTGAAAAATGATATTAACGAAGGAAGACGTTTTAAAAAATACGGTGATATAAAAAGACACGACACAACCACTTTATAAAATTGGACGCCAAGTGTTCTTAAATGAGGCCAGCACCCGTACTCATGCAGACAGTAACGGCATGTTAGGAGATTACATGAAGGATACAAAAAGAAAAACCCTAATGATTTTATAAAATATAATTACATTATCTTATTTCAAATAACAATCCATAAGTTTACTAGTACAGTCACGAGCAAAATTCAAAAGCGATGTTCTCCTGCCATAGTCCATAATTATTATTATTGATTAATCTTTTGTATTTTTCTAAACCTTCTATTTTGGAAGCCGTGCTATTATGAAATAGGCCTTATTTCAAAGTTGTAATATTTAACGAGAAAATTGCATTTGAAGTTTGTTGAGTTTATCTGTATACATATTAGGTAGGTACTGCTCGTGACTGTACATCATTACAAGTAGGTACGTAGGTTATTGTTATTTAAATGTAAAGCTAATATTGTCAAAATATTCGATGAAAGAAACAATTTGATGAAAATAGTCTCATTAGTATTGAATGTATAGAAGAATATTGATAACGTTTTCTAGAACAATAACCTTTATGAGTTTATTGAATGTAGGTATAGTTTGTGAGTGTGGGTGTTTGTTTCTCTTTCAGAAAAAGCTATTGAATCGTTTTGAATGAAAAGTGGCACTCAGATAGTTTATTGCCTAGATAGTTTTTAGCCCACTATTACATTCCAGTGTTTTAAATAACTTCTTAGTCTAGAAATTAGATAAAGGATAGGAGGCAAGGGAAAATAGGATGGCTGGGATAATTGGATAGCTAGAAGGCCAAAGCGATCCAAAGCAGGTGCTCAATCAAGTTACTAGGATCAAGTTACTGGAAATCTGCCAGGTAGTCAAGTTAAGTTATATTTTTTTTCTGTTTTTCTAATATTGTGGAAATTAAAAAGTGTTATTCAACGAATTTATAAAACCTTTGAAGATAACAATAACGATAATAACTCCCAGTGGCTTGATGGCTATAAAGAATCTCGATGAACACCTTTCGAGGTTCTCCTTAGGGGATTAGATCAAGGGCCTTATTCAGAAGGCAGTACTTCTTAATACAGCTCGCATTGTGAGGAGGTTCCTGTCTCTGGAGCCCTAACCATCGGTAGCTTGGACCCCGCTCCCACATCGGCTGATCGCACTATTTATAACTGGACCCTGTTAAGCAGAAAAGATCCAACCAACAATTTCCATAAAATTGAGATAAATATATAGCAAGAATCACCGAATCGAGTTTTATATACTCAGAAAAGATCCAAGCAGTCAGACAACATTCACCAAACAAACCTCGATCACCCCAAAGTTACCAACCACATTTAGCGATTTAAAAAAAAAAACTAACAAAATCCATGACTCTTGGATTCCAAAAATGTAAAAATGTAGTAATTTTTATTATTTTTTCTAGGTTCAAACAGGTTGGATCCTTTTCGCAAAATATATTTTTCTATCAATTTTAATGTAAAGTGTAGTCCAAGGGCGTCATTACTTTCTACATCATTCTCGCATAATGTACCAACTCAAAATTAATGATGTTACAAAGGTACTGTAATAATTTTGGCGATTTAAAAAGAGTGTCCATGGAGTTTCTTGCCTGTTCTTCTCTATAAAAATCTGCTTCTTGGAATAGGCATCTATGTTACTTTCACAGTTATTAATGTCTTGTGACTGAGACTAGCAGCTTTATTTTGTAGTATTTCATTATATTTTTTGTCTTTGACAATTCAAAAGTGCTTTTAACTGGCCTACTTTAAATAAATGCTTTGATATTGATGCACAGCCGTTTTTAAAAAATATGACTGGTGACAATAGTATGGAAGATGATGTAGACGTGATAAGCTCGATTAGCTAAGAGAATCTGTTAGATTTAGTAACCTTAAAATGGTTTTATAAGATTTTACTTGTGTTTTTTTATAAATTCCCTTCAATAAATCTTTTATAACTTCGTATTTTTGTTTTTGGATCCCTCGTCGAAATATTAACTAATATTTTCTTTTTGCAGAAAAGATCCATGGTTAGTTTTTTAAGAAATTCAGGAAAACTGTGTGCATCTAGCCTGCGAAATTACATTTAAAATAATGCTATTTTATTGTGTTGCTACTTGTAACTTTTCATTATTGCATTCTTCAGCTTGTTTAAAAAATATTCACTTCTGAACTTCAAATTGAATTTACTCAAAACTAACATTTTGTTGGTTGGATCTTTTCTGTTTAACAGGGTCCAACTTTAAAGTTGTTTTTTTTTCAATGAATAAACAAAAACACAAATAATATGTTATATAAGTTTCAAAGTAACGTGTAAACATGTTGGAAAATAAATAAAAGAAGCGATAATAATACAACACAAACATTATTTTTTATGTCTTCTTACCCAGTACAGTCAGTTAACTCCCATAAAAACGTTCTAAGAAAAAAACAATAAATGTCTATAATATAAAATGAATCCCTGAATGTGTTGTTAACCGCAAAACTCGCGAGCAGCTGAACCGATTTCACGAATTCTTTTTTTTAATATTCATTGAAGTACGGGGATGGTTCTTACGGAGAGAAAAATACAAAAGATTCGTAATAATACTTAAAAGTCAATTTGAACTTTAATACCGTACCATACAGTTTCAGTGTTAGTGGAGTGTTCCGGGAAATCAAAACAATTAAGTGAGTTAGTTATAGGCTGTACGAAGTTTGTAAAAAATGGAAATTCCCTTTAGGAACCGTCAAGGAAGTAGTCTCTGAATGGAATAAAGTCGTTTTCAAATAGCTTCCTCCTACACTTCATTATAATTATTTCCTTTTCGTTCTGTTTTCCTTCACGAACATTTCTGATCAGTAGGAACAAGTTTAGAATTTTAACTTTGTAAATAGTGCTAAGCGTGGGGTCCTGAGTTCGATTCCCTTGTCGGGCAAAAAGGTGTTATTGGTTTTTTCTATTAGAATTTTTCGATAGTAGTTTGAAGTCTAGAAGTTGGCGGTAAGATAAAACCACAAAAGCAAAAAGCAAAGCAGCTATGTTATTGATCTAGTGGCCGATTCCTTTCAAAAATGTCAAAAAAAAAAAAACTAAAAATACCATTGTGCTGCATAAACTTGACACGTACATAACACAGAGGGTACACCCCTTAATTCAAATCTCTGCCATATTCCGCGCTGTGAACAATTTTATAGTCTCCACCACTGACTTCGCATTTTGCGTTTATTATCACTTCTAAAATCACTAAATCGTACCATTTATTCTAGATAGAAACGAGAGACGTGCACTTCTGCACCGAGGAGTGGCCTGAAGACAGGAAGAAACAGTTCGGGATGCTGAGCTTCACACTAGTGTATGCAATACCTGGTAAGTCACAACTGAGGTTTTTTTTTAAGCTATTGCATAGCTTTTATCGCAGGCTCTGAGCGCGGCGGCCGAATCAAGAAATTCTGTAACGAAAATAAACCTAACACTCCGCATCGTCTAACGTCGTTTCAGTTCCGCAGACTTCGGCACTGTGTTTGTTTACCTTGACGTGGCTGACCATAGCCAAAAAGAAAAAAAAAATGCATAAGTTGATAAAAAATGCTATGCAATAGCTTGACCTTAGACCGCGGCAGTCCCCAAGTGCCACACGTATTTTTTTTATTGTTTTATAAAAACGTTGCCCCACACCAGCAATGACTCCTGTTTCGTGGGTGCGTTTAAAAATATATAAACTCAGATATACAAACACCCAGACTCGGAACAACTACTTGCAGATCATACAAATATTATTGTTCCGTGCGGAGATCGAACCCACGACACGCTGCGCAGGAGTCGATCGCTCGGCGACTTTAAGGACGGAAAGCTTTAGGGACGGCAAAAATTTAATTCCTTTAAATACAATAATCTTTTTATCGTATCATTCATAACTAGTCCTATCTTGGGCGTAAAAGAATCTTCGTAATACAATTATCTATGGACCTGTAAATTGCAGGTCCAAAGAAAATTGGTATTTAGACTTTTGAATGGCTTCTAACTGAATAAGTATGTAAGGACGTTTAGACTCATAGCTAACCAATTAGGAAGATATTTTGCAAATTATTATTAGAATATTTGGTGAAGGCCAGTATAATGCGATTACGAAGAAAAAAACTGTCAAAAAACCTCCATCCATCAACTCTGAAAATTATGTTTAGCAAAAAATACTTTGTTCAAATTAGATTTCAAAATGTCTTTTCTGTTTCTTTCTTTTCATTTTTAATTAATAACGTGTAGGTGTTTAAAAATCATGCGTCTTATAACCATACTGAGTCTACCTGCAGCTTTGCCTGCTGCACGGAAGTCAGGGGCTTAAATCTAATCAAAAGATATCTTATAAATATTTTGATTCAGGTTATTATCATCTTCTGTCCATGCAATAATATTCGCATTTTAAATAAATTAAGTAGGTATATTCGTTATCATTCCCTCAAGGCTGGTGCTATCACCAGCACAATACACAATACACTATTGTATACTGAGATTTTGAGCAAGCGTATTTGAGAATTTGAGCAACGTTAAATTCAAACAAGAACTTCAAAGAAATATGAAAGGAATCTCACGGTTCCTAAGTTTTTATTCCAAAGAGAGATCTTAATATAGTATTTCTACTGTTCATGCTCGTGTAACATTCTTCGGGATTAAAGAGGCTTGACCGGCCGGGATTTGGAGAAAATTTCTTGTAGAAATATTTTACTTCAAACAGTCCAAATAAAGATGAATTTGAAATATGGAAATGATGAATGGCATAGTACTGGCTGAATGTTATAGTTTGAATATTATTATCATGTTCTTTATTATCTTTGCCCCACACTAGGAAGTTCTCCTGTCCGTGGACGCCTTAACAAACACAAAAATTCACATACACAAAGACTCAGAGCCGGAATAATTACTTGCAGATGATACAATTATTAATTGTTCCTTGCGGGGCATAAAGTTGAGACCCGCTGCGGAGCAGTCGGCCGCTCAGCCACTGAGCCAACCATGTCGTCCATATTAAAAATTGAATGAGTAAAATATTTGTCTAGATTTAAAAGAATTCTTCAGTTTTCTTGGTGCTATGTTCACATAATAAACGAATTTCAAATTATTTTACCAATTTTAATAAGTAGCGCTGTACTACCTACATAACAGTCGCTTTATTAATTTAAATGAAACAGGAGATCTGGATTAAGAGAAAGGGATAGAAGGAAAGTGCTCATGTCCAGCTGTGAACTACGATGGGCAGAGTTGATAAACAAACGCAATTATGTATTATACAGTACTTTTAATTATCAAAAAAATATACAAAATGAAGCTATAGTCTATCCACAACACATAATAACTTTGAAAACTACTGTATAAATAATATTTATAACTAATTAAATATTTTTAAAACTAATAATATGATATACTTACATGTAAAAAGTTTCACACCTCTAGGAACTTCTGTATCATGGGTGCGTAAGTTTTAATTTGCAATCATGTTAACATTCGCGAGGACTCGTAATTGGCTGTCTGTTGCCTATAATTACCCCTTTTTGTTATGTTTTTGTTAGCTGTAAGTCCTCCATGTAATAAATAAATAAATAAATAAATAAATGAGAAAAAAACAAAAAATAGGGTATACATTATTGATACGAATAAGAAATTCCCCGTAGCACCACAAACACTTAATTCAATAACAAGTTTAGGTTAATGGATGGCTAAGTGGTAAGGACCAAAGCGAAGCAATTGTTACAGAGTCCCTATTCAAAGAGGTCTTAAGAACATACTTGGCCAAAAGCTCTTTGAAAGCAAATACCCCATAAGTAGGCCAAAGAACGAAATTCCAACTATTTCCGATATATTACAAACCGTTTTTCGTCTAACACTTTCCTTATTGGATTTCAAATGTTTTTTTTTTCAGTATCTATAATATTATTTGATTCGTATTTGTCCTTTTGAGCCAGGGGTTAAGTTTCGTGGGAGACATTCAGGGCGTTGAACAGCGCGAAACGTTTTTCGGCGACCATAGGCGTGGGCATGCGGATGGCATAGCTCGCCGTCCGATCAGGAACCATGCCCGGGTCGAAGGCGAGCCGTGTTTCAAGTGCGCTTCAAAGAGCTGTCAGCTAACATATGGATCTAAATGCCTGTCGGGGTCAAAGGACTGTCTTAACAGTTTGCCGTAACCTTGATACGTAAAGGGCAATTCAAGGAACACGGTGGATTTTAGTCAGTACGAGTCTGGTAGTCCATTTCAGTCCTCCCAAGGCGGAACCATTTGATGCTTTTACCACCTAAAAACGAAAAAAAAAACAAAGTTTTTCTGTTAGTAGAGCAATATTTACCAAAGATATTTGTTCTTCATGCTTTTTCACTGTTTTTTTTTTGTTTGTATATCGTCTATACTTGAAATAAAAACTTAAATCAATAAGTAAGAAAATTAGCGAGAATGATTTCATTGTTTTGTTAAACAACTTTAAATCGTTAAATATCCTAAACTATTATTTTTAAAATGAAAAATGGTAAACGGAACATATAGATGATTTTAAAATATCAATTCAACGACACCCGACACTTGACATAGTTCATCGATTTAATTTTTTTTTCATTTTGAAAATAATGGCTTCTGGTTAACGCTTTTTTTTTTTTTTTTTACGTGGCAAAATCATCAAATGAGTCCTCCAGCCCCGGGCAGGGCGGGAGGGACTGTCAGACTTCTACTGACTAAAATCCACGGTGTCCTTCAGTAGCCTGTTATGTTCCGGGGTCACGGTAAGGAAATAATCCCGCGACCCCGGCAGGCTTTGGCCCTCTGAGAGGGGGGCCCCGTCATTATGATGACGCTCTTTGAGGCGCGCGTGGGACACAACGCGCCGTCGACCCGGGCATGGTCCATGGTCGGGCAGCGAGTTGCCCTTTACTCGCTGCCCGCATGCCCGCGCCTACGGTGGCCGGAGATCGTCTTGCGACGTCCGTCGCCGTGGGCGTGCACCACCGCGGGTGGGGCGGAGGGAGGACACTGTCCTCTCTCGCGCGCGGCCCGCCTCCTCCTTCGCGAGCATTACTGCTTCGCAGAAGGAGGCGACCGCCTCCCACTCCGTCTCGCCCCGCAGCATGGCCGCAACCAATGCCGGGCGCGAGAGGTCTCCGCCTATCGCAGCCGTGAGGACACGTCGGTGCTCCGCCCAAGCTGGGCAGTCCTGCACCGTATGCTCCACCGTGTCCTCCGGGCGATCTTCGCAGTGGTGACACCCCGGCGTTTCCTCCTTCCGCATTAGACACAGGTACCTCCCGAAGCATCCGTGCCCGGTGAGGACCTGCGTCAGGCGGAAAGTAAGGACGCCATGACTTCTCTCCAGCCACTCCTCAAAGAGGGGTCTTACCGCCGCAATTGCGGCGTGCCCTCTGGTTATCGCTGTGGTGAATTTTGATTACTGTCATGTTTTCTCTTTGCGAGTGTAACTAATGACACTCGCAAAGTAAAGACGAATCGATTGACGTAAGAATTATCAAAATCGGGTTACGCATTTGATCTCCAGAACGCCACATACATACATACGAGTACACTGCTTTTTTCAACTTTTGATATTAATTTTTGTCATTTTTAACTTTGAATAATTATCTTTTCTTTTTGTAAATCTAAAATTATTATTGTTAGTAGGTACATCACGGTTGTAACTTTAAGTTTCGGAGGAGCGAAGTGCCCTAACACAGGCAAATAATGCCTAAAAGGACACTTCAACCACTAGATGTAGTAGGTGCTAATTTTGTGAAATGAAATAAGTTATTTGTATTTGTATACATAGACTGATAAACATTACCCTCCTTCGCGTCGCGCAGTCGGGTAAAAAAGGTATTGCTACGAGCTCATGAATGTTCGTACGTTGAATTTGTATTTTCGTTTCATCTGGTTTTTCGTTCAAAATGGAAGCTTGTTATTCAACCTACGCATCAATGAGAAACCAAATAAATTGTTACCGTATGTTGTATTTTCACGATATAACAACACAATTTGCCAAGGCAATTTTGTGTTTATACCGGAACGGAACAAATATTATTATAAATAAAATGTTTTATTTCTGATAAACTCTCTACTACATGGGTTTTATAATTTACTAGATCCATTTTGTTTTTTTTTTTTATCGTGGTAAAATCATCAAATGAGTTTTCCCGCCCAGAGCGTCACGGGAGGGACTGTCTGACTCGTACTGACTAAAAGACTAAAATCCAGGGTGATCCTTCCCTTTACGTTCCAGGGCCACTGTTACTTTATGAGACAGTCCCGCGACCCCAGCAGGCTTTAGTTAGCCCTCTAAGGGGGCCCCGTCAGTCACTAGATGCATAATCCTCAAAATATGACCAGAAAAATCTTTGTACACAACTTCTCAACTATCGTAGTTAAATGTGCACCTCCTTGCTGTCTATTCCGGGCAACGGTACCACAGGCTGCTTAATAACCTGCGGTGACGGTAACAAACGATAAACGCAAACGCTGATTAGGCTTTAATAGATTTTCAACTTTATGTACTAGAGTATGAAGTTGAAGATCTATTGAAGATTTCGTAGCGTTTTCGTTCGTTCCAGTCGCTAACGCTCAAAAATCCGTAATAGATTTTCAACTTTAGGGTCTAGGGTACAAAGTTTAAAATCTTTTGGGGAGTACCGAGCGTTTACGATTATAGTTCGCGACTTGGCTCGGGGCTGTGCCGCTTAGTTCATGACCACCATCATATTGGAATCCGGCGCTCAACACTTTTTATTTTGTTCCGTGCACACTTCTAGAGCACGAACCATCTTAAGTCTCATTTTCCTTCTGGGCTATAATGAGGCCAGGAGTAAACCCATTATTAATTAAAAAAATCTTAAATATCGAACACACTTCTTTAATCACCAGTAAATATTTCATTACACCCAAAAAAAAAAAAACAACTGCGCATCGTCACATCTAGTCCACTAAATATCAAATGAATCAATCAAATCTGTAGCAATACATCTAGATTACATCGTGAATTCTGATCCCAAAGAAAATAACTGGTTCGTAACATTTTGCTCGATCGCTAACAGTCTTCATATTCAACAAAAGATATTTTTTGATTACCATGAATGATGTCTGCTCTGCTGATAATGCTATTTCTTACATTCTTTCGTCCGCAGCGAGACTTATATTTTCTTAAATTATTTTAGTGACACAAATCATACAATAATCAATATACCCGACTTCAAAAAGGAGGAGGTTTGAATTTTTATGAATTTGGGTTGAATTTAAACAAGTTTTCTTTCGAAACCTAGTGGCAAAAAAAAAACACATATTCACCGACTTTCGAAAGAAAAAAATATTTTGTAGGTTATATTAAACTATTACCGTCTTACCACAAAAAGATAAACATCTGTTGAACACTGGTCAAAAAAGTGTAACTGCAAAACGACCCATAAATCAAGGTGAAATGTCGATTTGACATTGACAAGTTTTTTAGACAAGTGTTCAACAAATGTTTATCTTTCTTGTGGTAAGGTGGTTAATCTTTTTTGTAGTTGTTTTATGTCTCTATAATTCTATTTTTTCTTCTCAATTCAACAATTTGATATTTATCAATAGTCACACAATCAAGTGAAAAAAAGTCTCTTGTTCCTAAAACCTACAAACATTCTAGCTGTATAAATAATAATTAATTGGAAATAGCCTGGTTACAGATACATCAAAATTCTCAGTTATCTTCATTGGTCTGTACGATTTCGTGTTAATTAGAATCATTCAACTCTCGAATTGATTGACATCTGAGATATTTGAATATTGTTCCTTAATAGGCACATGTTTAGCCCTTGTCTCACGAAACCTGACCTCTTGGGCAATAAAGGCATTCATCCCGCCACTGAAACTGAATTATTGAATGTCAGATTAAGACTTCAAATTGTTCCAATGACAAGCTAATTTCCCACGCATTAGAGGGCCATCCACTATCGTTCATTCTTTCTGATTTGTCCCGTTGTGCAAACTATACAGAAAAGCGACGGGATAAAAGAAAACCGTTAAAGCCAACAATTAAACCACAATTCTACGTTCTTTCCCCTGACTTTACCACAACACGCCTTGAAAAACAATCTTACAGTGACCAAACACACGTTAAGATACATCGTCCTTCGCACCGGGAGGGGTGGCGGGGTTTTAATACCGTCAATCGAAATCTGAATTGAATGAATTGAATGAATCAAGTCGCACTCTGTTTGAGAAAAACGCGCCATCGACGCGTTTAAAAAACGTGGTGGGCATAGGCCCTTATAAATATTTTGTTCCGTTCGGGGTAGTTGATTGCTTAGCTACAGCGCCAACCTTACCGTCAATAATGCCAATTAAAAATCGTTCACAAACTCTTACGAATCATAACCAATTGTGTTTTGCCTATCATGACACCTCTCAAATAAAAGGCTTGTATTTTATAACAATAGCCAGTAATTGGCCATTACTGTGAGTAAATATTAAGTTATTGACCTTTAGGTATTTATTGCCCGAGCGTAACGTTGAGTGATTGACACTTGATTTAGTTTGTCACTTGACTTAACCCAGTATTGTTAGGTGTTGATGACTCGGAGATAAAAAGAGAAAGATTGATTGGGTTTATACCAGATCTTCAAAAGGAGGAGGTTCTTCAATAAAACAGGCCTAGAGTAATTTATAAGTTTCTTCTGACACCAAAGTATCCATTCTAGTTAAACCCGGTTCTAATTACTTCCCTTACATTACCAATGTCGTGCAGGAAAGAGATGGTCTTACAAATTGTTTTTCCCTCTTTCTAGAGAGTATGGTTTTGACCAGCTAATGCTCAGTCCATGCTATAAGTCTACGTTCAGATAAGACAATTCTAAGCAATTCTGCTTGTGCATGTAACCATTTTACGAATGTTATAAGAATTTTCATAGGCTTTGCCGGAAATTCACGAACTGAATCACTTTTAAGAATATTGCATATAGGGGCCATTTTAGGTATTAATCTGTTTTTTAGAATAGTAAGTAAAACATGTTTGTCAGTTGAAAGACACACTACATTTGAGACTTGGAATCGCTCCAATAGCTGTAAAAACTAAGTAACTTCTGAATGGATAGATTATCTGGAAAAGCCTTTGAATGTTCTTTCTGGAACCGCAAACTTACATCATTACGTAACAACTTGTAATAGCGACATATTTTCCCTGTTTTATTAAATTATTTTGATCATGAAAAATAAACTATTGAGGCGTCTCGTTGCCGTATAAATAATCAGTGTCTATTCCGTGTCTCATTCCTGTAGAGCTCTTGTTTTAACGTAATAATTATATCTCTATAATGCTTAAAGCTATGAATTTGTTTCAGGTTCAATAACAATAATGTCGTACGCGTGCATGGGGCGCACGCTCTGCTCTGTGCGGCCCCCTTTCGACATTGACGAGGGAAACGTCAGTATGCAACAGGTTCGTATCCTCTTAGCTGACTGCTCTATCTATCACCATTTTTTTCTTATATTTTTTTTCTGTAATCATGATATTCTTTATCCTTCAACCATATTCCTAGCTGGCCACTGAGTATTGAAGCCAAAAACACGCTTCGATTCGCTTCGATTCCTGCGCAAAACAAGTGAAAATATATAAGAAAAATATTAAAATGTGTGCGTGGCGCTCATTCGACACATTTATAAAAAAGTCTAAAATCTATGTCTCAAAATCCACGTTCACAAATAATGATATCAAAAGCATATTATTATAAGAGTGATTTTTCAATTAAAAGACAATGTAAGTCAACTTCAATAAGTACATTAAGTAAGTAAGTAAATAGTTTATTTTCTCGCCACAATACAAATATTTCACACATTTTACACCTTCATAGTCATTATGCATATTGTGGGAGACTGGTGCCTAAGCTATAACTGTGTTTCAGGACACCAGGCCTCCTCCTTAGTGGGTTTGTGCACAGGGTTTAACATATGGTTGTGGTCAGAATTTTTAGTTAACAGATAAAAGAAAGAAAAATCAGAATGAGAAATAATTTAATAATAATAAGATTTGTGTCATTTGTGTGTGAGTGAGTAACAGTGTGCGTGATAGAAGTGTGTGCGTATTGAAGTTTTGCTCGGCTTCACCAAAGTTTCGAACAAAGAATCTGCACATTTTGTAATCTAAGCCTCTTTATCCACGCTCACAGACTAATATCAAAAGCATAATATACAATGTGCTGATATGCAACCTAGTCAAATTCAAGGACGTGATTATACTCATGATTCTCGACCCAAATCAACAATAAAATAGGTAGACATTTTTTCATTTTATTTTTCCTTTTTACTGAAATCCGTAAGTGTGAACTAGTTTCTTCAAGAGTAGTAGATTCAATTCACGCACACCAGCTGCTCATATCGCTGTGTTCGTACGCGCGGACTGCGTAGTCGGGTGATTCTCTTTCATTTGTATTGAATTAAGTGTTTAATTCTGAAATACTGTAAAATTTCAACAATAATTAAAAAGCAGCCCTTATTAGTTTTGCCCGGTACTGTACTTTCAATTGATTATTTATGACTTTTGTGACAACCACCTGAAGTTTGACGCAAATGCAAAAAAACAGCGTGTATTATAAGAGTGACTTTTTAATTAAAAGATAATGTAAGTGAAAATTCAACAATTAAGTTCGGTAACTTTAATAAATCACTGTTTAATTTGATTAATTTCGTGGGTTCACGGTTCAAAGATGCTGAATGAAAAGCGAAAATTAACAATACCTACTTGAAGCGACTGTTTTGGAAAGCGAAATAAAACAAACGAAAGATAGCTAATGTTTCTGGAATATTATAAGAAGAGACACAAAGAATGACGTATCAAATACAATATGACGTAATCAAATCATAATATAAAAGAATTCCATAACAACGATTTTGCTTTGCGTCATCGTTTCGCTTTTGCTTTGTTCTTTCCTTACTGGGAAACACGTTTGTGTTGGTCGCACTAAGTAACAAAATCTTCCTGAATAAAACATTATGAAAGTCTTGTCATGTCTTGTATACAACACACTGTTTGATATTTTACGTAATGGTAGAAAGTAACACATACGAGTACCTAACCTCCTCCTCCATTAATACTGAAAGTTTTCCACATTTTTCAGAAACTGTAACATATTTTATGACACATCATATTTTGTAAAATTGAACGTATTTCTCGTACATTTTGTTGAAACAACTTTACAGTTTAATGTGTCCAACGCCATTTTAAAAGCGCTGTGAGTAGTATATTTAACGAGTTGTTTAGACGACTTGTTTATCGAAGTGTCGACAGATGGCGCTCTATGTTGATTTTTGTGAGAAAATATCGTTTGAAGTTTGAATGTGTGTTGCAAATATTTGTAGGTATTTACAATCTTGATTGTGTACATAATGTTATATAATTGGTATTTGGAGACGGATAGTAAAAAATTAAAATATTACTTAGCTCGCATTTTCACTGTCGCGCGTCTTCAGTTTCATTCAAAAAATAAAATAAATGGTGCTCCTTTAATGATAGTCTCTTGAACATTTTGTTTGTCTTCAGTAAAACATGGATAAAAACCTGACTGATTTAAAAATCAGCTTCTTTTCATTTCATGCAAATATAATTATTTATAACTTCGTGAAATAAAAGTGTTTTAATTTACTTTATTAACGTTTACGGACAAATATTTTGTTTGTGGATAAATAAAACATTAAAAATGTTTATTGGATGCTATCCATTAAACATTTTTAATATTTTTAGTCAATCAATGTGTATGACTCAAATATCTATCCATTTGATAGATATTTGTTCTCTGAGTGAATTTGCAAGAAATGCTTCATTTGTAATTAGTTACAAAGTGTAGCTGTTAGTAGTTAACTCATGTAACTGTGTGTACACTATCGCATTAGGTTGTCATCCTGTAATGATAGTTGTAAAATGGAAAAATAAATAAATAAATATTATTTGAGTCATACACATTGATTAACTGACAAAATATTTGAGATTTTCAGACAAATATGGAGTATTTTATACAAAGGAAAACAAGTTTTAGCAATAATATTGCTTATAATTTACCTACTTCCATATATTAATTTTTTAAACAAAAAAAAAAAAAAACATTAGATGGGTATTTGAACGTCAATTACTAAAGACAGTCCCTCAAAACAGTCGCCGTACCGTTCGGGTTGGAATACATATTAAATCAACTGCTTTTCTATTTTGGTCAGTATTTTCAAATTAAACAGGTTAATTTTTTACCTCAGTCTGTAATAACATCCTGACAAGCCTTTTTTCGTTTCTGTGCTCATTACAGGAAACACTATAGGTACCAGGGTTTCATGTGACCAGGAGAGTTCGTTAAACATGAGTGAACCCCAAAAAGGGTTACCCATTATACTTTTCGTAAAAATACGAGGGATCAACGACTTGAAATACTTAGTTGACTAATTAAATGACTATTTTTGAATCACATTTATTCGATTTGATTTTAAACTTGTATTTCAGATGATTTTATACAAATAAGAAGGATTTTTTATAAAATTTGAATAACTGTCAAGAACTTTTATCAAGTTGCAAAACATTTACAACTTGAATAAATTCGTATACTTGTGAAAGCTACAAGTTGCAAGTAGGTAGTTTGAACTTGTAAATTGTTTCATGTACCTAACTGCCAACGGGAACTATGCAAGTAAGACCTGCATGTTGATACAATGTCGAAAACATGTTTCCAATTCAAACTACTTGTATGCAAATGTGATGTCATAATAATGACGATGAATAAGGCGCGTTTCCATTAGGCAAGTATTGCATGCAATTATTGTATCCAAGACTTGCCTGATGTCACGAATTACCGTGACCCCGGAACGTATAGGGCTATTGAAGCATACCGTGGATTTTAGTCAGTACGAGTCTGACAGTCCCTCCCGCTCTGCCGCGGTGGGGAGGACACATCTGATGATTTTACCACACAAAAAAAAATACTTGCCTGATGGAAACGCGCCTTTTTGTACTTAGAACAAAATTTAAATAATGTAATTTACGAAAACCACCAAAATACTCATTCATTTGAAACCAAAAGGGAACACACGATGTAACCAATATGTTACGTGTCATCATAAAGACAGATAATGTAGCAAAAAGATTTTCCCACGAAAAGAGAGACGTGCAAGTTTTTCAACCAGTAGGTACACTCGTTATAGGATAATAGACCTCGTTAGTTCGCATATCTGACAAGTATATTGAAAAGGCCAGAGGAGCCATATTTTTCTTTTTGTGTTTTACATAAATAAAAACAAATAAATCTGCGACAGAAACTTACAAAGAATAATTTAGGTAATAAAATATTTTGCCTGAGTAATAACAATCATAATGAATGTAATGGTTTCATCACGATTTTCTTCTTAGAAAATACAATTTGAAGTAGCACTAAATTGGCACTAGTATAAATAAACTTTTGTCTTATATTATGTTGTCACATTTTTCGTTTTTCTTTTCATTTTTTTTCGTAATATAGAGGTAAGATCAATAATTTTCAATTGAGCAGAATGATAGATCACGTCTCCATGAAATATTTTGGATTAGGTTGGGGTAGCGTGCATCCAGATAAAAACACGCAACCCTTATAATTATTATGATCACTCGTGTGTTTGCCTGTCCACCCTTCACAATCTTCTTCGTATCTACTAGACCGATTAGGTTGAAGGAACACAAATAAAAAACCAGAAGTCTATGGTCTAAACGCAGTCGTCTGTTTTTAGAAATTTTAGATTTTTTTTTCCAACTTATTCAAGAAAGAATTACTTGACAGAAATATAGAAAATAGATCTTTGCTGATAGATTACAGGAAAACTCATAAGAAATCTATGCCCTTAAAATAACATTGTAATCGCGGGGTAATCAACTATGGAACCCGTCATTGCACGTGGTTCGACACGCACTTGGCCATTTTTTTTTTTAAACCATTTTTAACCGACTTCATTTTTAATACGGTTACGTTATGTAAAAAAAATCTCTTCTTTTCAATAAATAACCTTCTTTTTCAAAAAAGGTTTTGAGTTTGACAGTTTTAGTTGGTACAGGCACGGTAATAATATGTGTACAGGCGCATTGTGTGATCGCGTAAACAATGTATAGATATGCGATAGCAGCAATCGCCGATGATTTAATTGTCATTTTTTAAAGAGGTCCCTCGACTTCTTCAATATCCAGTCATCAGTGCCTGAACTGTTTACCATGGGACTATATGTGTAGACAACTAGTATCACCACTGCGAGGATCGCCCGGAGGACACGGTGGAGCATACGGTGCAGGACTGCCCCGCTTGGGCAGAGCACCGCCGTGTCCTCACGACGGATATAGGCGGTGACCTCTCGCACCCGGCATTGGTCGAGGCCATGCTGGGCGAGACAGAGTGGGAAGCGGTCGCCTCCTTCTGCGAAGCAGAGAGGACAGCGTCCACCTCACAAACCAGCCGCAGTGGTAGACGGCCACAGCGACGGACGTCGCAAGACGATTTCCGGCCACGGTACGCGCGAACGGCGAGTAATGGGCGACTCGCTCTCCGACCATGGACCATACCCGGGTCGACGGCGCGTTGGGTTCCATGCGCGCCCCAAAGAGTGTCAGCATTATGACGGGGCCCCTCTATAGAGGGCCAAAGCCTGCCGGGGTCGCGGGACTAACGAATTACGGTGACCCCGGAACGTAAAGGGCTATTGAAGGACACCGTGGATTTTAGTCAGTACGAGTCTGACAGTCCCTCCCGCCCTGCCCTGGGTGGGAGGACTCATTTAATGATTTTCACACGCTAAAAAATAAAATGGGCAACCACGAACAGGAAAAGGCAGCGTCGATAGTCCTTCCACTAGGTACTTCCGATGGTACTTTCGACGATATCGTGAGAGTCGCGGGCAACCAATGGATGCAAGTGGCAGATTGTCGATGGGGTTAGGGAGAGTCTCCCGGAATCTACATGCATTACTAACACCATTAAATAAAAATACGTATAGCACTCGGGGACTACCGCGGTACCTAAAGCTATTGCATAGCATTTTTTATCAACTTATGCAATTTTTTTTAAGGCTATTCAGCCACTTCAATCAAGTGAAACGTCAAGAAAAACATACACCGTGCCGAACTCTGCCGAACTGAAACGACGTTAGACGATGCGGGGTTAGGTTTATTTTCGTTAGTTTTATTTTGATTACGGAATTTTTTGATTCGGTCGCTGCGCTCAGAGCCCGCGATGAAAGCTATGGAATAGCTTAAAACCTCAACTCCATACCTCGATAAGTTCCTGATTTGTTTGTATTAAAAGACCAAAAACTTCCAGGGTCTAAGACTGATGAAGGAGAGGAAGCGAGTGGCGTGGATCCTACTGCTCTTGGCAGTCCTGTTCGCCATGTGCTGGATGCCATACAACATCATGCAGCTACTGCTAGATGTGAACTTAGTCAACGCTAAGGATCTCAGCATGGTTCTGCCTTATGCGTTATTTATAGGTGAGTACCCACATAATAATAAATAACATCATTATATGACTGCTGTGCTGTCTAAAATTCCCCGCATTTTATTAGATGCACAGCACACAGAGCGAGCAGCCTCGCGAGGCATTTGCCGCGCGAACGCGCGTGGACGTGTCTCGACGGAGGCAAGCGCGCGCGCTATCGCGGCCAAGCGACCGAGCGCCTGAGCCATCCAGTGTCGGCTTTTTGTTTCCCTCGCGTATTATTGTTTTGTGCCTCGGTCGAGAAACAATAGACGCGTCCACACAGAGCAAGCAGCCTCGCGAGGCAGTTTACTCGCGTGGCAAATACTTCGCGAGGCCTACCTATTAGCGTGGCCATTTACTAAGCTTAAAATTGTGAGCCGTTTGGGGTCGAAACACTAGGGTCATAGGTTCCGAGTTTTTAGTGATATGTAATAGTTTCCATCCACAAACCGACCTTGGCAAGCGCAACTTAACTTAGTAACTTTTACCTCTGTTGTTTGTGATTCAACATTTCAGTCATGTATACAAGTAATAATATTCCTCTCACCTCTGCTACCTTTCTATACGGGTACCGCGGCTATGGAACACAAATGGCAATCGAAAGAACACAGTGATTTTTAGTCGTACGAGTCTGATGGAACCTTCCGCTCCACACACGGCAACACACATTATGATTATTCGCCCAAAAATTAAAGTAAATTTATTTAAGAGCATGGTGTAATTTTTCCAGTTTAATAAAAGTCAAACAGACTGCTATTAATGATTCTCATGAATATCGGTTGTCACCTTTCACAGTCCATTTAGCTACGCGGTATTATACCTTCCTCGTATTTGAAATGTTCAGCGAAAAATCGACGTAATTAATACCGTGAATGTTAACTTTGTTATTCGTTTTTTTCCTATGACAAACATTACTGTATAAATAAAATTTAATAATGTTCTTTACATAGTAGGGTTATAGTTTATATTAAAAGACAATGCCAGTTGCTACTTAGAGCTATGACCCACCAAATAAAAGTTGGATTCCAACTATACCAAATGTAGCATTATATTTGTTCTTTAACAGTGATAACTAAAATCATGTTTAAATGTCTTCAAAAGATGCGGTTTCTGTTTAATTGGATAAAATATCACATGTAGGTTAGATACCTATGTCGAGCACACGTTAATGTCACATCCCTATTTTCACAATGCTGGTCTAGCCACAAAGCACACACAATACAATACTAACACTCTTGACGGATTACAGATGTTGGTGGAAGCTGTAAGATAATTCAAACACATTTATAATTGGTAATTAACAAACACAATAGCCCCTAAAAGATCAACATGACTTTGTCTATAATGTCAGTTGTGACATTTTGACACAAGGATAAAATACACAAACAATATACGAACTGGACTGAGCACTCATGCCGTAAAACGTGCTGAGAGAGATAGCTCCGATGGGGGCGGTTGTCTCTTTCTAACAGGGTAACCAAAATACATATTATTACACTTTTAAATATTTCTTAAAAAAAATCAATAAAAAAAACATGTAAAAACATAAAAACAGTAGTCCGCCGGTGTGGGAGCAGGGTCCTAACTACCGGTGGTTAGGGCTACAGAAACAGGAACCTCCTCACAATGCGGGCCGTATTTAGGAACACTGCCTTCAAAATCAGGCCCTTGATCCAACAACCTAGAGAGAGCCTCGAAAGGCATTCGTCGAGGCCCTTTGCCATCAGGCTATTGGCTGTAACGACAATCGGCACAATGATAGCCGAGCTCACATTCCCATTTCGACAACCGCGCGTGATAAGTTGAGATATTTCATTTATTTATATTTCTCAGCTTTCAGTTCAGAGGGTTCTCGTCATGCGAGATGGTAACATCGATTATCATTACGCGGCATATCCAATGATATTTTAGTAAACAGATAATATTATGTTATGAGCGCGCAAAACGGGAAGACCAGAAAATGTCCTACGTGGGACGATTTGCTAGTCTATGATGCCGACGTGCGGGGGGATTGATGACGCGCGGCGCTGTTTGTTTATCTAGCTGTCACTTTTTTCTTATTGCGTTTTATCAAGCTATCCTTTTTACTTGTAGTGAAATGTATTGATATGTGTGAATAAAAAAGTTTGTATGTGTGCTTCCGCTCGGCGCGGAACAGTTTTTTCTGTTGTTTTGTAAGTGTATAACATATCTGTATTTTAGAATATCATTGGGCGCACCGATCTGTCTATCACAACAATATTAGGCTATTTGGCGACAAAAGCCAGAATAAAAATTAAAAAAAAAAGAATATTGAAAAATAAACCTGAAAGCAATTTTAAAGCCGAAAAAGTAAATAAGGTTAGCAAGTAAGAGTTACATTTTACTGTTTCTATCCATACTACTTTCTGGCAAATGGGAGGAAAGGGGCAAGCGCCATCCAAGTTGATCTTCTCTGTCGTCATTATAGTAAATCAAAAAAAAACCTAAGCAGTGGCGATGACTGTTCATTTTTGGGTACTAGGTAACTTGAAATGCTCAGTCCAGATTTTATGATAGGGCCATGTTTTGATTAGGTATTTCCGCGTCAATGACGTTTCGTTATACCTAATCATTCACGCTCAAATGCGAAATATTTTAAAGTGAATATTCATAATGTGTTTTATATATAAAAAAAAACATTATTTTCATTAAACACACTTAATGAAAATAATGTTTTATTAAAACTGAATATTACATATTTAAATCCGTATAATAACACATTAAAAGGTGCCATTTTCTCAGCGTGGGTGCTTATTGAGTAACGCACATGGCCGCGATGAAAACAGGAAATGGTTTTTGGGTTTTCGAAATCCTTTTATCACTAACTATTTAAACGCATCTTTTGCAGAATAACGATTACGTAACCAGGGGTCTTATTTTCATTTAAAATTTTTCATTAATTTTTATTTCCTGGATATTGGGCTGAAAGGTGGGGCAGGATCTGGCATTGTCATTTAATTTTGTTTCGTAATTTATACCTTATATTTTGTATTCAAAATAAAAATGTGACATTCCAAATCACTATTTTTCTTTCGGTATAGTCAAACGAGTATTGAACTTGTTTTTTTTGCTCCAGACAATTTTCTCTAGAAATTAAATTTTATTCTATATTGCCACAGAAGTTTTAGATAGATCAGGTCCTGGCTTATGTTTGTGTTTTACTAAAAGCTGAATGAAACTATCCGAACACTATTATTGTGAACCAACTTCTATTTCAGTAGGTCTCGACCAATCGGACTAATTAAAACTACAAAAGTTATTACTACATATATACTCCTACATAGGTCGAAGCTATTCTGGAAGTAATTAACTTTTACAACTGTTGAAAATTGCTTTTGAAATAGAATGCTAAACTACTGCTATGTAATCAGACTTTTCAATCACAGTCATGCATAAAACGTTCTCTACATAGTTTGTATTATTAGTTTTTTTGTTGGTATCATCAATAATAAGCTTCCTCTCTCCTAAACTCACGTATTTACTGTGCCCGACAGAGTCCATGTTATCTAATTATAAGTTTTTACCACCTAAGAATACTTACATGTGGAATGCAATAAAAGTATTGAGTAGTATAATGTCCTGTCAGTTTGCTGATTATAGCTCCTTGAGGCGCGTGACGGCTAGTCCTCTTTATTCGCCACGTGATGTCTTCCCTGGGCTTCTCCCGCCGCAGCTAGGATTAGCTGAGGTGGAGGATGCCGTCTCCTTCACGTATTCCGCCTCCTCCTTTGATAGCATGACTGCTTCGCGCTTTTCTTTTCAGTGCTTATTTATACCTGCTTTTTTGATTGAAGAGCCAAAAAGTACCTACTTTTTTGTTTTTACACTTTTATTAAAAGTAGAACATGCGAAAATCTGCAGTGGGAAGCAGTAGTATGATTCAGTATGAATATTAAATACTCTGTGGCTATGTATTCTGATTGATAAGATTCTCGTCACGTATGCTCCACCGTGTGTTGTGTAATTCGGTTGAGGAACGTGACGATGCATGCTTTGGTGACAAATTTTCGCCATCAGATATCACTATCGACCATAACACGTTTATTAATTTCGTTTCAGCAGGAAGTAACATATTTGTATTATTATAATTTGTTACTATGATGAATGCTGTGTATGTATATGTCGACAGCCGATTATCATAACCCACATCGTGATAGTGATATGCCTAGGTGCATAGCGGTGTGGCGGCAGTTCATGTGCCGAATAAAAGTGGGCAGATCGACGAGAGCAACGTTTCGTATCAAGTTAGTTTAGAAGAGGATCGTAAATCGTAAACCTCCTAAATCACCCAGATGAAGGGAGTCCCGCGAAGCTGGCTTCCGTCAATAAAGTTCCGTTTCGTATGCACTGTCCTTGAATGCCCCTATTCGTTGTACGACAAAAAATACGTTGTTCTCGTCGATCGTAGAAAAAACTCGTTTTCGTTGGCAAAATCACAATAACTGATGGGATAAGTGGAGAAAAGTGAGTGCTGTCAGGCTACTGCAATCCATGCCACTAACCTTTAGCGGCTGTCAAAAATTTACTGCCACCAATCTTTAATTTGTTTACTGAGGCTCTATCAGGATGTAATCATATCCACCCATTCTCGATAGACCTCATAAGGAGAGGTTTGACCTACTAGTGCAGCGAGTCTCGTCATCTTTAAACTTTAAATGTGTCTTTCTTTCTCGTTTTTGTGCAAGGTGAAGTTAGAGGCATGTGTTTATTACCTAAGTTTTACACCAAAAGACGATCACATCCTCAAAATAAAGATAAAGGTCTTTTAATTAATCTAATTATTTCAACAGGTCACGCAAACTCAGCGATCAACCCCATAGTATACTGCCTGATGACGCGCAACTTTCAGCGCTCGGCGCGCAAGCTGCTGTGCGGGCGCGGCGTCTGTCAACAGACCAACTTCACGGTAACTGTTTGTTATACTAATTGATTTCATTATGAAACTTTTAATATTATGTCCTTTATAGTATGTGTCCATGGAGTTTCTTGCTCATTCTTCTCCATAGAGATCTACTCCTTGGAATGAGCACCTACGGTACTTTCACAGTTTTTATGTCTTGTGACTGGGACTGTAGCACCATAACTTTTTAATGTCTAATTACATTTTTATTTGTCTATGACAATTCATAAGTGCCTGTAACTGGCCTACATGAAATAAATGCTTTGATTTGATTTGATTTGATTATGTAAAAAGGTTTATACATACCTATTATTAAAAGTTTCATAATTAAACGTTGTTAATTTTGTGGCCTGAATTTTAATGAAGAGGTGGAACTTATGATCAAGACACTCCAAAGCGACAAAAAGTGATTTATTAAACATAAAAATATCAGCAATATAAACATGGTACGTTACTTTTAGAGGTCGGTGACCGACTTCTAGAAGTAGGTAATATTATTTTGAAAAAAATATTGTACGTATTTAAACGCCCCGGTTCTATTTTTGTTTGTGAAACACCAAATATAATTATAGGACTGAAACAAAGTTTGTTTTATTAAAAAATACTTTACGTCACTGAAAAACCTTACATTTGTAGGGTAGGTTCCAGGGACTCCACGCGAAACAGTTTCATTTTTCAGATTTATTGATGTAAAATGACTAGATGTTGTGTAATAGGCTGTAAAAATGATGGAACATACAAAGGAGATAGCCCACTTTCCCTATATCTTGGGGCCTACATGTTACAGTCATGAAGTTGGTGTTATTTTTTACGATAATACACCTAGTATTATGTCACTTAATTTCAATGAAATTGACAGTTTGTATTCTGAGATTTTTGAATTTGAAAGTATGGCTAAAGTGAGGTTAGAAAATGGATTAAATGACAAGCAACAATACAATTAAATCAGAAATCATTCTTATTTAACTGGTTTGTTATACAATTACAGTTACTGGTAATCGCTTTACATGTAATTATAACCGAAACCTGATATTTTTGTAGTATGTATCTACCTAGATCATGTTTTCAAAAATACACTAATAAGATTGCAATAATGTCAAAGATTAATTGCAAACATTTTTATTAAAAAGGTTTATGATATTGTGTTTGCAATGGTCTGGCTAAGAGTATAAAAGTCTATACCGTACAGTTAATGTACATATAACTTAGCAACACTTAGGTGCCTACCGGGACTGAAAATAAAAAGGAACACAGTTTTTCTATATTTAATGTATTTTGTCATTTAATCATCTTCATAAACAACTAAGTAATATATTGTCAAGAAAGTGTGAAGGAGGTGATTATGTGGTCTTGATACCTAGCTCAACTCAAATACCATCTATAGACATAATGTGTGCATAACACCCTACTGTGCGCCTGCCAACAATACAATAACAATAATATTGCAAGATTGCTTGCCTTTCAGTTAGAGAGCTTCAAGGCTTCAACATAAACACATTCACCGGCGCAAGCACAACAAAATATGACAACAAAGCGAATGAAATGAAGTCAGAAACCTGACACAATGTCTTTTTAGCCACGTATCCATACTTAGCTAGTGAGAGTTTGTACTAATACAATAAAATGCATTTTTCACAGTTTTACAACTGTATTTTATTTTCTTTTTTGTGTTTTCGTTACATGATAAAATGACGATAATTTTGCAATACAATAATTGACTGTAACGCCTAGGCCCAGATATGGGCATTCTCCTTTCCGACAATTCACACTATCAAAAAATAATGGGTAACTGCTGTGACTGCTGTGAGAACAAAAATTGTATTATCACTAAGGAAAAGCCATATAATAAACAAATATCTACCAATGCGAAGCTGGGACAGGCCGTTAGTTGAATTTATTAATCTATGAATACACCATAACTAAACAATCGAATACACCTTTCAAAATAATATCTACTTTTCTATTGGAGGTTAAGTATTGCATCGCTCTTTATATCAAGAAATGGTTCGTCTGCTGGAAGAATTATAACCGAGACCGAGATTTGTGATAGTTGTGGTGTTAGGAAGTTAAAATTCTTATTATATTGCTCCAATCTATAAAATAGATGTAAAATTAGATGAAGAAGACAAACACAAAACTTGATGACATTTTTCTCAATATAGAATGTCAGAAGCAGTACTTTATTCTTTGTAGAGGCTAGCACATGTAATATCTACTTCTTAAAAATTACAATTTTAAATCTTAACTATCAAGTAAATGTGTGTTTATTGTAGTAGAATCAAATTTCTAACCTCTCAACTAAATCACTTTTTTTCCTCTTGTAGATGCTCCGCGGCGTCTTAGTTCTTCTTTTTATGCACTTGCATTGACGAATTTTCAATATATTTGTTTTGTATTAATTATACTCAATTTTTATAACAATAAAATAATCTTGTTTGTTTTTTGTACAAGATAGACAGTAATCTGACATAGAAACCAACTATCGCAGCGCCATCTACGATTAGCTTTGAGTTGCCATCCCCATTCGTGGCCATGATGAAAGAAGATGGAATGAGTGTGTTTGGATCACTTCAATATAACTTCAATGATCGTGCGTTTAAATCTTCCGGCGATATTTCGCCAGTAAAAAATTAAACTAGCGAGGGTTCGCTGAACGGAGTCATAAGTTTCTGTCAATGTTAGTTGTCAAATTCAATTGACAGCTCAGTTTATTGAACAAATAATCAATTTGCCGGTTTAATATAAATCCATAATCCACAAATAATATTTAATCTCTAAAATAAAAATAACATTCGTTTTTACGGCGCGAATCGAGCAAAACAACAAAACTTAATGTCAATCTGACAGCAGGATAAAATTTTGCGAGGTAAAAAGGTCGCAAAAATTTATTCCATTTAGTAAAAACTTATACCAGCGGAGTGCGGACGACCGTAAACGGGGTAGATTAAATTTTAGTTAGCTTCATTTTTCACCTCGCGGTGTACTTAAACGGGGTGTTTGACATTTAGTCAGTATAAATTTAAACTGGATAAAGGATTTAAACGCAGCCTTTGACAACTAACATTGACAGAAACTTATGACTCCGTTCAGCGAACCCTCGCTAGAGTAATTTTTTACCGGCGAAATATCGCCGGAAGATTTAAACGCACCCCTGAGGAATAAAAATGGCGGCTTGACAGTTTATCTATGGAAAATATGTCGAACTGTCATTTTAATTCCTCAGATGAAAGTTATCTGCCCTTCAAATCGGCCCAATAATTTTGTAATCATCAGTTGAATGCTCCGCACTAGCAACCAAAACAACCAGTCTTACGTGACAGTCCCTATACCGCAGAGTCAAATTAATATCTTCGATATCATTGCGATACTCAGGGTCAATTATCCAATTTCGTTTCACCTAATGAAGGCTGCTACACGAGGTTGGGTCAAGGACCCTCACAAATCAAAACTGACACAAATTGGCCACACCTCGGCCACGTTTGATTTGCTCAAGTGTCTAGACAAATTGACACACATCCAAAATCCAGATGTATGTAGGTAAACATTATTGGTGTTTAAGGAATAGAAGCAGTTTGAACTTTGGGTAATAGTGCTAAGCTTGTTATTTGTTTGATTGGGTTATGATTCTACCTCCATCTTGCTTTAAACTTGGATAATAAATAATCATGGCTGTATTACTGCATTGACAGACCACAGCAACGGAAGTGGTCTCTAGAAGATGGAAACGACCGTTCATAAAGTCATGGAGGTAAAAAAACTATAAAAAGTATGAAATACACACATCAAAAGTGTCTAGGGATCAAGCATTTTTATGCGGATTTCTTGAGATTGAGATGTGGCTTTGTAATAAATTTATGATTTTATAAATTTATATGGATCCTTTTTGGTGCATTTCATAATTTGAATCAGGAACTGTAAATCAAATTCGAGTAAAAGATGAAAATCAGCTGTCAATATTTTCCCTATAAAAACATACAACGCATTGAAGACATTATTAGTGCTACTGTTTCCCTACTACTGATTAAAACCAACGTTATTATGGAGCGGCGACGTCATTTAAGCAGGGAAGAAATGCTCAGAGCCGTGGGAATGATAGAAGCTGGTTCCCGGCAACGTACTGTGGCTTTAGCTCTGAATACAAGTCAGAGTGTTATCAGTCGACTTTGGACACGTTACCGAAGCACTGGTACCGTGGCTGAGCGCCATGGAGGACGGTATCGCTGCACCACACGGAGACAAGACCGATACATTCAAATCTTAACTCGAAGAGCTCCAACAATAACCGCCATGATGTTAGCCGTGAGGCTTCATCACTCTTCAGGGAACTTAATTAGCGACCAAACAGTCAGAAACCGCTTGCATGAAGTGAACCTTCATTCCCGAAGACCGCTACGGGTACCACCTATAGCAATGCACAATCGTAGGATTCGATATCAATGGGCTCTTGAACACAGAAATTGGGCAGAAGAACAATGGCGTTTCGTGTGCTTTTCTGATGAGTCTCGTTTTGGTATGAGACCGGATACAAGACGTATACGACACTGGAGAACCCCTGGACGCCAACAGCGATTAAAATCCTGCCAGGAAGTCCATCCTTATAGTGGTGGAACCATCATGGTATGGGCGGGTATTTGGATCGGCGGAAGAACTGAGTTGATTTGGATCAGAGGCAACCTCAACGCTCAAATTTATGCTGAGACGATTGTATCAGACGTCATCGTTCCTCTACAAGTGCAAATCGGTCCCTTATTTCAGTTAATGCATGATAATGCACGACCGCACACCGCAAGAGTTGTAAGACAGACTCTCGCCGCAACTAACATCAATGTCCTGCCCTGGCCTGCTCAGTCGCCAGACTTGAACCCGATTGAGCATGCATGGGATATGCTACAGAGAAGAGCTCTGCCGAATATGGAGGGTATCCAGTCGCAAGAAGACCTTTTTTTGTTGTTGCAACGAACATGGGCGGCCATTCCACAGCGTGATTTGGATGAACTCATTATGAGTATGCCAAACCGATGTTCTTGTGTTGTTAGTGTTCGCGGTAGAAACACGGATTATTAATTGTTTAAGTTACCCAATAAAATTTTAAAGAAAACTGTTATTTCAGTCTTTTTTTCGAACTTTAATGTTAGTGGTTCAAATGTCAAAAATCCCTTTATTAGGAAAATGGCAAATTTCTTTATGAATGCAAAGGTGACTTGGTTTATCGTTACTGTGACAAACGATAACACTTTATTTGATGAATCCTTAAAGAACATTTTAATTAATATCAATCAGGAGAAAAGTTATTGCAAAAATATATGTTGATCCCTAGACACTTTTGATGTGTGTAGTTGAAACCTGAATAACCAAGAAGTACAATCTCCTAAACTTTGGAGGAAGTTTTGTAGATATACCTACCTACCTACTCATAGAGTACAGTTTACAATACAGTTTAGTTGATGTAATAAACGGTGATTTTGGTCATATAAATGGAATCTTCTGTTTTATTTCCTAACGGTGTAAACGGTGGTTGCGATGACTGCGATGACTTTTGGAGTCTCCTATCACCTTGACGTTAGTCGTCAAGGTGATAGGATTATCTTTCTACATACATAATATATTACACCACAATTTTCTTTTTGTAGTTTGTCCCTAGATATCCTTTTTTATGTGGTAAAATCATCAAATGAGTCCTCCTACCCAGGCCAGGACGAGAGGGACTGTCAGATTTGTACTGACTAAAATCAAAGGTGTCAATGCCTTTTACGTTTCAGGGCCACGGTTACCCAATAGTCCTAAGTCTAAGGTCCCCGTCCGTCCAATATTGGACAGCGAGTCGCCCAAGTTTGTGCCTATCAACAAATAAAATTGAACCTCGTCAATCATATCACCCTATTACTTTCCCGATGATCATATTGACGTTTAATAGAATTGTATAATGGATGCTGTCGCAACGCCACAAGCGTATACAGTTTCAGCGTTCAGCTTGAAGGCTCTTACTCGTAAACCCGAGAAGAAAATGTTTCGTAATATTTTCAATGAAATTAAAAGTTAATGTTCTTGGCAATACTCGTACATGAGATAAGTGATCAGCTTCACCTCATTATCGGGATTATCTAGTAACCATGGAATTTCTTGCCGGTTCTTTTCCACGGAAACGATCAACCCGAACCGAGAACCTGTTTGTCGACGTTTTATAAATATCCTTGTGGGGCTGTACGTGTACCTATGAAATAAAAATATTTGATTATGATTTTGAATTATAAAAATTAGTTAACTGTATATAGACAATATTAGGCTAGTTTTGACTAGATTATAGAGCTTTATCTTAGTAACAAATGCCGTTAATTGTCCCTTGTTATGATTTGTGTGACAGAAATAATAATTTAATGAAGCCAATTTTTTTTCTAAAGTTCTATGAACAATATTCATCGCTAGTGAAGGAATTTTAAAAAACCAAATAACGACGTTTGAGCCAATAGATTTTTCCATTTAAAATTAATGAAACGCGAAAATTGACACCATATTCTCTGATTCTAACACAAAATCTAATAAAAATAAAAAGAGAAGTGAGATTTAATTTGGCGCGACGAAGAAAATTCGCAGAGTTCCGAAGTTTAATGGGATTGCAGGAAAATACTGGGAAAGTAACAGAAATGCCTGTCCTTAAAAAAGAAGTAAGCTAATATTGACTATGTGCGAAGTGGGTGGTGGGGAACGGCAAATCGATCGTAGCGCACGACGTGGCAGAAATGTGAATTAATTCTGGGCTGTCATGTGTCAAGTTGCTTTATTTTCATAACTTTCTTTATAATTTAATACGAAAACTTTAACTTTAACTTTTCCCGTTCGTTCTAAGCTCTTCCACTTCTCTCACATGCTGTGCTAATACTAATTTTTTCCCTTTTTGCTCAGTTTGAGGTTGGAAATGTATTTTATGCTTAACCGATTCAAATCCCGTGCGTATTATAATATCCATATTTTCCACGAGGAAGAAAATCGCTAGGTATAATATACACACTCACTTTTTACACTATTTTTTCAATTTCGTTGAAAAACTAGTCGAAATTTAATATCACAAAGATATCTTATCATCTAGTTGACATGATTTGACAGATGACAAGTCCTGAATAGTTGCGGCCACTAGGGGCGCTGTCATCGCGCACACAACGAATAGAGAAAGTAAGGTATATAGAGGAAGGAAAATGTTTTATCAATAGGCAGTTTGACAGCATCAATTTTGCAAATCTAATTACGCACTAATTAAAAATAGTTTAAAAGTTTTGAAAAATAATGGATACGTATATTAAAGGTTATATTAACTTGAAAGAGAGGCCTCGTTTAATTTAACTAGAAGTAAATTCGCAACTTATTGAAATAAACTTTCACATCACATCTTAGCCACTTTTTTGTATTTTCCTTGAAGGTACTCTAAGAAATCGAATCTGAAATGGTAATGAGAATTGTTTTACTAAACTTTATAAAAAGTCGGTTCGAAGAAATTTTTTTTATGTAAACATCATCGTATTTTACATCATGCTTGTTATGTTTGCTAATTTATTGTATTCTAGCCTACAGCTTTAGCCATGTAATGACCGTAAATTATACGAAAAGTAGTAAACAGGTAACATACAGAGTTGCGTTCACTTTAACAATCAAAATCAAGATCTAATATTTTTATTTCACATAGGCCCATGAGGGCACTTAATACGTATTTTGTAGGTATAAAATAATGCAGAACCTACTTTCGGCGAGCAGATTTTAGCAAGTTTCACAATTTAATGCAAAGCTTTTAGTATATCTTATGGGTCTAAAATGTTCCTTTCAGATATTATCGTGTTTCTCCCATTCAGAATAAGCTCAATGCTGAGCAAGATGCCTGCAAGATTTTAATTAAAGTTTCCAATACTGCATTCAGTTGAACATCCTTCGTCTCGTTCACTCAAACTACTCGTAGCCTAGTTTCATTAATTGGAAGTCAACAAATAAAAGTTTGCATCGGAGAGCATTCTCCCATTTGCTGGTGTCTGTTCAACGTTGAACGGTAGCATCGACGATTTTTCAAAGTGATGTAACAATTCCTAAGTTCTGCTAGTTTTGGATTATGAATTCTTTAATGACCCGGTTACACGTTCCGGCAGGTCTGCGCAGCCCGGGCCTGTGCATGACTGTACAAAAAGACGGAACATTTCGGGACTGCGGGAGCCACCGTCTTGCCGTCCACACGCTAGTGCCTACCTGCGCACACTGGTTTGTGCAGGCATGCTCGCAATCTTCCTTGCGAGCATACCTGCACAAACCGGAGTGTGTAGCCGGGCCAACAGTTTAATAGTTATTTAAGTTACCTTGTAGGTATGGTATACAAATATGTATCATCATATTTTTCTTTCCTTGGAATCTTGGAATGAATTATTTTGATACAGAGGGAATTACGTGTTACTGGGACTACGAGATAAATTATTTTCGTCATTATGTTTTACTAGCTGTTGCCAGCGGCTTCACCCGCTACAACACGTAAATTATCCCACGGGAACATAAAATCGGGATAAAAACTATCCTATGTGTTAATCCAGGTTATAAGCTATGTGTACCAAATTTTATCCAAATGCGTTCAGTGGTTTTTGCATGAAAGAGTAACAAACACACCTACATACACATACACATACATACATCCTCACAAACTTGCGCATTTATAATATTAGTAGGATTACGTTACGGTGGGCGTTTTCGTCAATAAAGAGTTTGATGCGTCATTTCGTTATTATGCTTTTGTAGGAATTTTCCATTACATCGGAGAGGCTTTTCTGTAAATGTGTTCAATCATGGAAGTTGAGGAAAATCACCTTGGTAACAATTGAACACCCGAGTGGCGTTTTCAGCAGTCCAAATGTTGGAGATGAGAAGTTTCTTACATAGGGGCCAGTTTTTTGATAAAATGAAAATAACACATTTTTTTTGTAAACTGTTAATAATGTATGGGAATTACATACAGTGTAAATAGTGATCAAACAATGTTACGCAGCCTTAGTAAAGTATAAAGGTCCGGCCATATTGAAGTTACTGACTGTTTTTTAGAGATGTTTATAGTCGGAATAACATTAAAAAAAAAACTTTTCTTCCCAATAATACGTTTGGTTCTATGTGATGGTTGACGCGGGCAAAGCCGCAACAGCTAGTAGTGGAAAAGCCTAAAAGTACTAAACGTGGACCGTAACGTACTTGACTATTAAATAAAAGTACTTTTATCCAACAATTCGAGACAAAATTAAGATAAATAAAGTTGTCAACCAGCCGTCCAAGACGCTTGTTATTGAAGAAAATGAATAAAACATTGCCTAAAGAAATCTTAGAAGTATGAGTTATTACGAGTAATATTTGGATTGTGACAGGCGGGATACTAACCATAATATACTTGTAGGCAGTGATCTGCCTTCTGCTGAGTAATGTGTTTGAAGAAAAATACTTATTGCTTACACACAGGCAATTGATCACAGCAAATTGCTCACAAGTAATTATTGTTTTGTTTTACATCTGAGAAGCGGTATCGGATCGGTTCAGTATTTCAGCAGTTACTCGTAGAACATAAAAGGTCTCAAAAGATTGCTGCCGCCGCGTTGCTTTCACTATTGTGCTACGCAGACCAATAGTCCACAATGTTGCCTGTCGCGCTGATTCAAAGAAAGTAGGCACGACAACATTGCTCCTGTAGAGCATAGCTGTAGATCCAGACCGCTTCTGAGAAATTCTATAATAGAAAAACCCAACAGCACTTTTTGTCCGACCCAGAAATCCACCCCACGATCCAACGCTCTGCAGTCGAGCTTGCGACCACGAGGCCAACGGAGGCAGTTATATTATCTTTTACACCTACTATTGGGAATATAATGGAGACCTTTACCATACCTTTAGTATCTACAGTTCACACCTTTTTTTTAATCGTTTTAAAATCATCAAATGAGTTCTCCCTCCCAGGGCAGGGCGGGAGGGACTGTCATAGTTGTGTCGTACTGACTAAAATCCACGGTGTCCTTCAATAGCCCTTCACTAATCTGTGCCTTTACGTTACAGGGTCACGGTAATTCGGTAAGTCCCTTGGCTAACATTTCATGGAAATATACAAATATTATGACTACTTTTGACTTTTTCATCCTGATTTATATGGCGGTAAGAGCAAATTGAAATCCATTAGCCACATATCAATCGCGCCGGATCTAAATCGACGACGATGTATGACTTGAGTGCGTGTTTAACTTGACAAATGAAACTTGACGCTTTCCTGCCATTACGGGCTTAACTGATACTGAGCGTGAGAGAGAATCGCCCTTTACTTATTATGACCAGTGGAAAATGTGTTGGTTGTAACAAAACGAAATAAATGAAGAAAATAGGTACAATTCTAGTTACCCCAAAAACAAACATATCCAGTATGTAAGCAGTGTTGAACTTAATACTCAGCTTATCCAATAGGGTCTCCGGATTATTTGCAAATGCAAATTATTGCATAAAATTATTATGCATTTGCACTGTGCAATAGCCATACTATGTAATTTGCATTACCTTCTGTGAATGTATTATGAAAATGAGATTCATTGTTAGATGAAGTGCGATGGAGCTAAACTGACCAGGCTTACCACCTTTTTTTTGTTAGCCTAACTCTGTCCTACTCCTGAGCAAAGGCCTCCCCCCATTCCTTCCACTTCTCTCGATGGTGTTCCTCTTCTCGCCAATTCACAAGGAAGCCATTCACTAGAATTACTTTCGCTTAAAGACGGGTAGGCCACCTGTAAACTGGTTTTTGAGGCTACTGTTGGATTGATTTCCATTTTATTGTATTTGAAATCACCCCATTCAAACGAAGAGTTTGAATGAAAAAGACACGGTATGGTTCGTCCTCAAATAAATTCGGGTAGAGAATGGATTCGTCCAAAGAGATGCAGATTTTCATTTGTTATCAGCGGGTTTAAAACGGCCACTATAAGGAATATTTTCCAGGATTCATTTCGTTAATTTTCAGCATTAAACATTAATTACTGAAAATGGTTACACGCAGAATTGCTGCTTAAAAATCATCTACCAAGATTTTTTTCTCAACTATTATGCATCTGATTTTCACTACCCCGATGTCTTCTCCCAGTTTATCAAAAACGAAACAAGTTATAAAAATAATTCCTTACTATAAAAATATCTGTTCTGAATCCCACAACCAGTCGGGTTTTGTATCTAGTGGTCTATTCTCCCAACAATTGTTGTCAGGTTTTACTATTTTCGCCTCTATTGTTAGGTCTTTATGAACCTGTTCAAAAATAAATTAATGGATGTTTTCTTTGTCAACAGTGGCGCTGTGCACAGAAGCCTGAAGGTTCGTCGAGTGATTACGAATTGTACCACGAACCACATAAAAGGTGCTATTTACAGGTTGGTAGTGAAAGTTCCGATATCATAAATCTTTACAAATTATAAAACGTCACTTTGGGTGACATGCGACGTGACGTGACTTTACTGGAAAGGACATTGTAAAAAATGGCCTATGAACCAACACGCATGAAACATTTACTATAATTACTAGTTCTTTTAATAATGTACATTACATGTAGGTATCTCAATAGAACGGACACTTTTTAATTTCGAAAACATTTTAAAAAGTATTCACTTTCGTCCTTAGCTTCCGTCATTATTCTCGGTGTTAGTTCTATGAATTTTTGGTTCAATTTGAAGTTTTTAAAAGGCAAAGGTATTATAGCTCATACAGCCAAGTCTTTGAAACAGCACTCTTAATAAGAGATTGACACAAACAAGCGTCAGTATTCTCAACATTTGATTTACGATAATGATTTTTAGTTACAACAAAAAAACTCGATTGAAAGCACTTTTTGAAACGAGCACTATTATTGACACTGACAGTTGTTGAATTGACAGATGACAACATTTGACATTTGTAGTCAGTAATAAATGCTAAGATAGTGCTACACGAATGTTTTTATTGACGTAATTATAACCTCAAAATCCGAAAGTGTTTTGATTTTTTCAGAATACTCAAAAGTGTCCGTTGTTTTAATTTAGGATCAATCGAATACATACATTATCTCAAACCCAAAGAGTAAATACACCTGCCTGTTGGATCTTAGGCGAGCCATGTATGGACGACGAGCAATGTCCTTTGTGTCTTTTCGTGTAGTAAATAAAGTTGGATTTTAATTCGCTTTGTTGAAATGTGCTCACAGGGTTGCGTCTCGGTGTGAATAGTTGATCCTAAATCTGTTTGTACGTGCATTATTACCGAAGAACTGCACCAAATTGTTTTTTTTTATTTCTTATTATTGGGACAAGGACTGAAGTAATAAAAAATTCCCATAATCGACCGGCTAGGCCTTGCAAACCAAAAGTAATCAATAAATCAATCAGAATCCGAAACTCGGTTATTACTATGAAATTCAATAAGGTCTGAGTGACCCTTATGCCATACTCGTACTATCTATATCAGTGGCTTCGCTTGATTGGAGTTCGATACCTAACTAACCCGAGGGATCATACTACCAAGATACAAAATATCGCATGTTAATCTAGGTTATAAACCAATGTTCCCCGATGTTCAGTTTTCCTCATAGGAGGAGGTGTGGAAATCCGATTCATAGATACAGAGATTACGTTTTCAAATAAATAAGAAACGAAAACTTTAGCTTCATTATGCTATAAAGTATTGATGTGTATGATGAACTTCATCCGAATCTATTTAGTAGTTTTTTCGTTACAGAGTTACAAGCATCAAGTTAGGTAAGGTTCGGATAACCGTTTTGCTGACTATACATATTCATGAAGTTTCACATTAAATACGAGTAACTAGATATTATAATGATAAAATTAACATTTTGTAACATTTCAAAACCAACTTCGCCCAGTTTTAAAAGCATAATATTTATGTTTGAGAGAAACATCTTTTCTTCGTTTTGTAAGTCTGCAAGTTATTACCATTCTAATTTATGTATTCAAGAACATAAAATATTTTAATAAACATTAAAAGCTCTCCACAGACGTAACTTTCACTTAAATCTTTTCAAACTATACTTAGGTATACTTGCTTCGCTAACCTCGCATATCTAACTACAGGCATTAAGCAAATATCTTATATTTATCTTTGATTAAGTTTTCTGCGATAACTAGGAAAGTTCAGCTTCAAGGCTACTTCAAGACTTCAATAGTTTAGGACGCGAGATTATAATTGTTTCCGAGATTGTCAAGTACTTATTACTTTTGGGTAGTAGATTGCTTCGGAGAGATTTTTTTATTATTCCATCGTACGGATCGTAAGGAGCAGTGGTGGCCCAGTGGTATCGGTCCCGACTTACGAGTTGTAGGTCGTGGGTTCGAACCCCGCCAGGTACATTACTTTTTGTAATTTATTTCATCACCACTGCTCTCAAAACGGTGAAGGAAAACATCGTGAGGAAACCGGCATGTCCTAGAACCAAATATTCGAAGACATGTGACATCCACCAATCTGCACTGGGCCCGCGTGGTGGATTATGGCCCACTCCCTCTCACAGAGAGGAGGCCTGTGACCCAGCGGTGGGAATATTATAGGCTGTTGACAATTGTAGGGATACCTTGGTACCTTGTACAGTTACTAACAAAATTTCATGCAGCAATTTTTCAACATTGGCTTTCCTCACAAACTCAAATATAAGTACGTAGGTACGTAATGCTTATTAAAATGTTATGATATTACCATGGAACTGCTTCATCATCATCACCTGTCTAACCTTAACCAATGTTGGAGTCGGCTCCCAGTCGAACCATATGCAGCTGAATGTCAGTATTTTACATGGAGCGATTGCCTATCTTCTCTACAAATAATTGCCTACTTTATATGCCATAGATAGACGAGCAATCCTAAAAGCTTCCTGATACCAATATATTTGAGTTCCAAACAACAATAATCTTCCATAAGAAGCTCACTTAAAGCGCCCCCAAGATAAAAGTTGCGGAAGTAAGATCGAGAACTTTCTGCATTCACGAATAAAGTTTTATTTGATACATCTCGTCAAGTCTGATTTATCTGGGTCAATTTATTGTCATGTATCCCTGTAAGTGGATCAAGGACAATTTCTGTAAAGTTTCTGAATTGGTTTTAAGTAGGAGTAATCTCTCTGGAACAGGTTTTGGTAATTCTTTTACTAATAGGAGGCTGTATTTTCTGAGTTGTATATTAAGTGTCTTATGAAATTGCACCTTTGCCACGCGTTGTGCGGTTTGGTAGGGTTTACATAAATAAATCCACATCAGCAGTTATTCAAAAATCAGATTCAAGAACGTTGTTGAGACTCAATTAAAATGGTACCGTATTTTTATCTTAAAATGAATGAATGAATGAATGTAAAAAAATCTCAAAGAAGATTGCTCTGTGCCAAACATTCTATTATGAAAAAAAATGTATTGTTCCCACCGCAGGCGCAGGGAACAAAGCAAAAAATCAAGTGAAATTCCAAGCAGACAATATCTCAGAAAACGGAAGGAATTTCCACGAACAAAGTGTTTAAGGCTTTGTTTGAGATTTCTGAAACAAATTGCTACAAGACAATGAGTTTAATGGACATTTAAATTTTAATAGGTAAACAGAATAAATTGTTTTGAAAGGAGAAAATGATGTGGAAGAAATTAGTTAATTGATGACAACCAATTGTGCGTGTTTATTAACCAATTTGTATAAGTAACATTTAGTTAAATTGTCTAATTATTTGAATTATCCTTTTGAAAATTTATTTATATCCTAGCTTGTACTCGCGCCTTTGTCTACGTGATGTTCGGTAATTTTCCCATGGGAACTTCGTACTGGGACAAAGAGTTATTGACTACCCGTACACGTGTACCAAATTTTATTCAAATCCGTCCAGTCTCTTTTACGTGAAAGAGTAACAAACATGTGAATGAAATTTTGAATGCGCTTTTTGTTTAAATACGTTTATCAAACTTTATAGCACTGGACTTACATAAAAAAAAAAACTTAAAAAAAAAGAATAAAAACTGTTGAATATATCTGTATTGCTGTTGACACGCAATTTTCACTACCCGATCTCCCCTGAAATATTAAAGTACTTAAATATCGTATCACAGACATTGATAATGGACTTTAACACAAATAATCTCCCATTCTCCCCCACAGATGCACAACATGCGCTACAACAACGGCCACGCCTACAGCACGCACATTCCGCGTGGAATCGAAACTCGCGCGCAGACTACGCAGCTCAGCCACGTAACCCGCTCCTCGCGGCGAACGGCGCCCGCACACGCACTCTCTGTAGAAATGCTGCAGCGGCATGGACTTATTGACTTTAAACGTTGATGGTGAACAAAATGTGAATGTTTGAGGCCATTTTTACTTGGATGACGATGATGGTGTTTATGTGTGTGTAAGTGTGTGTGTACTCCTGAGCTTATAGTATTGTAATTCCTGAGCTGAATCTGAAAGCTGCAGATTTTTTTCTTACATTTCAATATCCATAATATTATAATTAGTTAATTACTACGCGACATTTATGAGGAAAGTGACGCGGACGCCATAATTTTGACGACAATTTATAAAGTTTAACAAAAGTCGTGAAAGAAAGACTTTTTTTAATAACATTTATTAACTTTCTTTGGTATCAGACGCCAGCGAATATTAACCTTCCACTATTGTGATGAGGTTCATCATCATCAGCCGGAGGACGTCCACTGCTGAACATAGGCCTCCCCCTTAGACCGCCACGCCGAACGACAATTCGCCACTTACATCCATCGGCTGCCCGCGACCCTCACGATGTCGTCGGTCCACCTAGTGGGAGGCCTGCCTACGCTGCGTTTTCCGGTCCGGGGTCGCCACTCGAGAACTTTTCTTCCCCATCGGTTTTCAGTTCTACGAGCGATGTGGCCTGCCCATTGCCACTTCAACTTGCAAATTTTATGATGTGATGAGGTTGAAAATCTATTAAAGAAATGTGACAGATTATGGTAGCTTTATGTGCCGGCGTCTATACCTAGCTAACATTATTGTAGCTAAAATAAAACTTAAAATCTTATTTCAAACTAGTGTTTGCCCGCGGCTTCGCTTGCGTTAATTTAGAGATAATTTTGAGAAACAATACGGATCGTGTAAGTGGCGCCATCTGGAATATGAACGTAATTGTTTTCTCGGCAACAGCTCTCTTCTGTTATTCGGGATGAAAGATACCCTATATCCGTGTTTATTTATACTCCTGACAACGTATATGCTAAATTTTGGGACGATCGGTAATAGGTAGTAATGCGTGAAAAGGTAAAAAACAAAGATACTTGCATATAAAATATTAGTTTAGATCAATAATGTTATACCCCGTATGTTGTAGTTTGCATAGGAAACATCCTTTGACCATTTGAGCGACACTAATTTCAAAGATCCGTGTTTATCTTAAACATTAGAATATCATTTTTTGGTCAATTTACAGTATCGCTGCAATTTGTTAACGAAATTAAACGAACGATAGCATTGCTCTTCTCCCTTTAGTATACCGCGTGATTCTTAAAAAAAGCTAATTATTTAACTCGATGAGTACAACTTGTCGTCGTTTAAAACAAAATCTATGCACTGGTTTGAGCACCAATTCAAAACATATATAAACACAAAATAATAGAAACACTGATTGTTTTCGAATCTTTAAAATTCTTACACCTCGAAACAATTACAATTAAAAAAAAATATCTAACTTACCTACTACCTACAATTTAAATCAGCGTAAATATTTATATCCTAGAGAACTATTGAAAAAAAATAGTAATAAATTAAAATTGCGAATAATATTGAGATAAAAGTATGCATATTTTTTTTTAATTATTTGAAACTGTCAGGTTAAATAAAAACAAAAAAAAAAGACACAAAAAGTGAAAAAGAAAATTTCAAGATTTGATCTTGAGACCTATTGCACGAAAGTCAAGCGGGTTACCAACCAGACTGGCTGGTTCGCTGACAGTAGATTTCAAATAGCGGTTCTTATACAAATGTCAACAATGACTGAAAATCAACATATTATAACATTGCTAATTCCCCAAGGGGAATAGCGTAATTATACATATCCTATCAATTGAAGAGCAGTTTAAGGAATATTTGAGGAAAAATTAAATAAATAATATCCAGTGGTTTAGCTTCCAACTCCCAACAAACATTTAAAAACAACAAAATTCAAAATTGCTTATCTCCCAGGGCAAATAGCGAAATTATACACAGCCTATTAACAGAAGCATAATTAGAAATATTTGAGGAAAATTTGATCGACAACTTTACAGTAGTTTCTGAGATAGATCAACTCAAAAAAACATAAAAAATTTCGAAAAAAAAAAGTTGATTTGGCATCAGAGTCGATCCCTCATCTCGAAAAAAATACAAAAAGAAAAAAATATTCAATGTACAGGAATGACAGCTCTACGATTTTATTATAAACTAGCACTACGCCCGCGACTTCGTCCGCGTGATTTTCGAATTTTGCCTTTGTGAATTTCTAGTCCCGGCCACCCTCTATACGGGATACTGTTGGAAAAACTCAATCAATATTCAACAAAAATTCTATCAACTCGCAATATTCCGTCTTAGGTACACCTAGGTCCTAAAAATTTAACTCCTAACTATCAACCCCAACACAAACTTTTAGGGGTCGAATTTCGTATCATTCTCTCTTAGTGAGAACTTGTATCCTAAATAGAACCCCCCTGCAATGTTGAGTCCTCTAATTACAAACACCAAAGACAACCCCTAAGGGGACGAATTTTGTAAAATTCCACCTTATTGAGAACCTAGGTCCTAAAACAACCCACATGCTGAAACTCCTAGCATTTGTAGTAACAAAGTTTCATACAAACTGTCAACCCCATAAACAGCCCCTTAGGGGTAGAATTTCAGAAAATAGTGCCTTAGTGTGCATTTACGTCATAAAAGAACAACCTTGCAAAATTTAATACTCCTAGCATTTGTAGAAACGAAGTTTCATACAAAATATCAACCCCTAATTCAACCCCTTGGGGTCTATTTTCACAAAATACCCGCAACTACGTCCAAAAAAGAATCTCTATGCAAAATTTGAGTCTCCAAACTATCAACCCCGAAAAAGCCCCTTAGGGGTCGAATTTCGCAAAACCGTCTTAGCGAACATTTAGGTCTTAAAAAGAACCCCTCGTAAAATTCGAGACGCCTAGCACTTGTTGTAACAAAGTTTCATACAAACTATCAAACACAAAAACAAACCCCTTTGGGGTCGAATTTCGCAAAATCCCACCGTGGTGTCCATCTAAGTCTTATAAAGGAACCCGGTGCAAAATTTGAGGCTCCTCGCACTTATATTGACAGAGTTTCATACAAACTGTCAACCCCAACAACAATCTCTTAGGGATCGAATTTCGCAAAATCCTGTCTTAGGTATTACTTACGTCCAAAAAAGAACCCCAATGTAAAAATTTGAGTCTCAATTCTATCAACACCAAAAACAACCCCTTAAGGGTCGAATTTCTCAAAATTTCCACCTTGGTGAGCATTTACATCTTAAAAAGTACCACCATGCAAGATTTGAGACGCCTAGCACTTGTACTAAAAAAGTTTCATACAAACAATCAACCCCAAAAACAAACCCCTTAGGGGTCGAATTTCGCAAAACCCCGTCATAATGAGCATCTACGGTCTAAAAAGACACCCCATGCAAAATTTGGGATTCCTAGCACCTGTAGTAGCGAAGTTACATACAAACTATCAACCCCAAAAACAACCCCTTAGGGGTCGAATTTCGCAAAATCCGTTCTTAGTGCTCACCTACGTGGTATAAGGAGGGCTTATGCCAAATTTCAAGTTTCTAGGCCCAGCCGTTTGGGCTGTGCGTTGTCAGATCAGTCAGTCAGTTTTGAATTTTATATATATAGATGTAAAGAAAGATTACTGTAAAAAATGTTCTTAATTCACGATTAGTGGCAAGACCCAAGGTTGAAAACCTTCAAAGCGTAAAATGTGTGTAGGTACGAGTAAATAATATATTTCAACCATTTCAACCTGAACCTGAAACTTTCTTTATACCTTCATCAGATACTTTTGAAACAGGCTACACAAAATTATCTGATCTAATTAGACTTACCTTAGATCTTTCCTACTTAAAATTATGAAAACCGGTAGGACCCGACCTAGATAAAATTTCATGATCAAAATATTCCAATTAATTTCACTTAGCTCTTTGTTCTCACTAATAGTACAATTTATGGTTTATCTAAGTTAGGTATTTACACAGAAAAGCGTACGTAAGAATTAGAGTTAACGCTGACATATTATTATTTTTTTAACGTAAAAGTCGACTTCGTTACATAACTACTACATTAATTGTAAACTGTTGAACTTGTAGGATGGGCTCGCTGGCGGTAGAAACTGGAGGATGGTTCTTCAATGAGGTTCGGCGCTAATAAGACTTCGGAGTACTTTTCTTATTTCTTGTTTATTATAATACTGCTGGTTTCGGAATGAATCCCATAGAAAACTGCTCCTCTTTTATAGAAAGCTCTGACCAATCAGAATCCTTAAAATGTGCACACGTTCCTAATATTTTTCCCTTCAGCCAATCAGAGCAATCCATTTTTGCACACGGCACTAATGCGACTTTGTATGGGGAACTTTAATTTGGCAGTTTTCTATAGTAAACCTTCCCTTTTTGTTTTACAATTTATCTTATAGCCTAAGGGTTAACTTAGTCTATCTAATTACATAAAAACCTTAGCAAAACCTTAATTTTTTCGACCTAAAAAATGGTGAAAAACTAAATTTACATCAACCTACAGGCAGAGACACCAAGTGCTAGAAATAGGAATTACAACAATTTATCACTGTGTTTGAGGGTATTTCTAAAATGTACACTTTTTATGACTACCTGACACTTCGCTTACATTTTCGGGACAAGTGGTGCTCCAAGCGGCAAAAATAGTGATCAATACAGTTTCTCAATTTATTTGACGGTATATGCACAGAGTACTAACAGAGAGGACACTGTGCGGTGTAGGTATGAAACGGCACGCTCACACGCGCACACCGCGGGCGGTGTCGCTACATGTGGCTGCCGCGCGCCGCTTCCGTATCGTAATTATTTTTCTTACGTGTAATCACGTACAAGTAAATAAAGATAATAAAATATACAAGCAAATACTGTATAACGTTTGGTTGCCTAAACGAAACAGTGAAAAAGGCCTCGCGTTTCATAAACTACCGCGTGACGTCGAAAGGTGAAAGTATCGAATGTTTATGATTAGTGTTATTCCCACATAATGTTTATGAATCTAGGGTTAATTATTAATTACCTACCTGTTGTGATGTGCTTATTTATTATGTCATTCAAGTACAGACGTTCCGCTGAACTGATCATGGTTAGGTAGGTTACAAGTTTGGAAATGTGTCGAGATACTCGGGGGGTGTGAGCCTACTAGACGACCGAGATAAATAGACGAATATCAAACCTGACATCACTCTCACTTACCTTATCGCTCGGTAGAAAGTAGAAAGATGTTTGCGTTGTTATTTACTCACGTTCAAACTCAGAAAATGGCCACACTATGCATTCAAGGTCAGCGATCGTAATTCGTTGCGCGACTTTTTTTACCATTTACAAGGACTCACAACGCAGGGCCTGTGACGTAGGGATGGCAATCACAGATCGATTAATCGAAAAATAGATTTTTGGAGCCAAAAAGATCGATTTTTTAAATCTATTTATAGTACTGAATTCAGTGAATCGATACTTCACCCTTGAAAATCGACATTCGTTTTTATTTTTGCTATAAACCAAAAAAGTACCTACTTACAATTAATTGAATGTACCCATATTTTTTCTTGTTATGTTTTTACATTTTTATATTCTAATGAGTTTTTATGCTTTCTATATTCTAATACTGTGTATTTCGTAATTCTAATTTGCATAATTGTCCTTAACCTTAAATTGCAGTAATTGGCTGTTCACACAGCCGTTGTAATTTGATAAATAAATAATAAATAAATTATAGAGTGCTGCCGGTTAAAGGGTTAATTATTCAAAAACTCGCGTGGTGGCTGTATGTTTGGATTCCTTCGCCTCTCTTTAATAAAAAAGTAACGTTTGTTTGTAATCTTTGTCTTTCTTTTTGTATTCTGTGACTGACATTTCTTGTTGCGTCATCAGTCATCATTATTCATTAAAATTCATTTGTTTGTTGTTGTAGAATCTGTGTGTCGTAAAGCGAAATAAATACTGATTTTTATGTAGTGTTTGTTGCAGTATAATAACTACTTATTTGTAAACCAATACATTTAATAAAGGCTTTAAACAATAAAGCCTAACATTTCAAATATTTTAAATAATATTCTTTTTTGTTTTTGTAAGATGAAATGTTCAAAATATTACAAGAATAGGTAGAAACGATACTATAATTATACATATATTATTATTTCTAACGTAAGGTGCCGTAGGTATTATGTATTAACATTCTGTGCTACCAATCGATAATGTATGTAGTAATGTGTGTAGTATGTAGTAACGAAACCAAAAAGATATAGGCTGATGATAAAAAAAATCCCTGAAGAACATTTATGTTAATAGTGTAATATAACAAATGCATAAAATACACCTACCTACCTAACTGTGCCTTCTAAACTCGCAAGTCGCAACCCTAAGTGAGCTTGACCGGCAGCACACCGATAGCAACATTGTAATGCCGCGGCGTCGGATAAACCAAAATAAACTCTCGCGCGTAGCCATTCAGTACAATTTTGCTTGTGCACGGGAAGTTTAGGCTAATATAAAAGTAGGTGGGCGGTACGGCTGCAAGTTAAAATGTGCTTTATTCTTTCGTGCATAGATTTTACATTTGTTTGATTGTTTTTTGGAAGAGACCGATCTGTAGTAATCTGTGGTATATGTAAAATGCGCATTTATATGTCTACCCAACTGTGGGTTTATTTTGTGGCATCAGCAGAGACACCAGGAGGGACAAATAAAAAACAGAACAACTTATCAATTTATTAGAAGGTACTTACTAAATGCACATTTCTACATTTACCCGACCCTTATTATTCATTATAACAATAGCTTTATTGTTTAAAACTATCCTAATCTCTAAGTACTACATATTTACAAGATTTGCTTAGTGCGATTATTATTCGTCGCTAACATTCTCCCCCACGGTGCGCAGCACATCATCTTCTTGAAGCGACGAAGCCGCGGGGACTAGCACGATGACCCGTCGTGTAGGTCGCCGAAGCACTCCGCCTGATGTCCTCACGTCCAGCACTCTGGTTCTTCCATCTGGCCCAGGGTACGCCTTGATAACTTCCCCTCGAGGCCATGAGTTTCTGGGTAGCGATGCGTCGACTATTAACACGATGTCTCCTTCCCTCGGGTCGGTTGTCTCCCTCCCTTTGATTTGCCTTGGCATCAAGAGCGGTAGGTACTCATTGATCCATCTCTTCCAGAAGTGGTCAGCAAGCCTTTGGGTAGTTTTCCAGCTTGGCCTCCCGATCAACTCTGTGTCGTCGAATTCTCCCGGCGCCATTGCTCCACACGATCTTCCCAGTAGAAAGTGGTTTGGTGTCAGACTTTCTTCATCTTCTGGCTCCATACTGATTGGGGTTAGAGGTCTGGAGTTTACTATGTGTTCAACCTCAGTCATAAGAGTATGAAGCACTTCTTCAGGGGGGTTTCTTTCGTTGAGCACTGCCGCTAGTGCCGTCTTGACTGTTCGCACGAGTCTTTCCCATGCGCCCCCCATGTTTGGACTTCCCGGGGGAATAAATTTCCACTTGATGCCCCTTTCTTGCGCAGCCTCTTCCAGCTCCTTGCTTGCCCCAACGAAATTGGTTCCGTTGTCGCTGAATACGGTTTTTGGGGTACCTCTTCTTGCTGCCATTCGTCGAAGTGCCATTATCATTGAGCTGGTACTGAGAGAGGGTACCAACTCCAGGTGAATGGCTCTGGTTGTAAGACAAGTGAATAGCGCCCCCCAGCGCTTCTCGACTCTTCTCCCGATAGTGACCTGCATCGGTCCAAAGTAATCTACCGCAGTGCAAGCGAACGGAAACTGATGATGTTGCAGTCTCTCGCTTGGTAGATCTCCTGTCGGGGGCACCTCTGGCAAACTCTTCTTTGTCTTGCATCGCTGACAGCTGTGGGCAACCGCCTTTAAGGTCGCTCTTAAGCCCAGAATCCAATATTTCTGGCGTAGCTCGTTCATTACTGTGGCAGTGTTCCCGTGGAGAAACTTCTTGTGATAGTGTTGTATGATGAGACGCGTGATTTTCTGTTTCCCATCTAGGATGATAGGATTCATTTTTCTTCTTTCTTCGCCTTGAAACTTCATTGTTCTACTTCTTAATTTAATGATATCGGCGTCATTTAGGTAGACGTCGATTTTCTTAAGCCGACTTGCGTTTTCCAAGGGTTTCTTTGCCTTTAAATTCCTTATATCTGACTTGAAACTGTCATTCTGACTTATTTTCATTAATAATTCTTCTGCTTTTCTTAAGTGTTCGTCTTCCAGCGGTAGGTACAACCTCTTCTTCTCTTTGCTGACTGGTCGTTTGGCGATTTGTGTCTTCTTCTTCTGGGATCTTCTATGGGGTCTCCAGGGCTCTTCCTTCTGACGGACGGCGGCGTTGGTTGCTTTACGGATCTTCTTCAATAAGAGGCATACGAAAGCAACCACTCTGGCCGTCACGCGCAGCAGTCGCTCCCAGCTCGAGAACCTCTCCAGGTTGAGTAAGACCTCCTCAGCCTTTATCGCCGTCACTCTTTGCTCGTTCTTTTCTTCCAACATAGTACCCTCTGGTTTGAAGTCTTTATATGGCCACTCTTCTTCTGGTTGACGGAGAAATGACGGACCTTGGAACCACCTTGCGTTGTGATCGAATTCAGTCGGGGTTCCCCTCGTGGCGTCATCTGCTGGGTTTTCTTTAGTAGGTACCCATCTCCAGTCTTCGGGCTTGGTCTGCTCCTCGATCTCTGCCAGTCGGTTGGCCACAAAGGTGTTAAACCTTCTTGGTTCTGCCTTGATCCACTGAAGCACTGTGCTGGAGTCCGTCCAGTAGGTGCGGACTGTTGCCTCAAGTTCCATCTCTTTTTCTATTGTGGTTGCCAGACTGGTGCCAAGCAAGGCTGCTTGTAGTTCAAGCCTTGGAATTGACACTGGTTTTGTTGGTGTCACTCTTGCTTTGCCGGCGATCATGGAGATGTGAATCTTATCACCAGGTTCAACCGTCCTCCAGTAAACTACCGCTGCGTATGCTTCTTCACTTGCGTCGGTGAATGTGTGCAGTTGCCCTTTTCTACTGCGGGGTGAAAAGCATCTTGGTATCCGAAGTCTCGTCAGCGCCGACACCTCTTCTAGGTACTTCAACCAGGCCTCTTTCTGGTTTTCGTTGATTACTTCATCCCAGCCAATTTTTGTTCGCCAAATGTCTTGAATTAATTTCTTTCCTTGTATTAAGACTGGCGTCGCGAAGCCCATAGGATCAAAGGTTGACATTACGGCGCTTGTAACTTCTCTCTTCGTCGGAGTTCTTCTTCCTTCAAGAAGGTCTTGTGATGTATTGCGCAGACCAACATTGAACGCTAGCGCGTCTTCCTTCACCAGCCATCTTAGCCCCAGTGTCTTCTCCTCTTTCGTCAGTTGTAGGGAGTCTTCTTTATTAGTATCTTCTACTTCTGACAGAACCTTCGCGTCGTTGCTGGCCCAGCCTTTCAAATGGAAGCTTGCTACTGCGTGAATTTCCTTTACTTCTTTTGATATCTTCTTTGCTTCAGCTGTAGTTGGAAAGCTCTGGAGATAGTCATCCATGTAATGATTCCTTTCTATTGCTTTCACCGCTTCAGGATGAGTCTTCTTAAAGTCTGCTGCGTTCTTATTCATCACATATATTGCTGTTGCCGGTGATGATGCTGCCCCGAAGATGATTGAGGACATTCGAAACTCTTCAGGCTTGCCCGTTCTTTGACTTCCACGCCACAGGAATCGGAGGCTATCTCGGTCACTTTCTCTTACTTTGATTCGAAGAAACATTTCTTGGATATCAGCCATGACAGCCACTGGCCCTTCTCTGAAGCGCAGCAATACGCCGAACAATGATTGTAGTAAGTCTGGCCCCGATAACAAGGCGTCATTGAGGCTCTTCCCTTCATACTTGGCAGCTGCGTCGAAGACTATTCTTGGTTTCTTCTTGACTGGGTGCACGACGGCAAAGTGTGGTAAGTAAAATAATCTTCTTTTATTCGCAGACTCTGGAACCTTCTCTGCGTATCCATTTTCAATCAAGCTTCGGATCTGCTTCTCATAGGACTCTTTGATTTCTTCATCTTGATCCAACTTCTTTTCAATATTGACTAGGCGACGGAGTGCTTGTCTGTAGTTGTTGGGTAGGGACTCGTCTTCTTTCTTCCACAAGAGCCCTGTCTCGAATCGACCGCTGGCTAATCTCTTCGTAGTCTTCTCGAGGGTTTCTAGTGCTCTTCTATCGCTGTCATTAGTTGGTAAGCGATTCTGGACCCCAAGCGATTCTAACTGGAAGTGTTCTCTTATTAACTCTTCTAGATTCTGCTCTTCGACTGTAGACTTGCCATGGTGAATGAAGTTTACAATGGCATTCGTCCCTGATTCACATCCATGCAGCACCCACCCGAGGCTAGTGAGAGAAGCCACGGGATCGGCTGGCTTGCCTTTCTTCAGTCTTCTTGTAACTATGAGTCCCCAGTTATCTTGACCTATCAACAGCTTGGGCCTTTCTGTGACGTAGAGAAGTTGCTCTTCAATTGTCTTCAGATGCTGACAGTTCTTCACGGTGTTCTTGTTAATGCTTTGCTCTGAAAGCTTCAGGTCGTCGATGGTTCTTGCTATGATTCGCCTCTTGTCTCTTCTATGAGCCCCTTTTATCTTCAACTGGATCTTCTGAGAACTATCTTTCTTTATTACTTTCCCGCCGACTGTTTCGATTGCGAGAGTTTCTTTAGTTCCTTCGGCTCCGATCTTCTTGGCTATTGATGCATCCAAGAGTGTGACTGTTGAGCCTTCATCTAGCAGCGCCAGCACGCGAGCGTGACCTTTCGGTCCGTAGAGATCCACTGGAATTATCTTCAAATAAATTTTCTCTTCCCCTTTGCTGTTGTGGATCGAGGCGACTGTCTCTTCTGATGCACTTTCCTTGTCTTCTTTCTTTTCTGCTGACTCTGGTGGTTTTTCAGAGTGCAGGATAGTATGATGCCATCTTCTACACTTCTTGCAGACTGGAGCTTTGCAGTTGATTCTTGAGTGCCTGAACCGAAGACACTTGAAGCAAAGTCTAGCCTTCTTGATAATGCCCCATTTTTCATCTATGTTGGCTTCTTTAAACTTCTTGCATTCTATCACAAAATGCTCTTCTTCACAGATTGGACACGACTTCTTATATTTCTCTTGAGACACTTCTTGCACTGTGTGTACAGGTTTTCTTGACCCCTTCTTTTGCTCCGAAAACACTTCAGGTGGAGCAAAGTCCCCGCACATGTCGCTTTCTATTTCTAGAAACGCTTCGATGAGTAGCAACTCTTGAATTTCTTCCTCCCTTCTGGTTCTATGGTAGGCGAACCATCGGAATTTCATTGACGGTGGCATCTTGTCTACTATGGCCTTCAGAGTTTCAGGAGAACTGAGGTATTGCGACTTCTTCAATGCCTTGATGGTTTGGACGGCGTTCTTCACTCTGCTTGCGAAGACACATATGTCGCTTGGGTTCTCGCCCACCTTTGACAGGTTCTTCATCTTCTCTAGTTCTGCCAGTGCCAATGCCCCAGGTCTTCCGAATCTGGCTTCTAGTCCCTTGACAACTTCGCGTGGATCTTCAGCTGTAAACAGCAGGCTCTGGACGGCTTCTCTGGCTGCACCTTGAATTGCTCTTCTGAGGCGCGCTAAGTTCTGTGCGTCGCTGAAGGAGGCAGCCCCGTCTTCATACGATCTCTTGAACGGCAACCATTCTTCACAGGACCCGCTGAAGTGAGGGAGCTCGAAGTGCTTCGGTGTTGCAACATCACGTGACTTCTCGGACAGCTTGACTATAACTTGGGCTAACTCGTGGATGTCACTCTTCTTTTCTTCTGTTTCAGTCGGCCTGCTATCATCGCTAGGCTTGACCCCAGCTTGGATGAACCACCTCTCGACTTCTTGAGTTTGCTCGTACATCTCTTCTCCGGCACCATCTTCTTCTTCTGACTCTGCTGTTGCTAGTTCTAGTTCAGCCTGAGCCACTCTTGATCGCGCTTCTGCCAATTCCAATTCCCTTAGTGCCACTGTTAACTTTGCTTGCGCTTCTGCTCTCTTCCTATGCGACGAGCGGACGGACTGCGTGTCTATTTCGCGGGTCGGCTTCTTAGGGCGAGGCTGCTGCAGACTCCCTTCTATTGACGTCGGTACACTTCCTTCATCTCGACGTAACTTCACGGCAACACTTCTGTCTGGGTTCTGCAGCGTAGTGTTGTGGCTTTCTTCTCGGCGTGCGGGATCAGACGCTTCAACTTCCTCTTCCACGGTGCTGGCTAGGGGCGCGGTGCGAGTCGCTCCCCCCAATGCTGATTCCCTCCCGGCAGTATTTTGCTGACGAATAGACGACTGGTGGGCTCGTACGCTAGGCTAGATCTTCTAGTGAGCGTTGACCGACTTGTAATTGACGCGCTCGTAGTCGCTTCGCTTGTGGTTTCACTTGGCGTGCTTGCACTCCCGTCGACTGACGAAGTACTATCTCCCGTAGCCTTGGACTGCACTGATCCTGATCTTGTAGAAGGCATCTTCAGTTTTCTTGAACCCGATCCGGCTTCACGAAGGACCACTTGTAAACTGTTGAACTTGTAGGATGGGCTCGCTGGCGGTAGAAACTGGAGGATGGTTCTTCAATGAGGTTCGGCGCTAATAAGACTTCGGAGTACTTTTCTTATTTCTTGTTTATTATAATACTGCTGGTTTCGGAATGAATCCCATAGAAAACTGCTCCTCTTTTATAGAAAGCTCTGACCAATCAGAATCCTTAAAATGTGCACACGTTCCTAATATTTTTCCCTTCAGCCAATCAGAGCAATCCATTTTTGCACACGGCACTAATGCGACTTTGTATGGGGAACTTTAATTTGGCAGTTTTCTATAGTAAACCTTCCCTTTTTGTTTTACAATTTATCTTATAGCCTAAGGGTTAACTTAGTCTATCTAATTACATAAAAACCTTAGCAAAACCTTAATTTTTCGACCTAAAAAATGGTGAAAAACTAAATTTACATCAACCTACAGGCAGAGACACCAAGTGCCAGAAATAGGAATTACAACAATTTATCACTGTGTTTGAGGGTATTTCTAAAATGTACACTTTTTATGACTACCTGACACTTCGCTTACATTTTCGGGACAAGTGGTGCTCCAAGCGGCAAAAATAGTGATCAATACAGTTTCTCAATTTATTTGACGGTATATGTAAAATGCGCATTTATATGTCTACCCAACTGTGGGTTTATTTTGTGGCATCAGCAGAGACACCAGGAGGGACAAATAAAAAACAGAACAACTTATCAATTTATTAGAAGGTACTTACTAAATGCACATTTCTACATTTACCCGACCCTTATTATTCATTATAACAATAGTTTTATTGTTTAAAACTATCCTAATCTCTAAGTACTACATATTTACAAGATTTGCTTAGTGCGATTATTATTCGTCGCTAACATTAATCTTTATGTAAAGGATAAATCATGATTTGTAATTATACTACGTACCTTAGACAATAGGCAATTATGTTTATTTCAATTGATTCAACATTCAAATAAAGAATATTTGTTAAAACCTATTTACAATTTATAGTATAGGCACCTGATGCTAAACTTATTTTTTTAATAACTCACCCGTTATAAATCTTAATATAAAATTTCCGTGTCACATGTTAGTTACCGTACTCCTCCGAAACGGCTCTACCGATTTTTACCAAATTTTATATGCGTATTCAGTAGGTCTGAGAATCGGCTACTATCTATTTTTTTTTAATTTACATGGTAAAACAACGTTTGCGGGGTCAGCTAGTATTAATATATAATTTACGGCAAATACTCAATAAGAGTCTATAAGTATTTCGATAACCAATAAACATGTTTGTAAAATAAATTATTATGATTGATGATAGTTACGTTTTAAAATAACTCTCAAATTATAATACAATACAATACAATTATAAAATATTGATAACGATATTAAAATTATATTTTCAAACTTTGCCCTGTACTCGTATCTAAGCCTGTATTTGACACACCTTTGATGATTTCCACGAAAGATTTATGATTCTAAAAATGTCATTAACGAAGTCTAATTTTTTCTTCATCTTATGTTTTAATCAGTGGGTCTTTGAGACAAGCTTATCCATTGTGTTGTAAGTAGCTGCATTTTAATTTGAAACCTTTGAAGGAGCTTTACAAAGAATTTCAGCTTGATTCCTGTTTCAGATTTCTAATTATAATTTGAAGATTTGAACCTCAACCGTGCCAATTTTTTTCTCGACGTTTTATAAGTGCCCATTGAGGCCCATAAATAAAATATTTTTAATTTTTAATTTTGAAGCTTCATGTTGTAAATAGTAGTTAATTATTTCATGATTTTTTGTTTTACTAACAAACACAAAATCAAATAAATTAATTTTGATTACAAATCGATGATTTTTTAATTTGTTTTTTTTTTTTGTTTTTCAAACTACCTAGTCATAAATTATACTATAAAATAAGAGAAAATTTAAATTAAATCATAATTACTTTTATTTAGAGACGCGATCGACAAAGACGCACTATTTTTTCTTTTATAACATTAGAAACATCATGCTGATAAACTGATTTTGGTATTTCGCACTGACGTATGCAAATCAGTGCGAAATACGTAGTAAAGCTTACATCAGCATCGCAGTATGGTGATGTAAGCGTTGTAAAAAGATACTAAGTTACAATTTTCATGGGAAAAAGTTACACTAACTAAAACTTTCCTTAGGCATAAAGATTATTTGTACTTATTCCAATAACAAGAGAAGTTCAGCCCTAAGGATATGTTTTTCGTTTTATTTCTTCAGGTCATCGCACACATAATCAACGCCTGCTGTTTTCATTTCTTGTTCTATCGGTTTTGGTCAATCTATCCATCACGCGCCCTGGGTAATTTGGTATACGAGTTTCCAACAATGTATAAAATATATTCATGAAGATAGAATCTTACATAACAAATAGCATTGTATGTTTGTATTGTACCATACTTAATTTTGTAGAAACTAGCCTAAATATTTTTGAGATAAGTACAAGTATGAATTAAGCTTTATTTATCGTTCCTATTTCAAATAAAGACCCACCCAAAAGCCTTTACACAAGAGTAATTTGAAGCTATTTCTATTTGTACAATCGACAAAGTTGAATCATGACCCACCATAAGCTTATTTTCTTACACACTTTCAAATCCAATTAGGTCCACATTCGCGTAAACATACATATCCATGGTAACGACTTTGATCTTTGTCAATTTGACGGATTTAAACGATTTATTGTCAAAATGGGTCATGATTCGAACTTTGTCGATTGTACAATACAATAATATATGTGTGGAATATTATTACACTCGTGTGAATATGCTTTTATAAAACGAATGGTTCGACGAGCTATCAAAAAATGATCGGACCAAATGAAAATAAAAACTTTGTAAATAAATAGGTAATTATTATTTTTATGTATGTACCTACCATCTAAATGTTTGTGTGTAAGTTAGTGTTATCAATGTTAGATTTTTTTATATTCAATGTGATACTAATCTATAAAGAATAAACGAATAAAAATATATGAATGAATTAAAGACAAAAGTTTTATTTTGAATGCGTCCCATGGAGAGAACTGCATGCTTTTTTACAAGCTTTATTTCTTTTGCATAAAAAGTAAAATACTTTACTTTCCGAACAAAAAAAAAATGAATTCAATATCACACTTCGAATGTGAATGTGTAATATAATATTATGTATGCCTAAAACATTTTTTTTGGAATCACAATCCTGCGAACATACAGGAATTCAATTCCAGCATTCCATTTTCAGATTTTTGCAGTGAACGAATTCTTCCAAGATTATAAACCACTTATCTTCGTTTAGCAGGTAGTTTTAATATTCGAAACTCTTTGGTTATTCCAAGAAACAAGGTTATGGGAAAAAAAATGTTTAAAATGAATTATTTAACACTAGTTTCTCTTTAGTACGAGCAACGTCAAATCAAATTATTATCGATAAAACGGAAAATATAAAAGAGATTAAAAACTTCTTCGATAACTCCCGCTGATGTCTTATAATCCAACCTCGACGGAGGATTACTGATCACGTATCTAATCAAGACAGATAAAACTGTCTGAGAACAAGTGTGGATTTTTCCAAAATGCGATCAGCACATCTAAACGCGTGGCGCGCGGCGTTTGGAAGTTGCCAGTATCTCAAGAGTTTTTGAAATTGACAGTTCTTGAATGTCAACGGCGTTGTCGATCCAGAGGTATTTTACCTGTAGCTGTAGGTACATGAGAGAAAAAGTATTTTCTACAATGGAGTTCGGTCGCATTGTTAATTGTTATCATCAGTATTGTTTGTATGAGTTTGTTTTATTTCGCTAATGTTAAAAACACATTAAATGCTCAAAGCAAAAGTACTTGGTCGTCGTATTTGTGAAGAGTCAATCAAACCTCAGGTTAAATGCAGGCAAACTAAATAGCTACTCTAAGGCGCGGGCCGTTATGAAAAGACGTAAGACGCAGACGGGGCTTAGACATTATGTCTCTTCGGCGTCTCTTTCACACAAAATGTATAGAAGCGTCGCGACGTAAATCACACAGACTCTACATTTTCGCACGTCCACGACGCGTCCTCGTCTTACGTCTTTTTTATGTGGCCCGCGCCTAAAGGGACATTAGTTTGATGATCGTGTTCAGCTCGCCCCGGGAGATTTGCATTTATTCTAAACTGATAACACGAACCGGGCAATATTGGTTTACCGATACATTTTGCTGGTGAATTGATGTTCCACTGCCGCGGCACTGTTATGTACTCTAGTGGCGACCGACGTAGCGCGATGATACTGGAAAAATGTGTATTATTTCGTGTAGTGTGTAGTTAGTTTTGAATCGCTATTAATAGTCCGATCAAGGAGGATGTTTGTTGAATGAAAACTTCCGAAAAATTCCTCCGGCACTGTCATTATGATGAAAGTAGGTCATACAGATTACAGATCGTCACAGTCGTAGAACAAAGACGGTTCTGTAAATCAGTAATTTACAGTACGGCGCTTTAAAGTTTTCTAATGGAGTTTAAGGGTATATTTTAGAAACCGCTGATCCGCTAAGCTTGAAATTTGGACATGTTGTTCTGTTTCTGAACTTTTATAATCTGACCAACAAGATAAATTCCTAAAACGGCTAAATTTTATAAAATATCATTGTTTTATGAAAACTTGTGTGTCGTATGTTATCATACGTCGTTGTTTTGCGGATTTTTCTCGAAATTACATGACGCAAAGTGGTTTCCGTCGTTGTTCTAGGAAAATCTGCACAAAGAAATTAATATTATGGGACATGCAATATAGCCTAAGAGTTAAATAAAAATAAGCTAACGTAATAATTAGTGCAAAGCGAAGGCCACGCGCAGCCTTACTCAGAACACGGGCGGAACTAACAATCCGACAGGTGCTCACGGGCGTAAGCGGGGCGCGGGGGGTAGGGGGCAGCGCAGTACATGGGCGAATAGAATATTACGTCATTTTACTGCGTTAAGAAATCAAATCCGTCAGTATTCCTAGTCAGTATCTGAGTTATTTTAAAAAATATTAAAAAAAAGAGCTATTGGCTAATAAAGCACGGCATATAAGTTCATTTTACGTAAAAAAGCAAAAATTGAAAATAATCAAAACCGTCGTTGTTCTACGACTACGACGAGATGCACAATAACCCAACAATTTTTTTTGAGAAATTAATTATTTTTACCAAAACATGAAAATTGCATAACTCTCTGTGAAAAATTCCTCAGCCTTAAATACTTTCTACTGTAAAATTAGGTAAGTATTAAAAGACAACTTTCTGATTTTCAACGTCATAAAATCATCAAATGAGTCGTCCCACCTAGGGCAAGGCAGGAGGGATTGTCAGACTTGTACTGACTAAAATCCACGGTGTACTTCAATAGTCCTTTGTGTTCCGGGTTTGCGGTAGCTTGTTAGTCCTGCGACACCGGTTAGTTCCACGACCCCGAAGTAACTAGAGCTATAAGGTTGATTTTGCTACCAAACTTACTGACGTAAGATAATGTTGTAATTAATTTACTGTATGCACTCATTCAGTTTCAGTAGCAAATTGTAAGTAACAATTACTTACAATTTGCTTTTGTTTTAATTAAATTACTTACTTGAAAGTTAGAATTTTTGTCATTTTTAAAGCAATGAGTTTCTACGGCTGGATTTTATGACACCTATACCCATTTTGTTCATCAATCCTGGTGGATTCTTTTAAAATAAAACAAAAGGTAGAAGCTTACATTGGATTTAATTGTCTTTTTTGAATAACAATTGTTATAACTCGGAATACAACAGTCACCACAAAAGAAATGAACAAATAAGTTATTTCAACCAAGCTGATTATAGAGCCGCCAAAACTCAGGGAGAAAACACCACCGTAAGTAGCTGAAAACAAAGTTCAAATTTAATTACATTTATATACTGCACAGTCTTGATGAGTATGAATTTTTTTTGAATAATTATTCCTTGTTTACCCCTGTCCAATTGTAATTAATCATGACAAAGACCGATGAGCTGTGAAATTATAGGATGAAAGGAAGTAAAATATACAATCTTAATATGCTTTATTTTTATTTGGAAAAGGCAGAATATGAAATGCCATATCATTCATGAAGAAGAAATTTCCCCGCAACTCATGCCTCCTTTTCTATATTCTTATATACTCTTAATACCTATTATTTTATTGTGCCTGAGTCAACGAGTCAACATCTCCAGAAAATGCATCTTAGAGCGGTGACACACGCATTATCTATCTATCTAATCTAATATCTTTAAATGAGCAATTCTTGTATATTTATATATAATTAGGATCTCGGAAACGGCTCCAAGGATTTTCATGAAAGTTACAGATTAGGGGTTTTTCGGCTCAAGGAATCGATTTATCAGGTCCCAGGTTCGAGAAAAGCTCGGTTCCCAAGATATAGACATTTTAAAAACCGAGCGAAGCTCAGTCAATCAGATATTAGTATAATAATATGAGTATCATTTAAACTTCGAGTGGATTGTTTGGACAACACTTCAATAATTAGGTATTTATTCGAGTAGCATAACTTATGAAACTGTTAATAACAAATTGACTAATAGCTATGTTATAAGACGAATCCCGTTTAGTAAATACTGCCACGCAAGTATTAAGGAGCAGTTTTCCGCATTAAATCATAGCTCGAAGGCCGTATCACAAGTTTTGGTGACGTAAAGTGAAAACGTTCGTAAAAGAGACACGTTTTTTCATTAATCGTACAATTTAGTGTCATAATTTTCAAGTACGCATTATTTAAAATACGAAAATCTTATGCTAAGGCCTCTAAAATCTTGCGATAAGGTATTTATAATACTTCGTTGCGTCAGATTTAACTAAGTACATAACGCTTTACTTCTGAAACGATTAAATTGACACGCCACAGACTGACGTATTTTCTGAAAATTATTCTAATAATATCAACAATGTCTATGACAGGCAGATTAAGGGCTAGTCTCCATTCACTCTGATTGTTGTAGCAAATTACTATAATTTATTCGCGTGCGTAAAACGTCATGCGATTTTGTTTTTAGGTCAGCGTGACTTTGATAAATTGAGGGTTGGACCAGTGGTAATTAGGGTTCCGTGGCAAATAAGGGCCTACGGAACATATTTAATAATTGTGACGTTCATAATGCTCAATCAGAGGTGTAAACCTCCATCCCCAGTCTTAATATACACTTGCGAGCAAACGTAATTATGGAATCACTTAATCCTATTCCGCGCGATCTAAAGTACATAATATAGTGAAGAGTTTCAAAATACCATTTTAAAGGTTCATGTTAAGGTGAATGCTCCAACCAGCCCGCGAAATTCAAATTTTCTTACGTTTTTTGCAATTTGCAGGCCAGTGACATGTATAATTTGAAATATAAAAATTATCAAAACATTCGGTCCATCAGCTCTCACATAGAAAAGGTGTATATTGTTAAAATCTCCAAAATCTTGATGAAATCTAGATGAAATTTTGATCATTCTTGTATTTAAAATTATACTTGTTATTGCCGCGAATCATATTTTGATAAAGTTACAACATGTCACTGGCCTGCAAATTGCAAAAAACGTAAGAAAATTAGAATTTTGCGGGCTGGTTGGAGCATTCACCTTAACTTTAAATTGTTACGAAAATCATTAAAATCACACCATTTTTAAGGAGCTATCCCTGATCAATTCCAAGTGATTTCAAACTTTTGCTCCCTAGTGTATTATCTTGGAACAAAAATCCATGTCTATTGTAAGAAATTGTATGTGCATCATTATGAACGGCTCAATGGATTACGTTTCTTTCCAAAAAAAAGAAAACAAATTGAAATTTATCATCTTAATGGGATACCATAAGAAAATAAAGTCGCCTAGATAAGCCATTCTAGGTGGTTCAGTATAATAACAATGTTAAGGTATGACTTGGAAGTCTTTATCATTTATCTTTCATTGTTTTCAGCCACAAGAATTTAGAAACACTAGCTTCAGTTAGCTAGCTTTATCAATTTATTTCGTGTTGACCTTTCGGACAGAACACGTAGCACCACTACTCTTACCAGCAGATTTTTGCTGTTTTTCTCGAAATCGGTACTTTTTTTCGAGATAAAAGATACTCTCCGCCTTACCACAAAAAGATAAACATCTGTTGAACGCTTGTCTAAAAAAAGTGTAACTGCATAACGACCCTTATATCAACGTGAAATGTAGTTTAACTGCAAAACGACCCATAATCAATGTGAAATGTAGTTTAAACGTTGACAGTCTTTTTAGACAAAAGTTCAACAGATGTTTATATTTCTTGTGCTAAGACTGACTATGTCTGTTTCTTATACCTGAAAACGTGTACCTATGCAAAATTTCAGGATAAGATTTTAGTGGTTTAGGCATGAAAAGGTAACAAAAAAACAATTTACTACCTACTTTGGCATTTATATATGTATATAGATTTTCAAAAACATCTTGAAAACGTTTATTTAGTGGCTGACAACATTATGCCTGTTTCTAATTTATGCAGATGAAGCGTAAACTAACGGCCTTAATTGTCTGAATAATTCGGGAAATGTCGGTTGAAGGACGTTGGGTCGCATCCCTAATCACGTTAGGACTAAATGGGCTGTATGTAGGTACAGTTATACTTAACTGTTATTATGTACTTTGGTATAACATTTTACCTGACAAAGTAGACTGCCACCTTCTATCACTGACGTTCTGTCAGGAAAACACCTGCCGACTGTCTTCCTGACAGAACGTCAGTGTTAATCTATACATATAATAAAATAGTAAGAAAGTCAAAACTGTACATTGAATATTTTTTGAAAAGAATACTTGGGGTGTGATCTACACTCGATACCTGTTATATCTGGATATGAGTGCGACAGCGGGCACCTGCGCGTCATCCCGCGCCTGCGCCATCTGTCCAATAAACAGTGTGCAATTGACTCGCTTGTTTGATTGACGTGTACGATCGTCCTTCCCTCCACTGGCAGGCATACTTAACACGTGGCGACGAACGAACTCAAAATAATAAAATGTCTACGGCGGGACCAACTTACGGCGTTTTGCAAACCTTCGACCATCAAATACAAGAATGGGGAAGCTTCAAGTCGCGGCTAAATCAATGGTTCATAGCCAACGACATAACCTCAACAACGGATAAAGCTACAGTTAAAAGAAGGGCGATTTTATTAACATCGTTATGTGAATCATCGTTCAAACTAGCAAGTGACCTGGCGTTACCCAAAAAGGTGGAAGAACTTGACTACGACGAGTTAGTGAAAATACTCGACGATCACTTCATACCAAAAAGGCTTGGGTTTGCGGAGAAGTCTACATTTTACGCCGCAACACAGCGACCAGGAGAGAGTCACACTCAATGGGCAGCGAGGCTTAGAGGGTTAGCAGCTCACTGCGAATTCAAGAACCTGGAGGAAGCGTTGTTGGATAAATTTATCATGGGTATGGCGGCGGGACGCGAACGAGACAAGCTGTTCGTGCAGAATCAGCGAGAGCTGACTCTCGCGAAAGCCATCGACTTGGCGGAGAGCGTGCGGTGTGCACGCCAGGCCTCATCGCAGGCAGCGCCGGGCGCGAGCAACGCCGACGCTGCGAGTCACGCCGACGGCGACGCCGTGTTCAACATCAGCAAAAAGGAAAAGTGCAGTGTGTGCGGGTTTAATAACCATAAGTCTAATCAGTGCCGTTTTAAAAATTATAAATGTAAAAGGTGCAACACAAAAGGTCATCTGCGCAAAATGTGTCCTAACGGAGAAAAAATTAAGTACGTAGATGAAGGTACCGTGGACGACGGAGACGACGGTGAGTTTTTTTATAATATTCGGTGCATTAAAGGCAAGCCGATGACGGAGCGCGTCATGATCAGTGGTCTGGCTTTGGAATTTGAAATTGACAGTGGTTCAGCGGTAAGCGTAATATCCGAAAATACCTACAAGTCTTATTTCCAGGAATTACCATTGTCAGTCACCAATAGGAAATTATTTAGCTATACGGGGGAAAATATTAAAACTTTGGGGGTTGTTTTATTGCCTATATCCTACAATGAGCGTACGGAAGTGTTGAATGTTTATGTAGTGCACGCGAGCGGGCCGCCATTGCTAGGCCGGGATTTCATTCGCAAGTTTGACCTTGAGCTAGCGCCCACTAACGCCAGTGCAACTGTACATGCGTTGTCTAAACAACAAACACATGACGGAAGTTATTCTAATATCGTTAAACAACTCATAAACCAATTTCCAAAAGTTTTCTCGGGCAATCTTGGATCATTTAACAAATATAAAATAAGTTTACGCGTAAAACCGGACGCTAAGCCGATTTTTTTTAAAGCTAGATCAGTACCATACGCGTTAAGGGAAAAAATCGATAAAGAACTCGATCGTTTATTATCATTAGGTATTTTGAAACCCGTCGAACACTCTGATTATGCGTCGCCTGTAGTGCCCGTTTTAAAGAAGGATGGCAGCATTCGCTTGTGTGCAGACTATTCAGTAACAATAAATAAACAATTACTAATAGATCAATATCCGTTGCCCACAGTAAATGACTTGTTAACTAAATTACACGGGGGCATACAATTTAGTAAAATTGATTTATCCATGGCATATAATCAATTTATTTTAACGGAAAATTCTCAAAGTTTAACATGCATAAATACGCATCGCGGTCTATTTAATTTTACTCGTTTAGTTTTCGGGTTGTCAAGTGCGCCGGCCGTATTCCAGCGAGCTATGGAGTGTCTACTATCGGGAATAGACGGAATAATATTTCTACTAGATGATATTTTAATCACGGGAACAAATGAAGCTCAACACAAACTTAGGCTCAATGAGGTGCTACAGCGCTTAGCCGACGCGGGCTTGACGGTACAGATGAGTAAATGCGAATTCTTTAAGGAGGAGATTTCGTATCTAGGTCACGTCATAGATAAATATGGTATTAGGAAGTCGCTCGATAAAGTAAAGGCTATAATAAAAGCTCCTAAACCTACGAACGTGTCACAACTACATTTCTAGGTCTCACAAATTATTATAGAAACTTCGTGCCCGATGCGTCGTCTGTATTAAGTCCATTATATAATTTACTAAATAAAGATACAAAGTGGGAATGGACTCGAGATCACGACGAAGCATTCGTTCGAATTAAAAACATTTTAGCATCCGATAAAACGTTAGCGCATTTTGATCCAAAGGCCAAGTTGATATTGACTGTGGATGCGTCGCCAACAGGATTAGGGGCCGTACTTTCACAAGTAGGCAGTGACGGGTTAGAAAAACCGTTATCGTACGCTTCGCGAACATTGAACGCGGCGGAGAAAAAATACGCACAAATTCAAAAAGAAGCCACAGCTATAATTTTCGGTATAAGACGGTTTCACCAATATTTGTATGGCCGGTCCGAACCCTTCACGTTACGAACGGACCATAAGCCCTTGTTAGCTATATTCGGACCACACAAGGGGATTCCCGAAGTGTCAGCTAACCGTCTTCAGAGATACGCTATATTTTTAACTGCATACAATTATACTATAGAGTACATTAGTAGCAAACAGAATAGCGCGGATTATCTATCTAGGGCTTGCGGGGAGGAGGGGCACGAGGAAACTTCGGAGGAACTTGCGGAGTGCGAGGATCGCGCAACGTATGTCAACTTTGTAACGGACGGCGATCTGCCGGTGACACTTAGCGACATGCGACGTGAAACGGCCCGCGACCCCCACTTAACGATAGTTACACGATATATATTGAACGGCTGGCCTAGAAAAGTTGATGACACTAATCTGAAACCCTTCTTTAATTGTCGGTCACAGTTGTCATATGAAAATGGTATTTTAATGCGCGGACATAAAGTTGTTATTCCTTCAAGTTTACATAATACTATTTGTAAAGAACTACATAGTTCACATTTCGGAGTAGTGAAAATGAAGGCAGAGGCTCGTAAGCGGTTGTGGTTCCCGGGCGTGGACGCGGCCTTGGAGCGCCTGGCGGCGGCGTGCGGCGTGTGCTGCGCACTGCGACCGGCGCCGCCGCACGCCGCACTAGCGCCCTGGCCGCTGCCGCCGTATCCGTTTTATCGAATTCACGTAGATTTCTTGGGACCATTTCATGGTCACATGTTTTTAATCATTGTTGATGCGTACAGTAAATGGGTAGAATGTTACGACATGTCGCCTACGTACAATTCAAAAGCGGTTATTAACAAAATGTATGACTTGATGTCACGGTTTGGAATTCCGCACACACTGGTGAGTGACAATGGTACTTCTTTTACATCTGGAGAATTTAAGGATTTTTGTAAACGTAACGGCATTCAACATGTGTTATCACCAGTATATCACCCAGCCAGGAATGGCCAAGCCGAGAGTTTCGTGAAGATTGTAAAAAAGGGACTAAAGGGTATAATTTTAGAGGGATGTAATAAAAGGTCTATTCAAGAAAAGATAAATAAATTTTTATTTGACTATCGAAACTCTAAAAACAGTACCACGGATCGGTCGCCAGCCGAGTTAGTATATGGACGCGCGTTACGTTCAAGGCTGGACTTAATAAACCCAGTCGCCCCGTCTCCTTCGTCCACGGACCTTAATCGAACCGTCGAACTCAAACAGTCCTTACAGGCTAAATACTATAAAGGCTTAAAACGAGATTTTAAAGAAAACGATTGTGTGTGGGTAACCAAAAACTATGATAATAAAAAATTTACGTGGCTCGAAGGGAAGATTATAGGGAAAATCGGACATGTCATGTACAAAGTGTATGTACCGGTGTTGGATGGTGAGGTCACCAGGCATGTCGATCAGATAAGACCCCGACGAGGTACCGCTAGACCACGACTACACTCGGCGCAAAGCAACGACCAGAGCTGGGACCCAGATCTGATACCCGATGTATCACCATCACCACCTGCAGATCAAGACGATACAGTAGCTCAACCGGGAAGGGACGGGGAAGCACCTTCAGGTCCCGAACAAGGAGAAATAGCGGAGGGCCCAAAGACGCCGCCGCGCGCCGCTGACGCCGCGGCACGGCGACGAGCAATTAGCCCGATCTTCGCGACACCGACGTCGGATCTGCATGATGATGATGACACGGATGGCGGAACTTAGTTATAGTTAGGTTAAGTTACTATTAGATTTTATAAATGTCGTCTAAGGGGAAGGGATGTTATATCTGGATATGAGTGCGACAGCGGGCACCTGCGCGTCATCCCGCGCCTGCGCCATCTGTCCAATAAACAGTGTGCAATTGACTCGCTTGTTTGATTGACGTGTACGATCGTCCTTCCCTCCACTGGCAGGCATACTTAACAATACCGAAGCCAAAAATATAGTTTTTAGAATTTTTGTCTGTTTGTCTGTATGTATGTCCGGGATAAACTCAAAAAGTACTGGACGGATTTGAATGATTTTTTTTTTGTTGTATAGGTATTAAGTCTGGCCAACACATAGGCTATAATTTATCTTGGAAACTTGAACACCTGGTGCAGAACCGCAACGGACCAGCTAAACTATAAGAGATACAAAAATGGTGCGATAGCAAAAATTGTTCCACCTGATGAGCACTCTCTGTTGACGTATAAAAATTGAAGATCTGGAACACCTGTTGTGGAACTCCAAGAGCCCCGCTACACTATAACATGTAAAGGAATAACGTCCTAGCAAAGTTGTTCAGCCTGATGAGCTGTCTCTGTTGACGTATAAAAATTGACAATCTTGAACACCTGATGTGGAACACCAAGAGCCCAGCTACACTATAACATATATAGGAATGACGTCTTAGCAAGAGTTGATCAGCCTGATAAGCACTCTCTGTTGACGTATAAAAATTGAAGATCTGGAACACCTGTTGTGGAACACCAAGAGCCCAGCTACACTATAACAAATACAGAAATGACGTCTTTGCAAAGTTGATCAGCCTGACGAGCACTTTCTGTTGACATATAAAAATTGAAGATCTGGAACACCTGTTGTGGAACACCAAGAGCCCAGCTACACTATAACAAATACAGAAATGACGTCTTTGTAAAGTTGATCAGCCTGACGAGCACTTTCTGTTGACATATAAAAATTGAAGATCTGGAATACCTGATGTGGAACACCAAGAGCCCAGCTACACTATAACAAATACAGGAATGACGTCTTTGCAAAGTTGTTCAGCCTGACGAGCACTCTCTGTTGACATACAAAAATTGAAGATCTCTGGAACACCTGATGTGGAACACCAAAAGCCCATCTAAACTATAGCATATTTATGTATAGGAATGAAGTCTTAGCAAGAGTTGCTCAGCCTGATGAGCACTCTCTGTTGACGTATAAAAATTGAAGAACTGGAACACCTGATGTGGAATACCAAGAGCCCAGCTACACAATAATATATACAGGAATGAAGTCTTTGCAGAGTTGTTAAGCCTGACGATCACTCTCTGTTGACATATAAAAATTGAAGATCTGGAACACCTGATGTGGAACACCAAATTCCCAGCTACACTATAACATATAAAGGAATGACGTTTTAGCAAAGTTTTTCAGCCTGATCAGCACTCTCTGTTGACATATAAAAATTTAAGATCTGGAACACCTAATGTGGAACACCAAAAGCCCAGCTAAACTATAACATGGAATGACGTCTTAGCAAGAGTTGCTCAGCCTGATGAGCACTCTCTGTTGATGTATAAAAATTGAAGATCTGGAACACCTGTTGTGGAACTCCAAGAGCCCAGCTACACTATAACATAAAAAGGAATGACGTGTTCGTAGTCATGAAACTGTGACAAAGCAAAGGTGTTTCAGGATTATAATGTAGTCGTCTTCCCCTGGAGGCGACGGCCCTCCATCGCGTCTATCGAGGCGCATCGCCAGGAGAATGATCATCTCATCCGCACGCAAAATACGCGCATATGACGTGGAGTTGCGGATACCAGCCCGCTATACAATACAATCGTCAGGATGAATTCCCAGAAAGAGCTCCGGCGTGATCACAGGGCAGTATTGAGAGAGCGACTGTCGCAACCGAGTTCCGGGCACGCCCCAACCGCGGCGGTAAGACCCCTCTTTAAGGAGTAGCTGGATAGGCGTCACGGCGTCCCGCCTGACCTACCACATGAAGGTCCTCACCGGACACGAAAGTTTCGGGAGGTAGCTGTGTCTGATAGGGAAAGAAGAATCGCCTGGGTGTCACCACTGCGTGGATCGCCTGGAGGACACGGTGGAGCATACGGTGCAGGACTACCCATTTGGGCAGAGCACCGCCGTGTCCTCACTACGACGATAATCGGTGACCTCTCGTGCTTAGTGTTGGTCGAGGCCATGCTGCGGGGCGAGACAGAATGGGAAGCAGTCGCCTCCTTCTGCGAAGCAGTCATGCTAGCGAAGGAGGAGGCGGGACGCATGAGGGAGAGGACAATGTCCACCTCCAGCCCAGCCGCAGCGGTAGACGCCGATGGCGACAGACGTCGCAACACGATCTCCAGCCACTGTAGGCGCGGCCATGCGGGCGGCGAGTAAGAGTGCACGTTGTGTTCCACGTGATGTATTACCACGCTAAAAAAATGTAATCGTCTGAATGTATCATGTCGAACAAAAAAGCCGTCGAGGCCGTGGACAGAACACTTTGAGACATTCGCCATGATGATAGACCCATGGACAATATCACGGTAGGTACTGTTCTCTGTAAAATTCCGGCAGACACTGCCCGTTGTAAGAAGAATTGATAAGTTACGTATTCGGAGTCCTGTCAAGTATAACACTTCAGGAAAACTCTTGGCTATGTGATCGTGCGATACTAATAAAATGACCGAACCGCTGCAATAAATGAAAACATATTAGCCGAAATTGTTGGGAATGATGTGGTTTACACATCATAAAATAACGTCGTCAATTAGGGTGATGCCAGCAACTACCCACTCGAGATTTTAAATTCATCAACTGCCTGTGGTCCTCGAGCTCATAAAATAACCTTAAAGTAATAATAATGCTTCTAAGAAATCTAACTCCACCAAAATTGTGCAATGGAACGCGACTAATAGTTACTGCATTACGGTGCGTACAGACTATATGACATAACATGTTATATAACATTGTTATATAACATTTTCCATGGTAACATTCTACATAGAGTTGTAGTGTTTTATAACACATGTTATATAACATGTTACATGGTCTGTACGCACCTTTACACAGAAATTTAAGCGAAGCTGAAATTCTCATCGGATGTGGCTCAGGGGAAACTGCATTGATACCGTGAATACCACTCATCTCCAACAATTTCCCTTTCCAGTTCAAACTCACACAATTCTCGGTAGCCGCTTACTTTGCAATGACCATAAATAAGTCCCAAGGATAGACCCTGAAGGAAGCTGATGTCGACCTAAGGTCCAACTGTTTTCCCACGGCCAACTATATATAACACATGCTCGCCTGTCAGTACTGACCACCTTTTTATTTTAGCACCAGAGGGAAAAACTACCAATGTCGTATATAAAGTGTTGTGTCTGGAAGTTTTCATTTCATTTGCTTTAAAGTTTGTTATAGATTCTATAACAAACTTTAAAGTGGGACATCAGGTACCCTCACTTTCTCAACAAATTAAAAAAGAGAATATTAGTTTAGGTGCCTTAAAAGCAAATACAATGCGGACGAAGTCGCGGGCAACAGCTAGTTTAACATAAAACTTAAATGTAAAAATCGTAAACGCTGTGTGAAGTAATTGGAGCATAGATTTAAAAATGTTGTGATGTAGTACAAGTAATCTTAATCTATACTAGGTTTGTATTCTGTAACTGTATCTTTAAATAAATAATTATACCTTTCATTCGCTGCAAACTTTTGCATACGGCTTCGTCCGCGCAGAGAATGATAATAATAATTATCACAAGTACTATCAATGGTAATAAAGCGTCCTATCCACTAATCTTGGTAATAAAATACTTTTTTTTCTTCGTTGATTCTAAGTTATGTTTAAATTATTTATACATAATCATAATCTAAACTACATTATGTGTAAGTACACATCTAAATCTGTTTTGTTGTTATTTGTGAAAGAAAGAGTATCAAACTAAATTCTCAAACACCCTTTTTACAAACTTTCCCATTGTACCTACGTGTGAGAGCCCTGGGCCATCAACGTCGTATGTTTGTTTCACTAGGGCCACACTTACGAGAAATGCCGTTTATTATCACGTTAATAGACGTTTATACGAACATTTAAAGAGGAAAATCAACCTTTAGTGCCCGGCTATTACCACTTACTGAAAAAATCTACAAGCATTTGCTAATTAAATGTCTAGAGCGAATAAATACAAACAAGAAGAGCCTCTCATCAGGTCGACGACCCTCACAACTTATAATCTGAAAGTTTTCTTATACATCGGCTTTAAGTAGGAAACATAATCGTTGATGAGCAACCTCAACAACTTGAGCAATAATGAAACTAGTCAGGCTTATCTAAAGCTTGAGGTGAAAGAGTGTTAGGAGTTCATTCACCTTTTTCTTAATAAGGTGGGTGTCCACCCAGGTGCATGCTCGGAGAGCATGTTTTATTCCAGCTGGCTATCTACAAACACGCTCAATCCTTTTTATAAAATCATCAATGGTTTCTTCCGCCATAGAGTGTATTGGGACTGTCAAACTCATATTGACTTTAATAATCCTTTACGTTGAAGGGTCACGGTTACCCATTTGGACAGTTCTGGAAACCCATACATGCTCGACCCTGCGTCTAGACGTAAAACCTTGCTCGACGAATATGTTTAATGTGCGTTGAAACACTTCCGATCGACCAAGAATTATGAACGTTTGAATCTTGTTTGAATCTAACATTTTGGTTAGCTTCGAGCATTTTTGTCTTGAGGCTTGCATGTTCATACTTGCTCTTGATCGTGCAAGTTTATCGAGCATGTTCGTACGTCTGTACACAACATTACGAAGAGCCTTCGCAAGTGGCTCTCGTGGTCGGTTGACGCCCACACTATATACTTTTACTAATATAGTTTAGATATATGGCCGGTTAATCCTCAAAACTACTGATTAGATTCTGAAAATTATTTCACTTCTTTGAAGCAACATTTTTTCCTAGTATCATCGTAATGTTCCTGAGCAATATGTTTTTCCCCGAAAGCTAGAGAGGGTGAAATCCTGCTAGTTAGAGGCTATGCACACCACGTTTTTTAAACGCGCCATCGACGCGCGTTTGTAGCGATACAGACGCGATGCCCACAGAAGTCAGACGCAGCCTATGTGCTCTGTTTGATAAAAACGCGCGTCGACGGCGCGTTTGAAAAACGTGGTGTGCATTATGCACACGCCCTTAGATCGGTTTCTCAGTAAACCGATCCAACCAGCCCTAGCATGACGTTTCACGTTTTTTGTAAACGGAAACATTGATGTTAGTTGATGGGAAATATTAGTCCCTTGTTTGTACACTAGAGGCGCTTTTTGTTTTCCATAAAAACGACACGTTTGAAGTATGTATAAGTAAGTACTTCAAGTACGCTGTAGGTAAAATCTTGAACTAAGGCCTGTAATCAATACATTTGTTACTTCTGAGTTGTTAGCACGTGTGCGTAAATGCAAATACTTGGATATGAAATTTAACACATTCAATCCTCATTATTTATTTATAAAAAATGTTTAACAGATTTACTTATAAGAGACACCCAATGCTTTTCGCCAAAAAAAAAAAATAAGGATCCTTTGATTTTCGATTCAAAATCGTTTTTTTTTACTTTCCGTTTAGATCACGTGCTCGTGGCTAGTGCTAAATTAGTTTTGTGATCAGAGTTTTCAGTTCAATTTAAATTTTCATTAATATGTAAAGTAAAGGCATTGATTTCGTCTTTAGTTTTACCCAAACTTTATTTACATAATATTTTGTTACACTGTGTGTATAATTTATATAGAAATTATATTAAGAACTTACTAAACTATACTATTTACAAACTTTATATTTAATAACCCATACGAAGGGAAATCAAAATACTTTTAGGTACATGAAATACAGAATAGTGCTTTAATTAAATTTCGCAATAGCTTATTTGCCAGAATATTTACACATACAAGCACACGAAAAGCGGCTTCAGTTTAAATTGAATGTTTGAATCGAATACATTATTATTTGTATTGATTCAATACAGTATTTACATTAAAACATCAAAACTTTTCCACGCTTCAATTAAATGAAATTCTCAGTACTATAATTTTCTTCGCTTCTACGTAGGTATTCATTTGAGTTTCGGCATTTTCAAGTTGAAATGTCACATTAATTAGGACATAATTATTTTACTCATTATGGGTTTAAAATAAACCCCAATGTTTCGTTTTGATTATATAGCGTTAAATATTAAGCCATGATAATAGTGTTGTTTGTGATAATTTTTGTTGTTTATATTGTTTTGTTTTCAACCGATGTTTTAAAGAGAAATACAAATAAAAACTTGTGTTTACTTATTATTACAACCTAAGGCGCCATCTCCACGATCGAGAACATCGCGGCGCTATTATCGCGGCGATGCTACGAGTGGCAATGAGCGCGCGTAACGTCGTCGTATCGCCGCGGTATCGTCGCTACTAGTGGCGCGCCCGCCGCGTGCTCGCGGCTTGACGTGGCGCTCACACAGCGAACGCACGGCGGGCGCGCTACCAGTAGCGAAACAAAACAAAACTCTTTCAACAAAACTATAGCACAACGCCTCGTCGCGGAAACACGGTGATTCCGTTACGAGTCGTCGCGGGCATGCGGCGATTCCGTTGCGAGTCGTCACGATACACTGTTGGAATAATCGCTCGTACGTGGAGTTTATCCGACGATAGAAGCACGGACTCGTCGAGTCGTCGCGATTCTCACGCTCGTGGAGATGGCGCCTTTAGAGTTGTGTTTCAGAGTAATCGATTTAATTATCACACAATATGTACTCAACTGACTAACGTTGTTTATCTTCGTGTTAACTGATATTATTACAATATTTTAGTTTCGACGGGTGTTTACAAAGATTTAGTTCATTATATTCGCTACAAGGGATAGGCTCGGGGCTATGTAATAACAAATGATTATTATTTTGACGTCAGTAAGTAGGTACGTCGATCTTCAAGGTTAATTTGCGCGACCGGAGACCGTGACCGGAGACCGCGACCGGAGACAGCGACCGGAGACTGCGACCGTACTTAACATTAGGAAATGTATGAGCGGCAGTTCGCGAGCGAGACACAGACAGGAGACAGATACGGTCGCGATCTCCGGTCGCGGTCTCCGGTCGCAGTTTCCTGTCGTCTCTGTCGTGGCGTGAACCGCCTTCTTAAGTCGGTCTGCGACCATCCTGCTTCCTTTTTTTTCATGCTAAAATCATCAAATGCATCCGTCACAATCACAGTGATCCTTCAATAGCGCTTTATGTTCCAGGGTCACGGCTACCATATGACACAGTCCCGCGACCCCGGCTGGAAAGGATGTCAAGAGCTGTTGGTTCCGACTGTCGATATAAATCTTTGGTAGTCAAGTAGTCGCCCAAATGTCGACCAACCAGTCCTTTCAAGAGATATCTTATAACTCAGTACTAAAGGGATTTTGAAATAGTGGTATTTCATCTACCTAAAACAGTTACATTGGAAGCTCACCCCAATTACACGCGTTCTATACCACTGGCAACCGATGGTAAAAAAAATATACAGTTTGATTAAACAAACATTAATAATGGCTCATCTACACGTCCTTCACAAAATCAACAATTCTCGTATAACGTCAGTCTCGATAACCGTTTGTAGCCATTGAAAAAGGATAAAAAGAAAATCCGAGCTTATAAAATACAGCCCAATAAAAACATCTAAAAAAGAAAGAAAGAAATAACATTTATTGGTACAAACATCTACATAAACCATTAATATTTAAACTTTTCCTGGTTTACCTAAAAACACAGTTTCAATGAAAATATTTTCCAAAATAACCCTATTTCATAAAATAATTTCTGTGAGGGCCAAATATTTTAATAGTACATTACTGCCGCGGTCTATAATGACTACTTTACTGGTCGGGCTGATGATGGCCGACAGCGCAGCGTAGCGCAGCTCCAGGCCGACACAGGGCGGTCAGCGTGCAGCACTTGATGGACGAGCTGAGATAAAGGGTGAGGCCGTAGGTCGAAGCCTTTACAGCGAGGACAGCAAGGGCTTCAATGATGGCCAACCTGGAAGGTCTAGAGCGTAGCTAGGCTAGCTCGAGGCAATCATAGCGTGACCAGCGAAGCAGTCATAGTAGGCCAAGGTTTGTATAGTGCTTTACACAAAAATGCAAGTACCTAACCTAAATAACCGGCCATCAGGATGCAGGCAACCAGGCACCCTATGGAAAAAATACTACTGGAAGAAAAAATGTCAATTTAAGAAAGGAACATCGCATCGGTACATGGAATGTACGGGGTCTTCTTGAAGGTGGAAAGCTTCATATTTTGGAACAAGAACTTGAGCGTTGCAGGCTCACCATCACAGGAATTAGCGAGACACATTGGAAAGATAGTGGCCACTTTGACTCGCAGAAACACACTATCTTTTTCTCCGGGAATGACAGGAGTAGCTTTTCAGGAGTGGCTATTGCTATCCCTAAATTATGGAAAAACTCAGTGCTTGGCTACCACCTCATTAATGATAGAATCATCTCCATTAAACTAAGCGCATCACCATCTCCACTCAACATTATTCAAATCTATGCTCCTACAAGTTCTGCTAGTGATGAGGAAATGGAGGACTTCTATGATCAACTGGAGTCATCTATCTCTAAGATACCAAAAAGGGAGATACTACTCATTATTGGAGACTTTAATGCTAAGGTAGGAAGCACCACTATGGATACAGGCATTCGTAATATTGTTGGGAAATATGGTCATGGTGTTCGTAACCCCAGGGGCGAGCGGCTCATAGAGTTCGCTGCAGACAACAACATGACCATTATGAATACGGTTTTCAAACACCACCCTAGACGCCAATATACCTGGACTTCCCCTGACGGAAAATATCGCAATCAAATTGATTACATTTTGGTAAGGTCTAGATGGAGGAGCTCAATAACCAACACACACACGTTACCTGGTGCTGACTGTCATTCTGATCACCAACTGCTTATTGGAAACCTTAGATTAAAACTGCAAAGAGCGAGACAAATTAAAGTCCCAAGAAGGATGGAAGTAAAAAACCCAAACGCTCTGGTCGCTTTGCTGGAGGACAGACATGCCGCATGGAGAGCAGGTGTGGGGAGCAAAGACTCTAACTCCTTGTGGATTTCGGCAAAGAAATATATTGTTGCCGCTATTGCAGAATCACAGTCAAAAAATACCTTGGCAAAACGACAGCACTGGATGACTGAAGACACTTGGCACCTGGTCGAAGAACGCCGGAAACTTAAAGCCAGTGGCGCTAGCATTGCTGAGCTTAATGCCAAGTCCGCTATCATACAAGCTGCTTGCCGACGTGACCGCAATGACCACTTGGGTAAGATATGTGATGAACTCGAGCAGCATTCTGATAAATATCAAACCAAGGATCTCCATGATAAGGTCCGATACATAACACGCCAGCTTAAACCCAAGACGTGGGCTGTTGAGAACTCCATCGGGACGACGATTACAGAGATTAAGGATATTGTGGAGGTATGGAAAGAATATTGCAAGTCTCTGTTCTCCAGCAGTTCTACCACAAGCTCTACATTTTCTTCTGACCAACTCCGTAATCGCGAGCCAGACATCTTGCGGGATGAAGTACGAGCGGCAATTAAACACCTTAAATGCAATAAAGCCATAGGTTGTGATGAAATCCCAATAGAAGTCATCAAAGCGATGGGAGAATTTGGAGTCGAGGTTTTATTCACCATCTGCAGTAAAATATGGGAGACTGGCATATGGCCTGATGACTGGTCACAATCAATTTTCATCCCACTGCACAAAAAGGGATCCACCAAAAAGTGCAACAATTACCGACTCATTTCCCTAATATCGCATGCAAGTAAAGTGATGCTCCACATATTGAATAAAAGACTAATGGCCTATCTCTCAGGGCAAATTGCACCCGAACAAGCCGGATTCGTAAAGGGGAGAGGCACTCGCGAACAAATCCTCATACTGCGGCAGATTATTGAAAAGGCTAGAGAGTTTAACTCAACCCTGTACATCTGCTTTGTGGACTTCCGAAAAGCATTTGACACTGTCATTTGGACACACCTCTGGAAGATACTCGCGGAAATGGGTGTGCCGCCCCATCTAATAATGCTTTTGAGGCGACTGTATATGGACGGTACTGCAGTAGTCCGAGTGGAAGATACTCTCTCTGGGTACTTTAAGACCGAGGCCGGGGTACGGCAGGGGTGTATCTTATCGCCGTTACTGTTCAACATCTACACAGAATACATCATGCGCATTGTGTTGGAAGAATGGGATAAAGGTATATCAGTTGGTGGCCACGTGATAAATAACCTTAGATATGCTGATGATACAACCCTTCTCGCACAGTCTAGAGATGATATGGAACAACTTTTGACTCGTCTCGAAACCACCAGCCTGGATTTCGGACTTGCTATCAACCGTGACAAGACGAAAATGATGATAGTAAGCCGGGATGACCCAAGCACAGCTAACGTCCAGAACATAGCTAACTGCGAGGTTGTACACAGCTATATCTACCTCGGCTCTACCATCTCCGACACTGGAGGATGTGGCGACGAGATAAAACGACGGTGCGCCATCACCAGGTCGGCAGTGGAGCGGCTGAGAAAGATTTGGGGGGACAGGAGGATTACCAAAAATACAAAGGTCAGACTAATGAAATGCCTTGTCTTTCCTATCTTTCTCTATGGAGCCGAAACTTGGTCTCTACGTTTACAAGATCGCCGTAAAATCGATGCATTGGAGATGTGGTGCTGGAGACGTCTCCTAAAGATCCCGTGGACAGCGTTTCGCACGAATGTATCCATCCTCAAAGAGCTTCATATTAAAAACCGGCTTTCGTCTACTGTGCAACTACGTATATTGAAGTTCTTCGGTCACATCTCCAGGAATGAAAATTCTATGGAAAGACTGGTGGTCCAGGGCCAAGTGGAAGGCAAGAGGTTACGAGGCCGATCACCAACTCGCTGGTCTGACCTAATAAAAAAGGCTACTGAGACTACCATGGTCCAATGTACTCGGAACGTCTCCAACCGACAAGAATGGAAGCACATCGCTGAAAGAGCAGTCCTCGGGGAAATCAACGACCTACCGAACATCCCTCCATGTACCTCGTCTGCGCAACCACGACCACTCTGACAAGAGTGTTACGACTAAGAAGAGAACCTAAATAAAACCAGCAAGTAATTTAAATAAAATATATATTAATTAACTAGATATTTGATTAAAATGACAATTATGAAAAGTACAGTTACTAAAATTCAACACCGACTTTCCCGGTTTCATAATTATTACTAATAAATTATAGTTTGCGATAATTTTAATGCGGTGTTTGACTGCTGCATTATTTTTCTTCATTTATTACTTCATTTTTTTTCATCATTTTTTTGATCATGTTCTTGTGCAATAAATACGGAATAAAATCTTTTTGTACCTATCTCTTTATATACAAACAGCTGTGTTTTAAATAAAATCTTTCTGAAAATGTTTTTTTAAAACGTTGAAACGCCAAAATAGTGGCCGGCAATGTTTTGACGGCCTGTTAGAACGACCAGCAAAACTTTGCCGGCCGCGCCTTAAAACAGAACGGCAAGGTCGACTTTGCTCAAACAAGTTTGTCAAAATAATTACTAGTTCCGTTGAAATACTCATCAAATTATGATTGGTGTTTAAAATTAATGTCTATTAAATATTAGGCTTTTAATTTAATATCAGTTCACGTAGTAATTAATGGATAGTTACATATCTAAATTACTTTGAAGACTCGTGAATTTGTTACATTTCAAAGATTCCTAGAACAGTTTGTAAAGAAAGACAGCGTCTGACGTTTAGGAATTAAACTTAATTATTTGACCAAAAGTATGATAATTTATATTTTATGGTGCGCCCACCTACTTCACACATAAAGTATTAGATCGCCCCCTATTACAAAGTGTACCCCTGCCATTCAGAATTCAGAAAAGAAATGGTGTAGGTATTTTAGCACTCGTAGCTTTTCGTGCACTTGTTTATTGTTTTTCTCTCACTATTCTGCTCAAATTCTCACAAAGAGAAAATATAAATAGTAAATAGCGATTCCGTGTTTTGGTATTCTGTGAGCTAGCGTGTACTTATATGAGTTCTGCAGCCAACGCTCTTAGAATTGTTAACTACGATTTACGAATTCAACAAAATTCCTGGCTTGAAGAAGTCTTTGACTGTGAACACAAGCTGTTCACAGTAGAAAACTTTTGTAAGTTTTTGAAAAGATTCAACGTTTAACTTCGCAATAAAGTCATCTGTATGTATGTAGGTCTTTTGGATTTAAAGATATTTCCATTTTATTGTACATACCCCAGTTCGACCGATCAAAAAACTAAAATGGCCGCCATTCGGGAGGTGTTGGAGTAAGAATTTTTGAATGCAGTTTTGTCGATGAAAATGAGTCTCCCTTTCAAGTATCGGTAGTTCGAAACCAAACACACCATAAATATGTATATCTGCCCAGGGATTGCAGACATGACGTATTTTTTTATCAGTAACTGTCGGTTACGAGCAAATGATGATAATAATGAATCCAAATGACTGTATGCATAATTATTTACGGCCTACAATGTTTCCACTGCTGAGACCTATGTCCTAGCAGAGTGGGAATATTATGGGCATTTAATTCCTATAATAAATAATTATGTTAAATAGAGAGATGATGATAATGAATTGAGAGAGCGGTACTGATAAAATAAAAATTACACAAAGTATAGCGCCACCAAATGCTTCTTATCAGTACAATTACTCACGGTTTATGGTAATATTCGTCCATTGTGTTAAAATGTCCACATGTCATTACGTAAAAAAGTCAAAAGTGTTGTTATAAAGATCAAGTGACAAAATGTCCATACGACAAAAAGTGAAAATGATTTTATATCTACAAATTAAATTATTTAACGAAATTGGAACGTAAAGGGCTTTTGAAATAAAAAATAATGAAATTTGTTCTATTACCTATCTACAAAAAAAAAAAAATCCAGGTGTCGTTTTATCACAAAACCTAGGATTTTGAGCCATGTACAATATGACTTTTGGACATTATAACACTTGTTGATTTTTGCAAAACTTCGTTCTGACTAAATAGAAATATAACATTGTGTTATTCTGACATGTGGACATTTTAACACTTGGACGAATATTACCATACACCTTACTCACCAATCAAATAGCTCACATCAATCAATACAGTCAACTTGTAGCAGTTACAGTTAGACTTGCCGAAGTACACTTGCAGAGCAGCCAACTCGCTTATATTTAGTCCAGCGCTGAAAATGACACAGGATCATTATTTTCTACAGTATACAACTGATAAGCTTTTGCCCGCGGTAAGCCGCAAGCGATAATTTAGAATTTGACCATTAACTCGAATTCTTGTCATGGGCGTAGGCAAAAACTACAGACCCTGACCTACTGTGATCCTTACATAATCCTTTCGCCTCATCCAAATTCATACATCTGGTCATACAAGCACGCCGATTGCGAGTACTACACACCCGGCCTTCCTGAAGCACTTCACCAATAAGGTGGAGTGCTTCAGTGTACGTCTTCCTAGGGCGTGCCCTCAAGGCGTTTCCGCTCATCTCTGCCTTATAAATTCCTTTTGTTAGTCGCCTTTCACTCATCCTCTCAACATGACCGAACCATCTAAGCATACCCTTTTGAATGTTTATGACTACGTCCACTTTTAACCCGCAATTTTCTCGTATAACCTTTAATACGGGTTGCTCACGAAACTCGTCTGTTATCATAAGAACCTTATTGTTGTTTTTCTTGGAAATCGTTCATTTCTGTACACCTAACTTTTTAACTTGGTGAAACCATCAGGTGAGTCCTCCCGAGGTGTAGCGAAAGGGACTGTCTGACCCGTACTAACTCGATTAAATTGATCTTTACGTTCCAGGGCCACGGTAATTTGCTTAGACAGTCTTGGAACACGGGCAGGCGTTTGGCTTCATAGATTTCTGTACACCTCATAACGTATTAAAATTTGAACAACGTATTTCAGGACGACTGGTTCAGTGATTTAAGCGTGAAAAGGTTAAAAACAAACTAAGTTTCGCATTTATAATACAACGTGTAACGTTAAATGCGCAAAACCTCTCGTGGGGTAACTCAGCCCATGTTACTGAACAATGTTTTTTCTAAGACTTCTGGAAATTCACAAAAAAAAATCCAAAAGTCTTAGAAAAAACATTGTTCAGTAACATGGGCTGAGTTACCCCACGAGAGGTTTTGCGCATTTAACGTTACACGTTGTATAAGTTGGGATTAGGATAATAATTATCCAATAATCTCCCCATAAATAAAACTACAACCTCATCGCTTTGACAATGGTGGATTACTGAGATTGACGGCTAATTGGCGCAACGGCGTATCAAACGAATCAGAATATAATAACTCTGTGTAAATAAGGTTCTTTATTGTATAAAGCGTAACGGAACTAAGCTTGTAGTATATTCTCTTTATAGATCTTTGACTTAGATTTTATTCAGAGAAATAATTCAGTTTTATCTTGGCTTTTAAGAGATAAGATTGGTTATGAAAGAACGGAAAAATAAAATTCTGCAAGTACGAAATAAAATAGAACGTAAAAACAATATTCAAGCGTAGGTTTCATTTGTGTCCTCGTGGGCGTTTCAAAAGACGCCTCCTGTTTGTTAGATTACATAGTTACGAGACAGTAATAAAACTACTCTTATGTACTTAGGCTGCGGTTCTACTGAGGCGGAGTAGAGCAGTGCGGAGGAGAGCTGAGCTGCGAAAAGAGGTGTTTCCACTGAAGCGGAGCGGGGCTGAGCGGAGCGGAGCTGGGTAGAGTGGAGCTTCTCTGTCTATCTTATCGCTAACTAAAATGAATGAAATGCGCGTGAGTGAGCCGGAGTGAAGAAGAGATGTGGATTTCTAGTCATGAGATTAGTGAATGGGCGTTTTTCCATTAGCCGGTCTGGCACCGGCGTACCGGGGAAGCAAGCTTCGCAGTCGGTGCCGGCCCGGCAAATCTGCATGTGTATTGTATATGAATTGTAGCCGAGTACGTGTGAATGCGCAGGTGGGTAGGAGGACGCGGGACGGGGTAGGAGGATGCGGAACAGAGGGAGAGAGACCCGAATTTGGTTTGTGGTTCGTTTGGATGAATCCAAAATTCGTTGTCTCTGCGTTGGTATTGGCGTCGTAGATGTAAAAGATAAGTAATAATAACATTATTATTACATCTACACGTTGTACTCTACTTGTGGTCATGCTGAAGTCCATGTGAGTACTGTACCACTCGACGGGCGACCAGCGTGGAACCGGCGCAGTGGAAAAACGAAGGCCCGGCGCCGGTGCCGGTGCACGTCATGCCGGTGCCGTGCCGTTGCCGGCCCCGGCTAATCGAACGGCACCGTGCCGGTGCCGGGCTAGCAAAAATGTATGAAAAAGTATGGCTCGCTTTTGCACTTACCGGCGCCGCCATTTTTTTCCGGACCGGCGTCCATACAGTTTTGCTTCCCCGCACCGGCACTACGCCGGCGCCGGCGCCGGTGCTGGTACGTGCCGTCTAATGGAAAAACGTCCAATCGCGGCACAGCTCGTTTCCGCTCTGCTCCTCCGCCTTAGTGGAACCGCTGCCTAAAAAACCAAAAAAACCTACTAAAATAAACTAGAACGTAACAATACACTTTCATGAAGCCTACGCAAACAGTTTTGAAAATAAATGTGGGTATCGTAACAATGATAGAAAAATACCCACAAATCGTAACATTGCTGAGCCTCGTTTATAGGATACTCCTTTAAATCAATATAAAATAAATATCAGCCTCTGTGCCAACTATTGTATAGGATATTTTTAGAACATTATCCAAACCAATCGATTCTTCGATTGGTTTGGCTATCTAATCTCATTAGGTACATGTTACGTCAAGACACACTCAGAAACGAGAACATTAGAAATGCCTGTGAACACGTGAAGCTCAAATCCGGCTCAAAGGACGATAAAGGCAAGCGTGCTTCACCGTCGACCACACTGTCACTTACCATATAAGGCTAGATAGTGGTCAAACGCAAGTCTATTGACAATAAAACAGACCTACTTAATGTTATAAAATGTGCGGGTTCACCATACAAGTAGGATGTTCGGAGGGTCCTCTCTTTTCATCGGAGTTTCAAGGTACCGTATACACTGTTCCTCCCAAATCCTTAAAGTACTTATTAGGCTTTTACTTCAAGTAAAAGTTCTCAAACTTGTAAATCGTTCATTAAATTCACCTTCAGAAAAAGCCCGATACTACCTTCATTAAAAACTTTGTGGTCAGGTTCAATAACTACAAGAAACAGATCGGTTCCCATTTAATAATTTAGTGACTAACTTTTTAATTGTTTCCTGCGTAAAGTCCGTTTCAATAAAGATTTATTGGGCTTTGTAATCATCCAATAAGTAGCGATATAAGGAAGCGGAAAAGACTGTCAGATTCGTACAAACTAAAACCCATCCAGTTTCATTAATTGTCCTTAACGTTCTGAGACCGCAGTATCTCCTTGAGACTTTCACGCAATACTGGAGGACTGGTTAGTACAGCCTTAAAGGGAAAAATTCAAATAACACTGTTTTAGGCTATCACGGTTATTTTCACAATTTAAAATGTAACTTGCGGGATGACTGAGTCATCCCGCGATAATGGCGCTTGCAACAGCGTCGAAATATCGGGAACTCAAAATCATAAACAATCACGGAAGATATCCCGTTAGTGACATTTTAAATTGTGAAAATTCAAATAAATGCATTTTGATTCCATTCTTCAAAACGACAAAACGAACTCTTTAGAATCACTGAGCTATCCATCTGTCTGTCAAGATCAGAACTGTCGATACCAAATGCATAGCTCTAGTGGTTTCAAAGGAAGTCAACGCTATAAAAATGTACTCTGTGGTCAACGCAGTAAAAAAAGAAAGCCATTTATACGACAAAATTATGATACTTGCAAGTAAATCAAAATCATAGAGTACTTTTTGTTTCTGGGTGTCACCACTGCGAAGATCGCCCGGAGGACACGGTGGAGCATACGGTGCAGGATTGCCCAGCTTGGGCAGTGCACCGACGTGTCCTCACGGCTGCGATAGGCGGAGACCTCTCGCGCCCGGCATTGGTTGCGGCCATGCTGCGGGGCGAGACGGAGTGGGAAGCGGTCGCCTCCTTCTGCGAAGCAGTAATGCTCGCGAAGGAGGAGGCGCGCCGCGCGCGAGAGAGGACAGAGTCCTCCCTCCGCCCCAACCGCGGTGTAGGACGCCCACGGCGACGGACGTCGCGAGACGATCTCCGGCCACCGTAGGCGCGGGCATGCGGGCAGCGAGTAAAGGGCAACTCGCTACCCGACCAAGGACCATGCCCGGGTCGACGGCGCGTTGTGTTCACGCGCGCCTCAAAGAGCGTCAGCATACTGACGGGGCCCCCCTCTCAGAGGGCCAAAGCCTGCCGTGGTTGCGGGATTATTTCCTTACCGTGACCCCGGAACAGAAAGGGCTATTGAAGAACACCGTGGATTTTAGTCAGTAGAAGTCTGACAGTCCCTCCCGCCCTGCCCGGGGTGGGAGGACTCATTTGATGATTTTACAACGCCAAAAAAAAAAAAAAAAAAAGAGTACTTTTTGTTGACCTGTAATCATGAATTTTGATAAATAAAGGCTACAGCAAGGTCACTATCACTATCACAACACAATTAAACGAAAAAGTCAGAAAAATTGTCAATACGTAAAGTTTTTTTGTACATGATTCAACACACAATTGGCGCGTTTTAATTATAACAACAACAATTCTGGCCTAGCCTAGGCTCTAGGGTATTCGATTATACATTGGAGTATTTGATTAGTATTCGTTACAAAATATTATGAAATTTAGCCATGCGTGCCATATTGGGCCTTTTTGTGACATATTATATTACTATCTGTTGCCAGCGGCTTCACCCGCTACAACTCGAAAATTATCCCACGGGAACATAAAATCGGGATAAAAAATATCTTTTGTGTTAATCGAGGTTATAAACTGTGTACCAAATTTTAGCCAAATCCGTTCATTGGTTTTTGCGTGAAAGAGTAACAAACATACCTACATACACACAAATACATCCTCACAAACTTTCGCATTTATAAAATTTGTAGGATTTTCGCTTTAGGATTTTATTTCACTCTTGAAGCGTAAATTCCACTTAATAATCATCTTTGAAGTCGAAAAACATAGTTTAACATTCCAACAAAAACATTTTTGGGAAATCTGAAGCGTAACTTCGGAGATGTAGATCATTACGTAATGCAAACTTGAGGCTCAACAAGTGTCAACTTTCTGTTTCGCGTTTCCTTTCCTATGTTATACGATATTTATAGTTAAAGACATCGGAGACAAAAGTTGTTTATCAGATGACAGTTGATGGTGGAAAAAGCTTTAGTTTTTCAAAGTCGCTCACAAGTTAATGACTACGACATGATTTTTTGTGATAAAATTGAAATATTATGCTAGATGCGAATTTTTCTTTCGTGCAAGTACTGAAATCGTTGAGTTTATTCATGCTTAGATCTAAAGAGCGAATTCCTTCTTAGTTCAAGCTTAGCTTCGTCATGCTGATTTTTATAATTAGTGATATTTAGGTACACTTGGCACTCAGAGCGGCAATCTTAGCAGTTTGCTCAACCGCTTGCTTTCTTCTCAACGAGGTGGAATGCTACGAGATCCGTGCCATGCCACGCTGCGCGATGCTAAGCCGTCAGTGGGCGCCGGCCCCTATAGATTTGAGCCTTAGCTATTTCTTTAATTAAATAATCTTTTGACATTTCCAGACGCGGTCAAGTGTTAGAAGCGGAAACGGTTTTCTATATTTGATGGTAGGAAGATTCCAGAAATTTCCATTTCACCAGATGTCGGGCGTCAATTATTGTGTACCAAATAAGCCAATTTGGAAGTTTGTTGATTGGAGGCTTTTGCTGATGAATGAAATAAATATTAATGCAAAACCTTCGGTTCGCGCTGAGGGCGGACATTGCCGCAGATGTCTTTATTTTGAAAGGGTTGAATTGGAGCGTTTCTTAGCTAAAATTGAAATTGTTTAATTGGTAATTATTTTGTATTTGTCTTTTATGAGATCTGTAACTATGATTAAGATTAGACTCTTATTAAAGTTAAGTTAGACAAATCTGATAGTCGTACAATATCAATTGTATTTTTGTATATCGATTTTGATTATGGTTAACTGTTATGCTTTCACACATAAGTAAACTGGCGTAAACTATTCAAAACTTTACCAGGGGCTTAAAAAGTGCACATATTGCAGAATAAAAAGAAATAACCAAAAATCGTGGCCTATTTCTGTTTCTTGTTAATAAAAGAATAATTTTATAGCATATTTTTTTGTGCTTCTTCTGAATCTTTTGGATGTTAATGTAAATATTAAACACCCTCAGACCCGTAACAAGTACTTATATATCATAAAAATTTTGGTTGCATGCAGAAATTGTACCCGCGACATGCAACGAAGCAGTCGCCCGCTCAGCCTCTGCGCTAACCACGCCGTCAAAGTTAAATTCATGTTATTGCTAAAGTGGCCTTTTAGACCCCAAGACGTTCAGAATTACGTTTCATTTTTACAATATCAAACTTGTTCAGGTTACTAAAAGTTTAATTCAATGGACTTCTTTCAATAATGACGTCAGAAATTCATCTTCTTGTCATATTAATTATGATCAAAATGTTGACGGGATATTTTCTCTTATCCTTTTATAAAATTGTCTAATTTGGAGGTGAAACTCAATTATTGTTGGACTGAATTCCAACTACGCACTTCATTACTTACGACGACGATGACATTTTAATTTGCTACATCGTAGTCGGCGATTTAAAAACTTATTCTAAAAAAAATGTGACCGCCTTCAAAAACAACCACAAAAAAAAGGTAAAATAACCTACAAAACTTTTCTTTCGGAAGTCGGTGACTTTTTTTATTAATTTCATTGTCTCTTTTGCCACCGACTTCCGAAAGAAAAGTTTTGTAGGTTATTTTACCCTTTTTTGTGGTTGTTTTTGAAGGCGGTCACATTTTTTTAGAAAAAGTTTTTATTTTACTCTTTTTAGTTTAAATATACAATCACAATTCTTGTCAAATACATCATTTTCTTACAAGTGCACTAGAGTTTTGTAATCCGTAGCACCGGTAATAACATCGTTAACATCACTTTGAATGAAAATTCCCTATCTTAAAAACTACTGAACCGATTTTGATGAAACTTGCAACAAAAAAGGAATTACTTAAATCGGATTTGTAGTTCCGGAGATATGCGAACACAAACATAATTTACTAAATCAGTCGATGCCGAGTCCTTGCTAGAGGAGTTGTACCTTCCATCATCAGCTCAGCTACATTAGATGATGATTTCCATACCCAAGTACTTTAATTACTTCATAACATTTGCGAAAAACTACGTGTGAGCCTCAGAGCTGACAGAGACAAAGTCTACGATGTAGTGAGTTTACACTACATTGTACACTGTTCACAAAATTTGAGGGTTGCCCTTGATTTCTCCAAAATCCAATCATCAGACCCTGAAATGGTGACAATGGGACCACACGGGAAGCACCAGCTATCAAATAAAAAAAAAATTTGGAAATCGGTTCACCCAGTCGCAAGTTATGAGGTAAAAAACATAAAAAAAACACCTACTGTCGAATTGATAACCTCCTCCTTTTTTTGAAGTCGGTTAAAAAGAGTGTCCACGGATTTTCTTGTCTGTTCTTTTCCATAGAGATCTACTTTTGGAATGGGCACCTGCGATACTTTCACAGTTATTACGTATGTCTTGTCTTTTGACAATTTAAAAGTGCCTTTAACTGGCCTACTTGAAATAATTGCATTTTGACGAACAATAAGGGCGAGTCCCCTTTAATCCGTTGCATCGCGGTGTTGCAACAGATCAACGTCTTTTATGCCACAACTGCCTTACGTAGTTGCAACGCAAGGTCCCGCAGACTGTCGAAGAGTGGGAGGGGAGCAAAAGAGAAATTGACAAAGTTTAACTCTAGGGACAAAATATTCAAGTTCCACAATTCGATTTTACACTACGAAAGAAAGAAAATAAGTTCATTTGACGCAAACAAAAGTAAAAAAATAAAATAAGGAAGAACACAATAGGAACCGCGTGCCCCACAGATATTCTAAATAGGCTCAGTTCAACACAAAAGCCAGGCCACTGGGAACCTGACGCTGTTTTTCAACTGGGTCTAAAAAAAGAGCTTGGGTTATAAACAACAGCTAAGAGAAAATAACATGACAATCTCAATTCTGCCGAATAGGTACGTCGCCCCTTCAACTCCATCCCACTTGGTCGATCATAAGAAGCTCAAAATGAAATTTGATAAAAAAGTACAGTACAAGTAATTACCTTTTTTTTTTTTTAACGTGGTAAAATCATCAAATGAGTCCTCCCACCCCGGGCAGGGCGGGATGGACTGTCAGGCTCGTACTGACTAAAATCCACGGTGTCCTTCAATAGCCCTTTACGTTCATGGGGTCACGGTGATGGAATAAGTCCCGCGACCCCGGCAGGCTTTGGCCCTCTGAGAGGGGGCCCCGTCATTATGCTGACGCTCTTTGAGGCGCGCGTGGGACACAATGCGCCATACAAGTAATTACCTAATGTTGGTTTTAAAAGGAAAGTAGGTACTAAGTTCAACAAGAATTTCGTATTCGCTTCAATTTTCTCATTTTTAGAATGTTTTCGAACACCATCTCCGACTATAAGCGTTCGTAAGAAAACCGCAGGGATATTAGTGGTTTCTTTGTAATTCCACAGAGTGTATCACAAAGTCATATTCAAGTAAGTGGATTAAACCATCAAACTGAACAATATTCTCTGTTACCGCCATAATCTAATTAATAAGATAATAGTTAAAAAAAAAGAAAAAAAAATGATCTTCCAAGTCCAAAGCCTGCCAGGGTCGCGTGACTAACGAAAACTGTGACTGTGATCACAGACAGTACAAGTCTGACAGTCACTCCTGCCCTGTCCTGGGTGGGAGGACTCATTTGATGACTTTACCACGTTAAAAAAAAAAAACAAATCTTTCGAGATAACTCGTCTTTATCTCGACTCAAAAGCATGAACGATTAGTCAACAAAATAATACTATGTACAAAGCTGATTTCAAACGCACAAAACACTCACGTAACCTCATCCGGGTAGTTGTCAGGCAGGAAAGGTGTCAAGTCGCTGGTAGCAATATATTTCTTGTCGCGACACTCCATGTAACAAATTGGGTTGCATTTCATCTCCTTAGTAGACTTGTGTACTGAAAATAACAACATTTCATGGCATTAAAAACCTGTATTTTTTTAAAATTGACATACTTACGCCTTCGTTGGAACTCAAAACTTGTTATGTGACATGTTTTTTATTCCGATATTTTGGAACTTTTGTAAGTCAAATAATCCGTATAGGCGGAGACCTCTCGCGCCCGGCATTGGTCGAAACCATGCCACGGGGCGAGACGGAGTGGGAAGCGGTCGCCTCCTTCTGCGAAGCAGTCATACGATCTCCGACCACCGTAGGCACGGGCATGCGGGCGGCGAGTAAAGGGCAACTCGCTGTCCAACCATGGACCATGCCCGGGTCGACGGCGCGTTGTGTTCCACACGCGCCTCAAAGAGCGTCAGCATGATGACGGGGTCCCCTCTAGAGGGCCAAAGCCTGCCGGGGTCGCGGGACTTATCTCTTTACCGTGACCCCGGAACATAAAGGACTATTGAAGGACACCGTGGACTTTAGTCAGTACGAGTCTGACAGTCCCCCCCGCCCTGCCCGGGGTGGGAGGACTCATTAAAATTTAATGATTTCACCAAAAAAAAAAAGTCAACTAATCCGTAATGGCAGTAGCATCAACATCAGCCTGTTTTCGTCAACTTCAAGAAATTAGTCCCTTTATCGGATAAAAATCAAACCTGAACCTCATGGTTTACAAGGTCATGCGACCATCCGCTAGACCATGCAGAAGTTAAGTAAAAAATAATTACGACACTGAACCCGGTCTTGAGCTTTCCTCATCTAGTCACTCTACGTACGCCAGTTCAGCTTCTCTCTGCTAATTCTTAGAGCAGTAGTAACGTGGCAAAATGAGCGATTTAATCAAGTAGTTTTAGATGTGGGAGATTAGGTCAGGTCGTAAATTATTTTATACATGCCGTAGTTATTACTTTAATAGTATGACATAGTTTACGATGCGACTTAATTTAATCAAAGCTCCTAAGAATATACCTAACAACATTGTAAGCTAGCTATTTTTGGATTTCCATACAGATATTCCTAATATTATCATAGTAAAAGCTAATTAATATTCAATATCTGATAACCAATAGTACTCATAATTTGAGAATGAAAACGTTAGTATGATCTGTTTCTACTGAATAGTTGAACATAATCAGTTTCACTAATTGAATTCTCGCTATTGTGACAAATTTTGGTGAAATTAATGGCGATTGTGACACAGGATACCGATACGCTTTCATATTGTATTAATTTATGTTCACGGTTGGCGGCGTTGCCAGTGTGAATGTGAAGTTCGATAATTATCCCATGTGAATTTCATACCGAGTACGTAGGTACTCGGTAGCGGTTGTGCTACGAGTGTAAGTGAATATTTTGTACATAACTGTAATAATATTACACTTTATTAGGCACACTATACATATTATGTACTAGCTGTGCCCGCGACTTCGTTCGCGTGGATGTCGGAATTTAACAATTTATTTTTTAGTGCGAAGCGCTTAATTCTCGCCACGTTTTTTATAAATCATATCGTTTTCATAATAATCCCTGTATTTAGAATTTATTTTTCAAGAATATTTGAGGTGATTATAATAAACGCCCTCTGTCGTTCAGATTCAGAAGAATTGCTACTGGATTAGAGCACCCATTCTATCTCATTCCATCCCACTCCATCCCCCTCCATCCCACTCCATCCTACTCCATCCCACTCCATCCCACTCCATCCGACTCCATCCTATTCCATCCCACTCAGTCCCACTCCATCCCACTCAATCCCACTCACCCACTCCAGCCCATTTCATCCTACTCCATCCCACTACATCCCACTCCATCCTAATCCATCCCACTCCATCCCACTGCATCCCACTCAGTCCCACTCCATCCTAATCCATCCCACTCCATCCCACTCAGTCCCACTCCATCCCACTACAACCCACTCCAACCCACTCCATCCCACTCCAACCCACTCCAACCCACTCCATCCCACTCCAACCCACTCCATCCCACTACATCCCACTCCATCCCACTCCATCCCACTCAATCCCACTCCATCCCACTCCATCCCCCTCCAGCCCATTTCATCCTACTCGATCCCACTCCATCCTAATCCATCCCACTCCATCCCACTCCCTCCCACTCCCTCCCACTCCCTCCCACTCCATCCCACTCCATCCTACTCCATCCCACTCCATCCCACTCATTCCCATTCTAGTGTGAGTCTAATAAAAACCTTTTCTTTCTTTCCATTCCATCCCAAACCATCCCATTCTATTCCATTACACTCTACTCTACTCTACTCTACTCTACTCCACTCCAAAGCATTCCACTCCAGTCCACACCATATTTGAATAGGTATGTAGTTTTTACCCGACTACGGCAAAGCCAAAAGGAGGGTTATGATTTTGACCGGTATGTATGTATGTATGTATGTATGTATGTATGTATGTATGTATGTTTGTCTGTTCCCTCATATCTTCTAAACTACTTATCATTACATGGCAAATGAGGTGTCGTTAGAAGCGTCTCAGTTGTCCGCTGGTTATAGGGTAGGTGACGTGTCACCAAATCCAATATGGCGCCCTCTGGGTGATGTAAAGTCGTGACCGAAAAAAAAATTTTTTTCGCACAATATCGACATGGGTATCAAATTAAAGGGCTTGATGTGCACATTTGAAATATATATACATTATATAGCTTTTAAATACATTAATAGCTACTTTGCCTGTTTCTAACAGTATCAACATGGGTATGAAATGAAAAGGCTTAATGAGTACATTTGAAATTTACTCGCTACCTCTGCTTTTATTATTATATACTTATCAAATAATTAATAATATACCTAACCCCAAAAAAGTGTAAATAAAAAATAAGTTAAAAATAACTAAAACCCGACTACGACAAAAACGTGCACTGAAAAGTATAAAACAAGAACAATATTAATTTGACCGATATTGTGCTAGCCGTGGTCGTGTGCCACCTGTGGTTGTTTCACACAATCTTCGTTAGGTAGGTGGCACACGACCACGGCTAGCACAATATCGGTCAAATTAATATTGTTCTTGTTTTATACTTTTCAGTGCACGTTTTTGTCGTAGTCGGGTTTTAGTTATTTTTAACTTATTTTTTTTTTATTCCAAGCTAGATCGCGCTACTGAACTGCGCGTCTCGGTGTAAACTGACCGTAATTTTACTTCTGGGTCTGGAACACTTTAAATTCAAATATCTTTTGATAGACTTAACCGATTGCAATGAAACAAAAACTAAATTAGTCCTCAAGTTACGCTCGATCGTTGTGTATAAAGGTTATCTACATTGCCTTCGTACATTTTACGTGATGGAGCCACAAATAAACAGACAAACTGACAAACCGACAAACCGACAAACCGACAAACAGACAAACAGACAAAAATTCTAAAAATGCTGGAAATGGGTTCTGTTGGTTGTCCTTTAACACCCTAGCTATTTTTTTTGGATTTTATTTTGATGTACAAAAACGATTTTTCTACAGTTTTATTATATGTATAGATAGATGGTGTGCATAATAAAGTGTATTCTATTCTACCGAGACACAGAACACTTAATAGTGCTACGACTCGTACAGAAGTGTCACTTCCCAAAAACAAACAAATGTAAAATCTATGCGAGAGATTAATCTACCTACATTTTAAAAAATATGTACGAAGCGCGTGCGAAACTGCGGCGTCGCGTCGTCGGGCGGCAGCCAACTGTGAAACCCGTCCACGGTGTGCCCGCGTGTGCATGCAGTTTTATACCTACACCGCGGATTGCGCCACGGCCCACGCCTGACGGAGATAAAAAAACTACCGAGTCCGTTTAATAGTTTTTGTGTGAAAGATCAAACACCCGCCCATCCCCACCAACTTTTACATTTATGTTAGTACCTTTTAATTAAGATATTGTTGAAAATGTATTACTGACACTTTGTACCTACGCCTAGATACTCATCAACAGTTTCTATATTTTGAGTTTATCATGACCATCATCTGCCTACTACCTTTACCAACTACGACACGAATGATCGGCTTCCAGTCTAACCAGATGCAGGTAAATGTTAGCATTTTAGTTGGAGCGACTGTAGTTTTATTGTCAACACCTATCACACCACTGCTGGGCAAAAGCGTCGATCCACACCTTTCCATTCTCGCAGCTACCACATCTGTGGTAAAATTCTTCAATACCTGGCTGATCGAGCTTCGCTCGGTTTTTAAAATGTCTATATCTTGGGAACCGAGCTTTTCTAGAACCCTTGATAAATCGATTCCTTGAGCCGAAAAACCCCTAATCTGTAACTTTCATGAAAATCCTTGGAGCCGTTTCCGAGATCCTGATTATATATAAATATACAAGAATTGCTCGTTTAAAGATATTAGATAGATAAAGCGGTCTAATTCGCCTCGCCACCTTTGCTGAAAGTCTTACTGTAAAAATATTTAACATTGTACTTTATTTTAAGTACAGTAGTTCATTTTATTGTCTGTTGAATTTTTCCACGTTTTGGACTTAATGCCAAAACATTAGAAATAACATTATTTTCTAGTACACTTTTTAGACACATAAAGCAATTTGAAAGGCACTATTCCGAAGGTTTTTTGTTGTATTTTATAACTTGGGTGATAAAACTTCATTATCTTGCGAAGCTAAAACAAAATCTGTGTTCTTTTAAATTCAGGTATTTTCTTGTTGTTTATTTTCTCTACCTACGTCCACTTAAAGACGATTTTTAACGAAATGGCCTATTACTTCGAGACGTCTTGTAATTGTTTTAGTTCAAAGCATCTTGAAATATTCCAAAAATCCTATTTTTTACGAAACAAGTTTTGCTGACAGTAGTTTCCAAAGGTCCTAGCATGAAATCTACTAGTTAGCTACACAGCGACTCATCCGAAGAATAAAGTCCGATTTGCAAGATTGATGGTTTTCAGTAGAGCTTGTAGAAGTTGTTGACTTGTGTAACTCTGTGTAACTCTAAAACTACGATACTTGACATTTTGATTTTTTGGTATGTTATTATATTACCCTAGACTAGTTAAATGACAGGTATTGTGTATTTATAATCCTTTTAATACACGATATAGTGAGTTCCATATCAACATAAGACGTTTTATAGTGAAAGAACGAAGAAAAAAGTGGGTCCGTAGTGAATATTAGACGTTGTTTTACGGAAACACCTCAACTTTAGTGACGTTCTATATTAACAAGTGTCTTTTTGTTGGAATGGGACATTCCCTGATGATACCTAATGAGTCCTATCTGACTACCTACCTTGAAATATTTAAGTATAATTTTCGATGTGTTAAATAATTACATTTCCTTAGAGTCAATAAAACTGATATTATTATTTCAAAAGTTTATTATATTTAAAAAAATCTCAAAAATTTAGCTTAACATAACCGTTACGCCTCTTTATTAAACCTTCCTCTGCCTGAAATATAGGAATACCTAATTCAGGCATAGATCATTTTAGTGAACTTGGCTGCGTGCCCTTGTTTAGTCAGAAAGGAGAAACGAGATTTCACATCGCACATTAAAATAAAATTAAACTCTCCATTATTTTCATGACGAAACTTCAGTGCATGCTGCGAACACCTAGTTGCTTTTCATAACATATGCCTGACAAGAGTTTAAGATGTTTTTAGTATAATAATGTTGACCTTTGTGCTTTTTTGAACGAGAAGAACCGACTTTAAGGGTGAGGACCGAAAACAGAACCAAACCGTACCAAACCATTTAGTTGGATTCCTATAAATAATGCAGGCCGACCCCAGATAGTAGTCCCGCCAAGTGAGGCTCCGTTAACTTGATTCAGTCTTGCGAAATAATTGAAGGTGTGTAGTGTGAGGGTTCGGCAGTGTTGGCGGAGGCGGGGACTTTGATGCAGGGTGGTCTATGTCAAGTCAACAGAGATGCCTATTACCGTCTTAAATCCTTGGGGTGCCCTGACGTTGACCGTTTTCTTTTGGTTCATACGCGTAAAAAATGGGTTTGTATTATGCAATGTTTAAAATAGAAATGCTGATAGGTATTACCATGGAATTGAAGGAGAGGCAAATCAAAATGGCAAGCATGCAACTTTATGCATGCTTTGCATTCCGATCTACACACGATTAGTCCGTATGCGTACTGGCACTGTATGTTTTGGAGTAGGAAAGTAGCAATAGCAAGGGAGTTTGTGGCGCCTAATGACGAAAAAGGAATCGCAGAGAAATTGTCTACATGAGTTATCGCAGATTGAATGAACAGTGGTAGCAGTTGGCTCTGATAGTTTTAAATAACTGGGGTAGATACTAAATATTATGATGATTTCTAAGTCCTCATGTTGTATTAATGGTGAAATTTCGAGATTAGAAGGCATTCCAAAGAAAATGTACTAGGTTGATTACTGTAAATATATTCTGCTGTCTGAGTTGACGTGACAACCTGTTTTTAGCTATCACCAATGATTTCTTTGGTGTTATGATCTTCACGTAGAAGTTCTTAATTTAATATTTCTGCTAATTATTGGCTTATTTCTTCTGCATCAGGATGCAAAGGCCACAAAAAGGACTCATTGATATTTCCTTCTAAATTGACATATGAAATAAAATAAAACTGTAAAATAGAATATTCAAGAAATATCATTTATGTGAAGTGCAAGACTTTGCACGTAGGAATTAATTTACCCACTCATAAATACATATTTTTTTATATTTAGCAAACATTTTAAACGAACAACGTCCTAACTGATTTCATTCTACCAGGAACAACGTCCCATCTTAACATGGAACCCATAAATCATATCACTGATTCCGCACAGAAACGTTCTATTTTAAAATAAAACGCTTAGAAGATTATTTAAATTCGTATAACAGCGTCTTAAAAGTTCATGAGTGCCAGTGAATATTTATAAAAATAATCATACCATCGAAAAAAATGCGTTTCTGAACATTTCCGTCGAAAACCGTTCTATGTAAACATCGATAGTCCACAACTGTTTACTTAGACTAAAAAGTATATAAACGTGATGTGTGACTTAGACTATACAGTGTATAAAAATAAGATCATGCAACGAAAATATTCTCTCTCCAACAAACAATGGCCGATCTGACGAAGAGACGTGGCCCCAGATGCCTGCGTACCGTCACTTATACACTTCGTGCGTTGTTCTGCGGAACGAATTTCAGATGAGACGTTATTCGATTCTATATTTCCGGAACTAAATAAAATGTCAAAATTCTAAAAACACACGTTTGTAGAGTTTTATTTGCTTATCTCATTAAGAATGCGCTACAAGCGAAATCCTCAATTTTGGATTGGATTTTTAGAGTACTAAATCGTGTTTAATTCGGAAAAAAAGTATAGGTTGGGAAACTTCATTATATTTGCGAGGGCAGAGTCAAACAGAAAACATAAAAAGACAAAATTTTCTCGATAGAAAACGATCACAAAGTTACCTCTAATTTTCACGTTTTTTTGATTTCATTCTATTTTGGTTCGTCCTACAGAAATATAAATTAGATCAATATGAACACAATTACGTAGCCGAGGGACGTGTATAGCACTTTTTTGAAATATTGTTTATAATAAAAGTTATCATTGTTCTTAGCACTCGGCGCTTACGACGTTTTTAAACCGTGTAGAATGCTATTTTCCATTTCGTGTCACACTAGAATCTACGTCACGAGTGAAGGTCTTCGGAATCTCGTGGTACTAAATTTTTTTAATGCAATTTGATGTAATGACATAGACACTAGCGCCGCGTCAAAACGACTTCAGTCGCGGCTCGGGTTCTAGTTTCAGACATCATTTTGTTTCACCTGCCAGTCGGCGCCGCTCTATTGAGACGGGAGGACTATGAAAGTTTGCTCCGCGCCCGGCGGCTATTAGAATAATAATATTTTTGTTGATATAATCAGAGAAACAACACATAATACAACAAAAACACGAGAACTAAAATATTTAAAGACTGAAATAATTTCAAATAGCCGAATACCATTTTTTTGAAATTTCTTTTGCCACATGCGCGCAAAATAAACAGTTAGTCAATTGTACTGCTGGTCGAGTATTTTTCAGCACGAGGTCCGCTTGTTTTAGATTATTATTATTTTATAGATCTCTTCATTTTACATACTTATAAAAAAACATAGTGAGGTACAGATTACTATTTGATAAAAAATGGAAAAAAAAGAAAATAATTTATCACATTTTGATATTATTACCACAAATAATGTATGTACGAAATACACTCCTAGGTATTTCAATAAGGTCGAAAATAGCTTGTACCTTTTTTTACCTAGCTATCGTCAAGCAAGTTAAAAAAACCGGTTCAAGCGATTTTCGACCTTATTGACATTTAAAATTTAGTTTGTTTTTCTCACATTCTCGTTAGCTGACATTGCTCCTTCATTAAAATCCGGTGTTCGCATAAATGTCAATAAGGTCGAAAATCGCTTGAAGGTCGGAAAACATTTGCTTAACGATAGCAAGTTAAAAAAACAGGTGCAAGCGATTTTCGACCTTATCGACATTTAAAATTTAGTTTGTTTTTCTCACATTCTCGTTAGCTGACATTGCTCCTTCATTAAAATCCGGTGTTTGCATAAATGTCAATAAGGTCGAAAATCGCTTGAAGGTCGGAAAACATTTGCTTAACGATAGCAAGTTAAAAAAACAGATGCAAGCGATTTTCGACCTTATCGACATTTAAAATTTTGTTTGTTTTTCTCACATTCTCGTTCGCTAACATTGCTCCTTCATTAAAATCAGGTGTTTGCTCAAATGTCAATAAGGTCGAAAATCGCTTGAATCTTTTTTTTAACTTGCTATCGTTGTCCCTTGACACCTTTCAAGTTTTTAATCGTATTTTGGTTTAAAATAAAATGAATAATACTTTTATTTGAGTGAGTGTACATGCGCGAACGGTCGCAAAGGCTAACTTCACGATCGCCTCTCTCGTGAATCGTACAGCACGTGCGGCAACGCAGACCGTGGGTGGAGAGTGGACGAAGATACGTAAGTAAGCGTACGGAGACCCGTAAGCGAGGGTACGGAAAGCCGACCACTAGTCGACAACGCACTGCACCGCGGTTCGTGAGCTTGTCCGAGGCGATGCGATTACGTTACGATTCCGATTAGTGTGCGTTGCAGTAAGGAGTTTCATACAAATAATACTGAACGGCTTTTGTTGATACGGTGACGATGCCTTTCCGTTTTGATACGTGTGTTGCGACCCTAAATCTGCTCTTTCAACAGCGTTTGGGCTCTTACACATAAACACGTTACGACGACGCAACGTGGCACTGCACATTGCGTCGCCGTTGTCGTAACGTGCCACGTTGCACGGCACGTAAAATCTTGGATTCATTGGATCACGGATTTTCTTTGTATCTGTTTCTGCTTTATCCGTCTTCATAATATTAGCAGTAGGAGAACACATCTAGTGTGGTCCATTTCTCGAAACTAACTGGGGCAATTTTAAAAATCCGACACCGTCAATATGACGTCGTTCAACGTGGCACGTTGCATTGTCGTGACGTGATTATTTACGTTGCTCGACGTCGATTTCCACGTCACGGCTCGTTACAACGACGCAAAGTGCAGCGCCAAGTTGCGTCGTCGTAACGTGTTTATGTGTTAGAGCTCTTTCCTGGTGAAACTCGGTAGAAAAAAATGCTATGATTAACTTATTTCTTAATTTCGCCGAGAACTATCTATTGAGGATATTTTCATATGTGAAGGCGAGCTCTAACCGTGGTACCCAGACTCCACAGACGCCTGCCATTCTCTTTTACTTTTTATGTAAGATTCGATGTTAGGTAGAGGTTTTGGTTCCCATACATAGCGCACACGCGATAATATATTGTTTGATTCTAATGCCGTTTGCAGAGTACAAAGGTAGAGAAAAACATGCAATATGTGTTTTTATTGAATACTTCCTACATCATTCACAACAAATGAAACATTTTTAAAACAAAAAACATAACAATCACAATCACGAAACTACAATGAAAATCAATTAAATTAATGAAATGAAAAAAAACTTTTTAAAAAAAAACTTTTTTTGTGTTTGGTTTTGAAGTCGGTTCCCTTTTTTTTAAAAGTTTTTTATTATTCCCTTTTTAGTTGAGATAATCAACAAAAATCTTCATAAAATCTGCGTCTTTGAAAATCTACAATCCTATTAAGCAAAACGGATCTATCTATTCTCCAGAATGTAATGAATACTTTCCTGAAAACTGGATCAAAATCCGTTCAGCCAAACGCGAGATAATTGCGGACAAACATGCAATCGTCCCTTAAAATCTACGATCCAAGTAAGCAAATCGGATCCACGCGGGCAACGTCACGGGATATCTATTAGTGTTATATACTAAAACCTTCTCCAGAATGTAATGAACACTTTCCTGAAAACTGCATCAAAATCCGTTCAGCCAAACGCGAGATAATCGCGGACAAACATACATACATACATACATACATACAGGTCGAACTGAGAACCTACTTTTTTTTTATGAAGTCGTTTAAAAATGCAGAACTACTGCGTGCGATGGTACCGTGCGGCGGTACACACTTATTTCAAGAACAGAGGCCGAGTCACATACTTGACATACTGTAATAATACATATTAGGTGCACTGTGGCACTGCAGTTGTTTTGTTTTTTCAAAGAAGTTTTGCAGAGCGCGTCGTCACAGCGCCCGTGGTTGTTATTGGTACTAGAGCAGAGGCATGTGAGACGCGAGGGTGAAATCTGAATTTTTCCTGGCATTATACCCGCTCTTAAGCTATTAAACTGATTTTTGGCCTATGGTCACATCGGACTTTATTCTTCGGATGAGTCGACAGTATAATTAAAGTATTACGACGCAAAATGTATGGAAAATAAATAGCGCTTCTAATGTATAATGTATGAACGAGGAACTAATTTTATCCATCAAATTAACTTTATGTAATCCCGACTTACGTCAAACGGATTCGCGTTCTTGTAACGCTACGAATTTACATATTTTAAATCTAACTATATGTCGGATCCGGTCAATAGTACGGACAGCAAACGAATCGTAAGCGCGCCATTTTGAGTATCACGTGGTCTGCGCGCGCTTATACAGAGTCGTGATGTTTCATCGGGGCGGCGAGGAGCGCATTCAATGCCCGACCGCAGCAGTGTGAAGACATCCCGAAACTGTACTCGATTCGTTGTGCCCAGTATAAGTGTAGTGAGTGATTAAATTAAATTGTGTTTGATTTAATTTGTGATTTAAAATTAAAATAACCAAGTGAACCGCACCCAGTGTATTTTCATTGCACGAGACCCAAACTCTGCCCACACGATGCCTGAATCTGACGGAACAATACCGGTGGCTCCGACATCAGAAGTGGGATCAAATCGTGCTAATGAAATTACACGCGGGAACAGTGACAATGACAATCAGTGGAAGTTAGTTACTTTTTGAAATGCAAAACCAGCAAACTTTGAAAACGCAGCCAGTGAAAAACAAGTTTTTGTTGCCGGAATTCGACCCCGACAAACCGGATTCCGATGCGCGGTCGTGGTGCGCCACCACCGACTTTTGTTTTAACGGGAGTGCAGTGGAGGGATGCCATCTTATTTTGACGCTGAGCAAGGCGCTAAAGGTGAAGCATCAACCTGGCTATCTCAAATAGCCTACAAAGGAATTTAAGGTACTTTTTACAATAAGATTTATTTCGCAAAGGCGGGTAACCTCATTCAAAAAAAAAAAATGAGTGGTGAAAAACCAAATGATAAAGAAACATTACCCACGTTCGCCAGTTGTTTCATATCTGATGCGAAAAATGAACACTATCTGTGAATCATCGAAAACAAGTGACACCAAGCGAGGAAAAATAACGTCAATTAAGTGTTATAACTGTGCTAAAACGCCCATAAGCGTATTGAGTGCAGAAGTAAGGCGATGGATACGAAGGGAAGACCTACAGCATCACGTCAAGTGACGCAGCAGCCGGCATTGAAGACCTTGGTGTGCTTCAAATGTGGCAAGCCAGGTCACATAGCCGTGCGCTGTACGAGCAGTAGTGGCGGCAGTGGCAACGGACCAGTCCAAGGCGCGGCGCGACGCGTCGATGTCTGCATCGTGCAACCACCATCAGACACGTTACAACACAGGTGAATCGTTTCATTTTTACTTACGCCTCTGGTGCCTTGTGTTCTTTATGTTGACTATCGCTGGTTAAGCGTTAGTGAGTTAATATCGCTGGTTAAGCTTTTATTATTATTACTGTCTAAGTGATAGGATTTGTAACGCTGGTTAAGCGCTACAATGTTAAGAACTGGTTAAGTACTTCAGTGATTTACACTACTGCGTAAGTAGTGAAGCATAGTGCTGGTTAAGTGCTGTGGATTTGGGGGGAATGCCTGAGGTTCAAGTACCATTTTGAAGTAGAGATGTTGAGTTGGATGATAGTGTGGAATCTTAGGTCGGCTGGTCGGACCGTACCAGAAGCTATTTCGTAGCCGTAATCCGTATCTTATTGACATCCCGGTGTCCATGGAAGCGCGGTGTGCGGATGGCACTGGCGGAGGTCGTGTATTGTGCGTTCATGGTGAACGGTGTGAAACAAACAGAGGTTTGTTAGTGGGGCTAGTGTTAGCCACAGGCCACGAATTTGATTCCTGCTGTTTTGATTGTAATATTGCTGCATTGTGATAATACAATTGCAAAGGTACTTGAATGCTCTGGGATTTCCGATCAGTCTTAATTAGATCCAAAGTTCAAGGGTCTGTTTAGAGTGATAAAGATTTTGGGATGGTGACCGTTACACATTGAAACCCTTGAACTCTAAGTGTACCTACAAACATGCCAACGGGTCATATACCAGTCGAAGTTACCGTAGATTCTGATTAAGTTGTGGTGAGAGGTCGAGTAAAACGGTCTATCGGCCGTATTGTTTTCAACCGTACCAGTAGCTGTTTCGTAGCCGTAGTCCGTATCTTATTGACATCCTGGTGTCCATGGATGCGCGGTGCGCGGGTGGCTCTGGCGGAGGTCGGGGTCTTGAGAGACCATAGTGTGTAGTCAGCGGGTGATGCACTCGGGCGATCCACGTGGTGGATGCGCACAGAAGTTCTGATCCATGCATTGGATGTGTGAAAGCAATGTGATTGCTGGTCGGCTAGAGAGCCGTGGCGTTAGAAGTTTTACTCGAAAGTTGAAGGTCACTGGAAAATCGGTAGTTTTTTGCAATAGAGTTGTGAAAGTAGATTCGAACGACTGTGGTACATGGCCCGGGGTAGTTGTTGGTGGCCCGGGGTGGTTGTTAGTGGCCTAGGGTAGTGATTGATGTATTTTCAATTGGCTATTCCCAATGTTTGATTTAGTTAAAGAGTATTGGTTTTATTGGTACAGTAGAGTTGAAATTTCCTTATTTTCACCAAAGAACTGAATATAGAGTTTGGTCAGGAATGACCGAGTGGAACAGTATTCTGTCGTGGACTATTTTGTGTTTCAGAGTGATTATTACACGAGGACGAGTGAAAAGAGTTGAAGGAGGCCTACATCAAGATGGTAGAAAGAGGCTGAAGAAGAAGATCACACGAGGACGTGTTAATCGCAGGATGGCCGTGTCGGATCCGGTCAATAGTACGGACAGCAAACGAATCGTAAGCGCGCCATTTTGAGTATCACGTGGTCTGCGCGCGCTTATACAGAGTCGTGATGTTTCATCGGGGCGGCGAGGAGCGCATTCAATGCCCGACCGCAGCAGTGTGAAGACATCCCGAAACTGTACTCGATTCGTTGTGCCCAGTATAAGTGTAGTGAGTGATTAAATTAAATTGTGTTTGATTTAATTTGTGATTTAAAATTAAAATAACCAAGTGAACCGCACCCAGTGTATTTTCATTGCACGAGACCCAAACTCTGCCCACACGATGCCTGAATCTGACGGAACAATACCGGTGGCTCCGACATATATATTAATGCTGGATAGCGTTCTTGTTGATAAACAAAGTCTCTGCTGAAATAGAGGCAGACTTATTTAAATTGTAAGATGTGCCATATTTAATACTTCATTCATCATCATCATCATCATCAGCCTATATTGTTCCCACTGCTGGGACACAGGCCTCCTCTCTGTGAGAGGGAGTGGGCCATAATCCACCACGCGCGCCCAGTGCGTATTGGTGGATGTCACATGTCTTCGAATTTTTGGTTTCTAGGACATGCTGGTTTCTTCACGATGTTTTCCTTCACCGTTTTGAGAGCAGTGGTGATGAAATAAATTACACAAAGTAATGCGCCTGGCGGGGTTCGAACCCACGACCTACAACTCGTAAGTCGGGACCGATACCACTGGGTCACCACTATACTTCATTAATTTTAAGATATTTCGATCCACAATTCCACATCCGCAGTAAAAATAATGAGCATAGAATTAAAATATCTTTGTTTACACGAGTACCATTCAACGAATCCATCAGCAAAATGGTTCGCAACGACGACAGAAATAAGGGTTTGTGGTCCCCACATTATTTCATTACTTACGTTCCTTTATTTTTCACACTGAAACTAAATTCGTCTCACAACAAAATATTTTTTACGCTGCGTCATTTGACATACAGATTTTCTGGTTGACGGCTTCATGAAAGGTTACAATTTATCTGTTAAATAGCAGTTTACAGGATAATCCTATTAACCTTGAAACTTGTTTACAAACAATATTATTTCGGTACATAATTATCAGAAATTGGGGAAGTAAATACGTTATATAAAGATAGTTTTATTAACATTCAGTTGTTGACTTACCTGTTACATTGTTCAAACACTTCAAGTCTTCGAATTCACAAATACGCGTTGATTTTTCTGGAACGAAAATAATTAATGGAAAACAATATGCGTGTATTCTACACAAACTGGGCCAGTACTGAAGATCTCAAGATTACGACCACAAGACCGCTGGCATTTATATTCCCATGAATAATAAATGATTTTAATTCTATTCTAATACAGAACAAAGTTCTCAGGGTTTTCACAGAATCGTTGATCTGATTGCTGAAGTAGAATGAACTTTCGAATATAGATTTACGAGTATACTATAATTGTTTCAATCCACTTGTCAGTATATATTATTACGTTTATAATTTAATCAGCCTATTATGTTCTCCCTGCTTGGTAGAACACTTCCTTTCTGTAAGTGGTTCGCAAAAGATTCGAGATCATACTGGTATGTTTACAATTTTGGCGGCACGATAGTTGCTGAGCGATTGACTTCTGCTATGTGTGTCGCGGGTTAGACAGAGGCGTCTTTACCTATAGTGCAGGGTGTGCGGTGCACGCGGGCGCCGGGTCTAAGGGGGCGCCGAGCGCTCTCTAATGCGACACATCCAAAGATGCGTTGATGCCGGCGCTCTCAAAGACTCTGATCTCGTGTTATGACCGACGCGGCGACGCTGGGCGCGCGGAAGCAAAACAAGACTACTTTTTTTCCAGATACAGATCAAGACATTTGAATTGTTTATCTTTTTCTGCCTTCGCGAGGTTCTCGTCATGCGGGACCGTTATATCAATAATTATTGCGCGACGCTCCGATCGAACTATCACCACAATGTCAGGCTTATTGGTAACGATAGTCCTGTCAGTGATGATAAGTCGATCCCAATTTAATACAACGATATTGCCATTTTCGAGAACTTTATTCCACAAGATTGTACTTCAAAGGAAGTTGCTGGTGGATTATCCTGGCAAAAAATTGTGTCTATGCAAATACTCGCCGTTAGCGAGACGAGAAAACCCAGAAGTAATGTGTCGGATCGATTTTCCCGGACGGTGGCATGCTCGACATAATTATGTCAACCATCCTTCACAATGTATTTCCGGTAGTTATTCGTCATAATATTTAACTTCGGTCATAATCGCACAGACAAAACCTTCGGATTCCCCAAACAGGTCACCAAAGCGCAGCCAGGATACGGGCGCTAAAAAGTTTACATCGGGTCTGCATACCTCACGGTTGTGCAAGGGTCTTAGCATTTAAGAAGCCACGACCCCCGCACTTCCGCGGGATATACAGTCTCATCACCGACGACCGCGGTTGATGCATCCGATTTGCCGTCATCAGTGAACGGACTCTCCTATCCAGGGCGTAAAGTTCTGTCTGAGTCCATTTGAGTATGCCGAAAGAATACATCAATTGATACCAGGATGACCCAGCCGTTGAAAGCGCGCACCTTATTACCACCTGACAAAAGACTTTTAAGTACTTTATTCAGGCGGCCAAAAAAGCGCTCCCTCAACAATTGCTTCATGGCGGCATTATTATTCATATTATTAGTATTATTTTAAATGTCTTATAACATCTCGGAATCATGGAATCCCGGACTTTTGAAGGGCGTGACAGGAGCCGAAGCCATCTTTCAGAGGCCCATTACGCATTTTTAAATGAAATGAGGCTCTAACCTGCGGTTATCCCTGTATGTACTATTCCAGTATACCCAAGGACAACCCCCGGTTGGAGTTGGACTATTGCGGAATATGGAAACAAAAGACAGAGTTATGGCGTTTGGTGGGTTTGGTGGACTGGTTACATAAAAACTATGGCCCCTGCCTAATCAATGTTTTATATACGTTGGCAGGGGGTGACTTGCACTCTCAATAAAGGGACTCCCAAACATATCACTAGCACTAGGTGACATAGTGACAAGGGGGTAACATATCCTGAGGTGCTTGAGGAGTGGAGAGGTATTCCACGGTTCTCAGAATCGACCAGGAACCCGAAAGTATGGTCGATCCCTACAAACACTTACTGGAATACGTCCTTCCTCCGAGCACGTTTGCTCTTGCGAATCTCCACTCTAGCCAACCAGTTAAGGCAAGAAAGTGGTGGGAGGTCTGTTCTTCGTCAGTTTTCACTCTGACCGGCAAAGGCAAGCCAGAGATGAGGGACAAGATATCTCCCAGGAGATCAGGTCAGTGGGTCGCAACTGCCCAACAGCTCGCCACAAGCTGCCCTGCGGGTCGTGGGGTCGTAACTGCCCAACAGTTCGCCACAAGGTGCCCTGCGGGCCGTGGGGTCGCAACTGCCCAACAGTTCGCCCAAACTGCCCTGCGGGCCGTGGGGTTGCAACTGCCCAACAGCTCGCCACAAGCTTATTATTTAAAATTGCACCATTTGCATCCAAATTTCCGTTTGAAAATATAGCTATTAGTATTCCATTTTGACCCCGCTCCTACTAGACTAGAGGGCGCCAGGGTACTGGTTGCACACGGGCGCCACCAGTGCTAGAGACGCCTCTGGGGTTAGATATGACCTACATACAGTAAATAGTTCCGGGTCTAGCTGTATTTGCTATATGAATTTAATTATTTGTAAATGCACCCACTGGAAGTTCGTAAGGTTCGTAAGGCGCAATTAAAAAAAATGCAATTGCTTCTGGCTTACTACTAATTAATTATCAGTAGTTAGATTAACGATATCATCAAAATGACGGGAACCACACATATAGGACGTACTGAAAAAGAAATATATCAGAAGAGGAGACAAACAATGCGTGATTTCTTATTAAAATAATAATGAACTCACCTCTCGGGTACTTATACGGCACACAGCCACAAGCATCCATATAATTCTTCATCTTACATTCAGTAACGCACGTCTCATAGCTATACCTATTGGTGTGGCTGAGGACTACCTCATCATGAAACCAGCACCCCCTGTCCTTGGGTTCCACTCTGCGCACGTTGGAGTCACTTTGGAAGACCATCGGCTCTACCTTGATGTCTACTGACTCCCCGAAGGTTATGTATCTGTATACGATGGTTGTTTCTGGGTAGTCGTTTGGGTCGCTTAATAGGACCTGAAAACGGATATTGTTATTAAATTCAAGTTCAAAATCTCTGTTTGTACTACAACTACGACTAACAACGGTGTGACCTATCCATATTATAAAGCAGTCCGTGGAAGCTTTCTGTCTGTATGTAATTGTTTTACTCAAAAACTACTGAACGGATCTTTGCATGGTTTCTATTAAAAGACAGTGCAATTCTTGAGGAAGGTAATTGTATAGGCTAGGCGTGGCGCGACGTTAGCGTGGCATGTGGTTGGTGTGGGCTGTCCCTCTTAATGCCGGCTAGTGTGGCGTGTCTTGTGTGGCGACTTACATATTTTAATAATGTAAGTCGCACATATTTTGTATGTAAGTAATTAAAATTAACTTTAGTTAATTTTCATTACTACTACGACTTATAAATAATATAACTTAAGCGCGCCAAGGACACTCCAGATGTCGCTGTTTGGGAAAAACCTTTAGGGAACGATGTCGTTTTTTCTTTGAAGTTTCGATTACTTCAAATTAGATTTCAAAGTTACCTCGTCAAAGCTCTGCAAATTGATTTCACTAAAACGATATTTAGTGACATTTAAATTAAAGTAAATCTTGACTTAAATGGTGTGGCCTGACATTTCAACTAACGATTTTCCATGCCAAGCAAAAAGTTGATAATACAACGACATGCTTTTACAGAAGCATAAATTTCGTTCACAGTGAATCTATCTTGTATATAAAATAATTATAATCCATTTTGACATTTATGACAGCTGTACAATATAAATAAAAACACGTGCTAATCAAAAATTTTAAAAAAAATGTGTAAAAATCTTTTATTTTTCGTCTAATAATTATTTATTTCGTATGGAAAGACAAGCGGTTGAGTACTTGAGGTTGCTTGGATGGATGGATTTTTGTTACTCGATCACGTCAGAATGTCAAAACGGTTCGTGATGAAGGTAAAGGATACGTTTCGTCGCTGTATTATCTTCCCGTGGAATAATTTTCGACAAACACGCACGAAGCTGTTGGCGACAACTAGTATAGTTCATAACCAAGCTGAATCTAAAAGCGAGATAAGAATAATCTAAAAGCGCCAAAGTTTTTAAAGCACCAATTTCTTAATCACTTTTTTTTATTCTTGTAATTCTTTAGCAAAAAACTACGTCGCGATTTGCCTCAAATAAATTACACAAACCGCAAAATCAACGGAACTCAAATAAATCGTTTTAAAGTTTCTCTCGATTTCAAAAAATAGAAAAAGAAATTAGCCTCTAGGGATACGAACTAATGGAAAGTCGAATTCCCTAAATTACTAGAAATTCGTTTAACTTTGAACTTGGCTTAATGAGCCAAATCAATTACAATTATAAATAAAGTTATTTTTAAAAAAATTACAGTTTATTATGGTCCAAGTTTCTTCTGTAAAGTATAAAACTTGTTTATTTTTCAATTTTATACACTGAATATCAGTTCTAGCCCGTTTTGCTTGGTTTTGTCAGTTCAATTCTCGCTTCAGGATCATTTTCTTTGAGTTTTCTATTAAAATGTCTAAGGCAGGGCTTGAAGCTGCTAGAAAACAGCAACTGATCCGTTTTATTTCAATTTTCGATTGAGAATTTGATTTGTTTTCATTGTAAACTACGATCAAATTCTACGTAACTTTTCTGTCCAAACAGTACTTATTGGAACACAGGCATAATGTTATTATATGAACTAATAAGTGCAGTGTAAAACAACGAATGAGTTTTGACTCTAAATATTTATCATGGTCAGAATTTGTTGTCAAAAAGACTACGAGTAGTTATGCACCGCTGCGCTGGAGCGCTAAAGGACAACTGAAATGAAGGAGCTAGTGAAGTCTAGTAGATAGTCCCTTTCACTTCACTGAAGGCTGGAGGACTCATATGATGTTCATTCCAACGTAAAAATACTTGAGTGATAAATTTTCTATCTACTAGGTACTTTTTCCTTAAATCAATATCCCTAATAATATACCCACGTTAAATTGTACATCAGAAATATTAAGATTTGTATGTAAGATACGCCTTTGATATTCGAAAACCAATTGACTTACGAAAATATACACCTAAATCTAAGAGAGATGTAAGCTACAATCAAAATCAAAGTAATATTAATACGAGTACCTATTTTACTGAGAGCTTTTACGAGCCACCGCTTTTAAGATCATATCATAAGGATTGATTGAGTTATCGTCAAGTAAAAGAGGTACCTACATATATTTATATTAAGCTGTCAATCGTAATATCGTTTTTTGGGTTTATTTTATTATATATATATATATATATATATTATTATTATATACATATATTATTTTACACTGGTAAACTGTAAAAGCGATACACTAGACTTGCCATGCGGACGGCGAGTAATGGGTTCACCGTCCGATCATGGGCCATGCCCGGGTCGACGGCGACGGCCCGTCGTCGTTCCACGCGTGCCAAGTGCGAGCAATCTAACTGGGCCCCTTTAAAGGGCCAAAGCCAGCCTGTAGCCGTGACCTTGGAACGTAAAGGGTTATTGAACTACACAGTGGATTTTAGTCAGTACGAGTTTGACAGCCCTTCTAGTTCCGCCCTGAGTGGGACAACTTATTTGCTGATATTTACACGATAAAAAAGCCTTGTTCACTGACTGAACCTATAAAAAGTAAAAGTTGTCGTTGCTGTAGGCACATTTTGTTAGATCTTTTATAGATAATCGATACGATCTGCCACCAAACCGCTGCGACTCTCGTGATAATTTTGTTTACCGAACATAATTATTTTTGGTGACATACTTATGTGCGTAATTGAATACGTGTATGAGGTATCAATAGCTATGATTAGTACAGCTTTATCACTAGGGGTGTCTTCAAAGCGCTTCTTACCTCTAACCGCTGCGACCGCGCTACTTTGATGCATTTATAAACATACATACCGGTCAAAATAATAACCCTCCTTTTGGCTTTGCCGTAGTCGGGTAAAAAATTAAACTGCGTCACTGTAGCGCTTCACCCACGCTGCCTCCGCGCGGTACTTTCTGGCTTTGAAGGCGTCCTATATGTCATGCTGACTCATTGTTTACAAAAACCAACAGTCTTTGAAATGATTTTGCCGCCATGTTTCCCATAATTGTATAGGCTGTTCATAACAGCCCGTGAGGAAATTACGTAATATAAAATTTGAACAATATAAGCTAATGGATCGTTAAGTTGGCTTTGTCCAATGTATTTACGTGAACGAGGATTTACTTAAAGGGTAAATAAATTCTTATTTCGATTAAGGTGAAAAATTATTATTTCTCAAAAGCAAGTTTATCTTGTACTCTTACTTTACAAACAATGTTTTTTTCTTGAAAAGAAAAATATTTTTAATGAAAATATTTATGTATTAAATTTATTTTAACATACCTACTAAATTTATAAAATTGGATTGTATGGTTCATTATTTCGTTGTGGTACGAAATGTTTGGTTGAGTGCAATTTAATTACATCATGCTACACACGTGATTTCAGAACTTAATTATGCGGAGTAGGCGTAGACGGAGCTAATAAACTGTTATTAGAGTTTAATTTCAGGCCTGTGTCCCAGCAGTATTGTTAAAGATGAATACCAGTCCACTTTTAAAACCAAAATCATTAAGAAAAATGAATGCTCTGCTGGTTTCAATCAATGGGCTACACCTGGCATTTATAAAAGTAGAGCGAGATTGTACGAGTTATATAGTTTGAAGAAATGACATGGCCGGAATTTGTATAGAGCGATGCCCTGACAAAAAATATTAATGTACATTGACAAACAGTACCTCATATTAAAGCTTACAGGTATTTATTTATAGTAGTTTAAGTTTTATGAACAGAGAACAAGCGAGAGATACTGTAAACAGGATTTTAAAAAAGTGCCTGAACATTTTGAGTAGCAATTTCCGATTGCTATTCAAAATGTTCAGGCACATTTTTTTCAGGCGGAACAATAGGAGAATTGGTATTTTCAGTAGATAGAGGCCGTTTCTTCACTAGGCGCGTATTAGATTTGTCTCTTCATACAGACTGGTCAGTTCCGTGTGGCTAAAGGCGCGGCCCCACCGCAGCGCATGCTGTGCACGGGCATACAGCGCATTTTAGCTGCGTGTATTAATTTAGTTGACGACGTGGATCTAGGTTTCCACTGGAGTACACACGACTATGTATATGAGCAAGCCACGCGTGTATCAATGTCGTCAATTCGTGCGTAGCTTCTCCGTTGGTTACAGTGGACACAACCACATACATTTTCTTACAAAGCGAAGCTTTCTTACACGTGCGTAGCCTCTCCGTGCACTGCGGTGGGGTCGCGTCTTAATGCTCAGTTAACTATTTTTGTTAGACTCTTTTCAAAAGTTTCAGGTCGCCAAAGCAGGGACAGACGCAGAGAAACAGACAATAAAACACTAAAATGATATTTTTTGTATTTTTTATTTATTAATTATATAATTGAGTGCAGGTTTATCAGCTGGTAGCGGTAGTGCAGGTAGTGGTGGATCATAAGCGATAGCAGGATTAGCAGTTGGTAGAATTGGAAGTGGTTCAGACAATGCAGGTTCATTTTTCTATAGTTAGGCATCCAGCCTGTTTAGGTATATTTAATATCAAGTGCCGATTAGCTTGTATCCAACAGGGATGATATACTTGCAGATTTGCTCTCCGATCCTGTAACATGGACATTTTAAGAGTAAATGGAAGAAATAATACAGGTAGTGTAGTGCACACGCTAATCTGATTGTGGGATTTCATGAAAAAATCTTGTTATGTACTGATTTCTATAAGTGTGTGGTATCAAAATGCGTAATATGAATATAATTACGATTTCGGTATGTACGTTCCTCTTCTAAGGATAACCATTCAGACAATGTATTTTGTAGCTGCGGTATTAAAGCTGTTACAACATTATACCGTCGCATTCGATAAGTGACCACAATACAGTTCAGACACTTAGACATGGTGACCGTCAGAATCCAAATCGTACGTATATACAAGTCCATTTAACACAGCAGAATACTATTAACTTTGGAAGCGTAAACGAAAGTCTGATTGATGCGTGGAGTCGGGTTAAAACATCTAAAATCCAATACAGTACCTAACGAACACAGTAATACGTGTTATGATCAACGTAAGACCTGTGGTAAGACCATAGAGTACATTTGTATATAGTGGGTAAGACTATACAGTTTTGACAGTTTTGACGGTTAAGATCAACTGTCGCAGAAACGTCAAAATAAGTCTAGGACATTTGGATACGCACTTTTAAATATATTATCGATTTATAAAGTGGTGCGTTAGTCGCGTCAAGACGCGCGCCATTCGAAAAGTGGTAAATTATCCTAATAATAAAATCATTTACGTACAATTCTAACAGTCACGGGCGTTTTATAGGTATTTTAATAAACCATCAAGCATAGTTTACATAGGTGCACTGATTGTCATAAGCGTGTATCCAAACGTCGATGCAATTGTCTCTTCCTAGCAATGAATCAAAAGGGAAATCACCCTTAAAACATTTAATTTTTAGGAATTTTCCTCGCCTGTTTTAGAGAATCGTAATTGTTGCGACTATTTTTTATTTATTTTAGAAGAATTTTTCATATAATTGTTATTAATGTACAGTATGAAATTGGGATTGAGTTTTGAGGGCAGAATCCGGCCATGTCATTTAGGTTTGATACACCTTTTGTGGAATATGTAAGAAATTATTCAAAATTATTTAAAAAGATTTGTGCTATTGCTAAATCAAAATTTTTAAGCGAAAAAATTAAAAATTCTAATAACAAAGTTAAAGCTACCTGGCAAATTATCAACAGTGAAACAGGTAAATCGGTTAATAATGAAAAGCAATTAGAGATTATGATAGACAGTCAATTAATTACAAATGCGACTAGCGTAGCAGACGCATTTATTGAATTCTTTGCAAATATTCCTATAACTACGACTCGCACCTTAAGTTCGTCTCCGTCTAAAGCTGAAAGCATTCTGCAAAGTAGTGTGCCTAAATGCGGTAACCTATTTAGTTTTAAACACATAACACCATATGATGTAGTAAATGTATTCAATACACTTAAATCCAAACATACTGGTGATTATTGGGGCATTTCAATTAAACTTTTAAGTAATATAATTGACATCGTCGCCCCCCATCTTGCAATTACTTTTAATAAATGTGTAGATCTGGGTACTTTTCCTGACCTCATGAAGAGTAGTAAAGTCATACCATTATTTAAATCAGGCAATAAAAATGATATTGGTAATTTCAGACCAATTTCTATCTTACCTGCTTTTAGCAAAATATTTGAAAAATTGATACTCAAGCAGTTGCTTAGTCATTTTAATGTAAATAGCCTCCTTCATAGTGAACAATATGGTTTTACGAAAGGTCGTTCAACAACTGATGCAGGTGTTGCTCTGCTGAAGCATATATTTGAGGCATGGGAGAGCTCTAAGAATGCTATTGGTGTGTTCTGTGATCTATCCAAAGCCTTTGATTGCGTACACCATGATACACTTTTGCGAAAATTACATCATTACGGAATCCAAAACGAAGCTCTTAATGTTATAGAATCGTACTTACGTAATAGATTTCAATGCGTAGATGTTAATGGCTCGAAATCTTCTGGACAACCTGTTCAGCTAGGTGTGCCTCAAGGATCAATTCTGGGTCCGTTTTTATTTTTGGTCTATATCAATGACTTGCCATATCTTTTAAAGGGCATTTGTGACATTGTACTGTTTGCAGATGATACATCTCTTATATTTAAAGTTGATAGAAACAGACAAGAATTTGACGAAGTTAACACCGCATTATCATTGGTCACGGATTGGTTTTCTGCTAACAACTTAGTCCTAAATGCCAAAAAAACGAAATGTATAAAGTTCGCCTTGCCAAATGTTACAAATCTAGGTCCTAACATTGTTCTAAATAATGAAGAACTTGAAACTGTTGACTCAGCCGTGTTTCTGGGTATTAAAGTAGATTCTAGAATTCAATGGGGCCCGCATATAACAAGTTTATCGGGAAGATTAAGCTCGGCTGCCTACGCTGTCAGAAAAGTAAGACAGTACACAGACGTTGATACAGCTCGACTAGTTTATTTTAGTTATTTTCACAGCGTTATGTCCTACGGCATTTTATTGTGGGGCAAAGTGGCTGATATTCAAAATATATTTGTCTTACAAAAACGAGCTGTTCGGGCAATTTACCAGCTGGGTACTAGAGTTTCTCTGAGGGATTTGTTTAAGGAGATCGGCATTCTGACGGTGGCATCTCAATTCATCTTTGCCAACATTATATATATTAGGCAGAATTTACACCTATATACCAAAAACAGTGATTTTCACACTATTAACACGAGATATAAGCACCACCTACGTGTTCCTTTTCACCGACTTCATAAGGTTCATAACTCATTTGTAGGCCTTGGTATAAAATTCTACAATAAATTGCCTTCGTCATTGCTAGACTTGCCGTTTAATGAGTTTAAATCAAAGATTAAATCCATCCTTTGTTCTAAGGCATATTATTCCATAAACGATTACTTAGTGGATAATAAAAGCTGGTCACTCTGTTGAAGTTAAGACGGCTTTCATGCTCTTTCCCAGATGTTTTTAGTTCTCTTTTTTTTCTATTCTTTCTTCCAGACTAGTTATATGTGTTCATATAATTGTTTATATTTTTTTTTATGACTTAGTTAAGTCATCTTGTTTTATTTTATGTGTTTGTATTTGTTTTATTATTTCATTTGATTTACGGACATTGTTGTCCTACTTTACATTTTATTGCTTGTCTTTTTGTGTGTATTTTTTTATTTTTTTAAGTACGACAGTCGTAGGTTTTCTTGATTTTTAAAAAAATTGTCGGAGCAGATGAAGAATGTAAAATTATCTTTTGCATTGTATAGAGTTTATTCATCTAGTATTATATAGCGTCATAGCCAGCATTGTGTGAGTACCATGTACTTCAGAGCTATCTTTGACTAGAAACCTACGTCTTTCATTGACTTGAATGACTCTGGCAGTTGAGAGTATGTCATGCTCACTCAAAGGTCTCGCTGATGGTGGCGTGTATGTCGGATCATTTAGTTCCCTTCAAAATGGTTGAGCTGAATGGTGCTGATATATGTGTCATGTTCGTGAACGGGCGCTGTCAGTTGGGACTGGTCATCTCTTAGCTGCCACGGCCTATTTTAATTATTAGTAACTTTATTTTGAATTGTCTTTTTATTTTACTATGGACACTATTAACTTGCCACATCGTTCTCACATAATGTACCATCTGATGATGAATGATGTAACAAAAGTTTTGTAATAATTTTGGCGATTGAAAAAGAGTGTCCATGGAGTTTCTTGCTCATTCTTCTCCATAGAGATCTACGCTTTGGAATGAGCACCTACGGTACTTTCACAGTTTTTATGTCTTGTGACTGGGACTGTAGCACCATAACTATTTTTGTTATTGTTTTATTTTATGTCTTTTGACAATTCATAAGTGCCTGTAATTGGCCTAGTTGAAATAAACGTTTTGATTTGATTTGATTTGATTTGAGTAGGAACATTATTTTATAGGCTGATGATGATGATTATACCTTGACTCCATAATAAGGGACAAATGACCAGCTCGGGTAGTCCTGTGGTTCCACATTGAAGACCACGCTGAGTCCTGTTCCTCTGTAACAGAATATTGATAATGGAAGTGTTCGTCAGAAAATGTTAATTCTTCAATATCGTTGCAAAGAATTATTTTCAAAGGTCAAGAAAATAAAGTCAACGTACCTGCCAGATTCAGAAGTAGAGATGATAATTGGATTTGAAGATGTTCCACCATCAGGGTTCTGGTCATCATAGTATTCGAAGTCATTATCTGGTGTCGAGTGTAGGAGAGGCCTGCATTTATAAAAATGTGATTAAAACACTTTTAAGTCAGTAAGTTTCAAGTTAGTCAAACAAAAACAATTGAGCTTATTGTAGAACGGTGTAGACTTGATGAAAATTGATAAATCTTAAAATAATTGTAAAACAATACATCGAAACATCTGGAAAATTTAACACAAACATTCACAAACAACGGGTAAAATAAAAAGTTTCGTACATTGTATTAATCTAACAAATGGTCATTCAAACTTTAAATAAAATAGAACCAGTGCATAAAATGACACCAGTAAAATATTTTTACAACTCAAATAATTATTTCAATAAGAATAAACCTATCCGTTGGTCCTAACTAAAGCGACCATTCTTTTAAATCTTATTTATAAATGTCATTTGAGTCCATCCACTGTCCGTGCGATCACGTTTTCATGTTTGCCAAACAAAATGTAAATTGTAAGCGTATTTGCACAGTCGGTCTCTTTGGCTAGGACATTACTTTCTTCCTCTAGTCACAAATAGAAATACCGTTACTTAATGAATTATGTTATTTTTACACTATTTACTAATAGTTAATTTATCTCTTGACCTCTGGGAATTTGCTAAAAGTCGAACTGTGACTTTACTAAGTATAATAAGTAAATCTATACTTCTATACTAATATTATAAAGAGGTAACATTTGTTTGTAAGTTTGTATGTTTGTAAGTTTGTATGTAGGGGGTAATCTCCGGAAGTAATGAACCGATTTTAAAAATTGTTTCACAGGTAGAAAGCTACATTATCCGTGAGTGCTATAGGCTATAAATTATAAAGATATCATACATATTAGCCGAAATACTGCCCAATGAAGTGGGCACGGGTCAGCTAGTAGGTTATAAGACGACATGGAAGTGATCTAATATACAGGTTGAATTTTTCGGTTCACCCTTGTTTGGTAGAACAACGTTTCGTCTAAAATCACTCCGACTAATTTTGGTTACACTATAGCCGTTTCGTAGAATTATTCATTTCACCGAATAATTAATTGGTAAATTTTTATTTGGCATATTTATTTCTTTGAAATAATTTCATTTGACCTAATTTTCAAATGCACTAATTTTATTTTAACTTATGTTTCACTAGACTAATAATGATTTAGTCGAAATATCGTACCGAATATTCAGTTAATTAATAATTCGTTTCCTTTCATTGTCTATTAAAAAATCGGGTTCCGTCGAGATACCTTGGTAGGTGGTATCAGCAATTTTACTAAGGATGCAAGAGCGAGCGAAGCGAGCTCGGGATTTGGGGCACCCCGACTCGGACAGGTTAGATTAGCTTACTTTTAATCTTGCAAACAGAAATAGGAGCCCCGCGAAGCGGGGCTCCGCCGAGCTACCTTGGTAGGTAGTAATCAGCAATTTGACTAAGGATGCAAGGGCGAGCGTATATTACTGATTACCACCTACCAAGGTAGCTTAACGGAGCCCCGCTTCGCGGGGCTCCTATTTCTGTTTGCAAGGTTAAAAGTAACCTAACACGAACGGGATGGCGGGGTCTTTCAGACCCCGCCATCCCCTTCGAACCTAACCTGTCCGAGTCGGGGTGCCCCAAGTCCCGAGCTCGCTTCGCTCGCTCTTGCATCCTTAGTTAAATTGCTGATTATCACCTACCAAGGTAAATCGACGGAAAAATATTTACAATGTTTTCTTTTCTGCATTTCATTACACCAATCGAATATTCGATAAACTAAATGTTATACCACCTGAACATTACATTAAATGAACATTATACCTTTTGATCAATAGCGCAAATGTTGTTATCGCAAATAAATATTCGATGAAATGAAAATTAAGCTAACCGATATTATACAAACTGATTATTTTCTCAAACGTTGTTCGAATTAGTAAAATTATATCAAAAGTTGTTCTACCAAACAAGGGTGAACCGAATTTTTCAACTGGGCGCGGATGGCTATCTCCGAAAGCATGAGGAATATTGAAAAACGTTGAAAGGAGTCTCGAGGCTGATTTTGACGAAAACTAAAACTGGATCATTGGATTTTAGAAAAATCAATAATCCTGTCCAGAAATCACACCCTGTGCTATTTCACCATTCGCTGGTATTGCTAATAAGGTTCAAATTCTGGGAGGTAATCATAATATAATTATGATACGACAAAGTTAAGGAAATAGCTGATTTTCATGAATTTGCTATTTTTCTATGTTCCATCCACGCCCAGTTGAAAAGTTCATCCTGTAGACCTCTAAGAAAATATCTCCACATTACCAGTATCACAAATATTAATTAAATATTATCGCTTCGCGTGGGTTGTCTCACTTAGAGCAATAAAATCACGATGTAATTAATATTGGCATTAGTTTTATTGCTCTGAGGTCAATTATTTCGTAAATATCAATCTCAGCGGCATATTATTTTGGGTACACATTAATTTTCCTAGGAAAGATTTTCCTCCAGGTAATTTTGAAATCAGGAGATTTATGGAGGTCTCCGGGTTCACTAACGTTTTACAAAACTCTATTGATTTCATCATCATCATCTGCCTAGCATTTTCCCCAACTATATTGAGGTCGGCTTCCAGTCGAACCAGATGCAGCCGGATATCAGTATTTTACATGAAGCGACTGCCTATCGGACCTCCACAACCCAGTAACTGGTCAATATGAAACCCTATGGTAAGACTGGTTGTCAAACTTATGAGATTCTGACTAATAGTAACGACTGTCAAAGATCTACAAATGACAGCCGGGACCAACGGCTTTACGTGCTTTCCGAGGCACGGAGGAAACTCGCTATACAGATGGTCACCCATCCACAGACCAACCCCGGCAAGCGCGGCTTAACCCGGAAGAACGGCGTGCGTCTGTGCAGCTGTAATTATTTAGCCATGCACGAGCTCTTCTAGCTATTAATAATTCCTGAGATCAGCGCGTTCAACAAAACATACAAACAAACAAACTCTTCTGCTTTATAATATTAGTACCTACAGATATACCTAATAACATTTAACACTATTTCATCTCTAGTGAATAAATATTTCTATTCTGCTCCATTCTTCTCAATTCTTATTGACAACCGATATCCAATTAATTCACGACACCGCGGCCCGCGGGGGCTGATAAGGAAAAACTGATTAAATTAAGTATCCACTGCCTGAATTTCGGTCACGGCATTATACATTTTCCAATGGAAATTACTCGTATTATGTAACTACGCAACAGGTTTTCTCGAGAAGACAAACACAGGTGCAACCTCTATTCATTTACTCTTAATCTGATGGGCCGGCAATTTAGCACGAACAACTTACCCTGTTGTCCAAAGTTTACCATCAACTTTTAAATCCGGGCAAAATCTCTTAACATAGAAAAACACAACAACGGACGAAATGCTAAGATGACTGTTAAAAGTAATTATTTTGTTATCTGTGCAATTTTAAATTTCGAGCTTTGCTACAACCCTTTTTATGTCTGTCAACACTACTCTGTGGAACATTGTTAGGTGTTGTACAATTTCAAAGTAATTCTAAATAAAACCATTTATATAACTAGCAAGTTATTTAATTCCAACAGGTAAAGGGCCCAGTAAGCCCTAGTGATTACAAAAAATTCTATAGTTCTTGTAAAACGTCAATCACAACAAGCCGGCAAATTTTCCTAACCTCAAAGTGAAAACGTGGCCCGCAGCAAATTTAAAAGTCATCAGCTCAGCGTCATAATAATATGTCTTCTAACAGTTCGTTGGCATTAATTGAAAAATTAACCGGCCGAGATAATTACTCAACGTGGAGATTTGCAGTAAAAACATATCTCCAGCACGAGGAGCTGTGGGATTGTGTGGAGGGCAAGGGCGCTGCAGACTTGAAGCGTGACATAAAAGCAAGGTCTAAGTTGATTTTGCTTGTTGACTCAACGAACTATGTTCACATACAAGAAGCCGAGACTGCTAAAGAAGTGTGGGACAACCTAGCCAAAGCGTTTGACGACTCAGGGCTGACACGCCGTGTTGGATTACTTCGGGAACTATGTACAACATCACTCACCGGTTGCCAAAATGTAGAAGAGTACGTGAGTAAGATCATGACGACAGCTCACAAATTAAGAAACATCGGTTTCAAAGTAGACGACGAGTGGCTAGGAACCTTACTGCTCTCAGGTCTACCCGAGTCCTATCAACCTATGATCATTGCTATTGAAAGTTCGGGACTAAAAATTAGTGCAGATTCTGTAAAATCTAAAATCCTGCAAGATGTTAAAATGAATGAGAGTCAAACTTCAGCTTTCGCAACAAATCAAAATTTTAAAAAGAAAGGCAGTAAAAAGTCTGTGCAAAAAGGACCTCGATGCTATACCTGCAACAAGTATGGACACATTAGCACTGAGTGCAAGTCAAAGAAGAAAGGTAAAGTGGAAAGTTCAAGCTATGCTGCTGCATTCACTGCTTCAGATAACAATAATAGTGATGCATGGTACATTGACTCGGGAGCTTCTGTCCACATGACCAGGCACTATGATTTATTATCACACCGAAGAGAATCAATTATCAAAACAATCAAAGTTGCTAACGACAAACCCCTGTCAGTGAAATGTTCCGGGCAAGTAAGTCTCAATATATGTGATGAAAGAGGTCAGTGCAGTAAAGTTTTACTTTAAAATGTGCTCTATGTACCAGAATTGGCAACAAATCTCATATCAGTTAGCCAAATAATTAAAAATGGTGGCCAAGTTAAATTCAACAGCAAGGGATGTGTTATTCTGAATCAAAACACTACAGTGGCAACAGCTGTTTTAAACAATAACATGTATCGCCTGAATATGTACAATGAACATGCATACATAATATCTGATGTTGAAAATGATGCTTATCTGTGGCACCAGCGCATGGGTCATCTGAATTTTAATGACTTAAATAAAATGATGGAAAACACTGAAGGAATAAATATTCTGAAAAAAAAGGAAAATTTAACATGCATAACATGCCTAGAAGCTAAACAAACACGTCTACCCTTCAAAAATAAAGGGACCAGAGCTACAAAGCTCCTGGAACTAGTGCATTCTGATGTATGTGGACCCATGGAGACTGAATCCCTTGGTGGAGCCAAGTATTTCCTCACCTTTTCCGATGACTACTCAAAGAAGGTATTTGTTTACTTCTTAAAGAAGAAATCAGAAGTGATAGATAAATTGAAAGAATTCAAGATACTTGTAGAAAACCAACTAGAATGCAAAATGAAGTGTCTCCGTACAGACAATGGTCTGGAATTCATCAATAAAAATATCTCTGATCTTCTTAAAAGTAATGGAATTCAACATCAAACAACGGTGCCTTATACTCCGCAACAAAATGGAGTAGCAGAACGTCTCAATAGGACATTAGTAGAGAAAGCAAAAAGCATGCTGCTTAATGCTAAATTACCTAAACAGTACTGGGCAGAGGCCATACAGACTGCTGCTTATTTACTTAATAGAATTCCAACAAAGTCATTGTCTTATAAAACTCCTGAAGAATTTTATTATGGTCTGGAAGGAAACCAAGTGTCAATCATCTCCGTGTATTTGGATGTGAAGCTATGATACACCTACCAAAACAGAAAACAAAGAAATGGGATCCGAAAGCAAAGAAAGCTATTTTCACTGGTTACTGTAGTGATACCAAAGGCTACAGGTTTATTATTCCTACTTCTGGATTGGTTGTGAAAAGCAGAGATGCTGTTTTTCTAGAATCAACTGTTGTCAGAAACTTTGTTCCGGTGGACTTGACTAAACCAAATGATGAGCCTATCAGTGAAGAGCTCGATAGTGAAGGTCTAGAGTCAACTTCCACAAACTCAGTTTTAAGTTCTGATGAATTTGAATCACCAAACAGCAGCATTTATGTACCAGATAGGAAAATTGAAGATTTACCAGTTTCAAATATAACACTAAGACCAAGACACAAACCGGTACATCCTGAGACTGAAGATTTAGAAACTTATTTATGCTACCATGAAGGTAATCTGGATATACCTCTGACCTACAATGATGCAATTACATCAGCTGATTCGGAGAAATGGAAAATGTCAATTAATGAAGAATTTCAATCTCATAGTGAAAACAAGACATGGACATTGGTTGAAAAGCCTAAAACAGCCAAGGTAATTGGATGTAAGTGGGTGTTTAGAATTAAAGATGAACCAACAGGTCCACATTACAAGTCACGTCTGTGTGCAAAGGGCTATGCACAAACAAAAGGAATAGACTATGATGAAATCTTCTCACCAACAGTCAGGTATGATTCCATACGTTCTCTTTTATCAATAGCTGCTGAACAAAATCTAGAAATTGTACAATTTGATGTGAAAACAGCCTTTCTATATGGAGAACTAAAAGAAGAGATTTTTATGATCCCACCAGAGGGATTAGAATGTGCACCTAATACTGTATGTAAACTCAATAAATCTCTCTATGGTCTCAAGCAAGCTCCAAGGTGCTGGAACACAAAATTTAACTCAGTTTTAGAAAAGTTTGGTTTTGTTAAAAGCTTAGCTGATCAGTGTGTTTATGTTGGCCAAGTTAAAGGGATTAATTGCTATCTATGTCTATATGTAGATGATGGGCTATTAATGTCAAAAGAAAACCTGGTGTTAAAAGAGGTAATTGATGAATTAAAAGCAAACTTTGACATAAAGACCTGTCCACCTTCTAATTTTGTTGGTATGCAAATAGAAAAAAATAAAAATCATATTTTTATTCATCAAACTAAGTACACAGATAAACTTTTGCAAAAATTTAACATGAGTAGTGCTAACCCAAATAGTATTCCTGCTGATCCTCATGTGAAGTTACAGAAAAGTGATACTGTACCTGTGAAGAACTTGCCATACAGAGAAGCAGTTGGATCTCTCATCCACTTAGCAACTGTAACCAGACCTGACATTATGTATGCAGTTAGTATGGTAAGTCAGTTTTTGCACTGTTACAATGAGTCTCATTGGAATGCAGTAAAGAAAATATTAAAGTACTTGAGAGGAACCATGGAATTTGGCTTATGTTACCAATCTAAGCCAAAGACTACTGATTTAATTGGCTACAGTGATGCTGATTACGCCAATGACGTAACAACAAGACGGTCTATGACAGGATATGTATTCATCAAAAGTGGTGCTGCTATAACTTGGTCTAGTCAACGCCAGCAAAGTGTAGCACTATCTACAACCGAGGCTGAATTTATGGCTGCCTGTGCAGCTACCAAAGAAATAATGTGGTTAAAACAATTATTTTGTGATGTGGGAGAGTATAAACAAAGTTCTGTGTGCCTGAACATTGACAATCAAAGTACTATAAATGTTATTAAAAACAGTGAATTTCATAAACGTTGTAAGCATATAGATGTAAAATATAACTTTGTAAAAGAGAAATACTGTGAAAAACTTATCTCACTCAACTATGTAAGCACAAGTCATCAATTCGCTGATATTTTTACTAAAGCCTTGCCTCGAGATAGATTTAAGCTATTGAGAAACTGTATTGGAATGTCAAAAATAACTTAACATATATTTAGTAATTTGTTGCTGATGAAGGAAGGCTCGAATTTGAAGGGAGTGTTAAAAGTAATTATTTTGTTATCTGTGCAATTTTAAATTTCGAGCTTTGCTACAACCCTTTTTATGTCTGTCAACACTACTCTGTGGAACATTGTTAGGTGTTGTACAATTTCAAAGTAATTCTAAATAAAACCATTTATATAACTAGCAAGTTATTTAATTCCAACAATGACAAATGAGATACATCGTAAAAGAAATCGGTCACTTCATAAAAACAGAGCTCATTGATTTTTTAAAGATCTTTTTTGCTGTCGGTAACTTACCAGCTTGCCATTGCGCGATGGGGTAGCATTCACGTAGCACCACACCACCGCGCGCCGTAGCACCAGAATAAAACTGGCGTAGCAACTACACAAATGCTACGCGCCGTAATATATGTAGTATTGTGTGTTACATTGCAATAATTCTGTTCCGATTGTTTTTACGGTTTTTCTAGGAACAAGGTTAGATAAGGACTTTACTTTTTTTTTGTATTTTATCATGTTGTTTGTTTTATCTTGTATGAGTAAATAAATACCTCGTTTTCGTTTTTTTCCCGTCTAAACGGCTAAACCTTTTAAATTTTCTGCAACTACGTCTTTTCACATAAATTAGAGAAAGAGAAATGCAAAGATGGAGGTCGAGAGCGGGGGAAGTTAAATGCACTTACACTTCACTAGCATCGTTCAAAGCCGCATAGTTGAAAGTGCAGCAATGTCCTTCATAAGTCTTGATCAGAACAAACATGTCCTCACAATTCTTCGCTTTTCTGTTAAATGTGCAGTACAGGATCAAGTTCTCGCACTTTTGGTGTACCTAAAGTAAATAAAAAGATGGAATAAAATATTTTTCAAATCCGAAACTAAGTAATATTATTTGTTACCAGAAGCCTCTCATTAAAAAAAAAAAAAAAATTACCTCTTCCATAATAGTATCGACGGTAAAGAAGTGGTGTTTCAAAATGTCCATAATTTGTGTAAAGTTTCTCAAATTTACGGTTCTCTTGCCAAAATCCTTCAGAATTGGGAGTGCGTTGAAAAATTCTCTTATTTCCTCATCACTTCGATTGTAATGCTTTCTGAAAATAAAATGTCTCTTTATAACAAGGTACTTTTATTACAAACAAGCGGCCCGTCCCGGCTTCGCACGGGTGGACATGGTGATTTTCGTCCTCTATAACCTGGTCCTGATGGTTACAAACACAACAAAAAAAGAATTATCCGAATCGGTCCAGCCGTTTTCAAGTTTTGCGCTTAGCAACACTTTAGCGATCCATTTTTATTACTATAGATTTCGTTTTAACAGTAATCCAAAAAAACATCCGCTATCAAAAATTGTGACCCTCCTAACGCATACTATAAGTGCGAAATATTGGATGTTGGGATGGATACCTATCTGTCACTCAATTATGTCAGAACCGCTGAACTGATCCTTAACGATAAAACTAGCTAGGTTACACCCCCAAATTAATTGAGGTATTCCACATGGGTAAAAATTTCTCGCGTCTGTCGATTCCTGCGTAAAACAAGTGAACATCTCCAAGGAAAACTTTTAAGAGGATCGTCTACAGAGCGCTCGTCCATACTAAAAGAGAAAACGTTTTCCTACCCCTAATGTTATCCTATCCCAATGATTTTTTAGATTGCTTCCTACACAGTAAAAACCTAGGTCTATAGGTTTTCTTTTTTTCAAAATTTATAATGGTTTGAAAGTTACAGGTGCATAAGACTTACTTTTGAAAAAAAGAAAACCTATAAACCATCTGCTACACAATACATAATACATCTACTTACCGAGTTTCAATAGGACAGCTCTTAGGCCGAGACTCCACCAAAGCTGTGCGAGTCGAGACGTGTTTTGAACAACCAATAGAATTGCGTTGCGGCACGGGTTGCGGAGTGGAGCTGTGTCAATAACGCAATTCTATTGGTTGTTCAAAACACATCTCGACTCGCACAGCTTTGGTGGAGTCTCGGCCTTATACTTTTGAAGAAAAGTGGCTGTGACATACGGACGGACAGACAGACAAACATTACGAATCTACAAGGGTTCCGTTTTTTGCCATTTAGCTACGGAACCCTAAAAAGTGACTTCACTTAAAACGTTTGTTTTTGTTTCGAACACGGTATCTGAACATTTTCTAAGTAAAGCTATTGTCAAACAGACAGGCGTGGCGAACGCGAAGCGAGGCGTTTTTGTTTGTAATGTATGCAATTGTTTGCAGCCCGTCACATAGACTATCGGATCGCTTTCGCTTTTTCTATGTGACCGGATTGAAACAATTGCATACATTACAAACAAAAACGCCTCGCTTCGCGTTTGTCACGCCTGTCTGTTTGACAATAGCTTAAAACAATTAAATACCTATATATCACAAGTTATGATAATTGGGGTGCTAAGACAGGAAACCTCCACGTGCGCCCGTGGACTGGAGTTCCCTCTCGGACACGTCCGGGGGGAAGACCAGTTTTTCGGGCCGGTGCACCCTGGGATGCGGGCAAAAACTCTTCCTTAGGCACTGTGTGCCAAAGGGGTCTCTTTGCCCGTATGCGAATAGCCTGTCGTGTGGACGCTCCAACGCGTGTCCCTCTGATCAGCAGAGGGCACAGCGGTGGAGCGGGCTTGCGGACGGTGAGTGATGGGTAGCTCGCCGTCCGACCAAGGACCAAGCCCGGGTCGGAGGCGCGTCGTGTTTCGCGCCAAATGCCTGCTGGGGTCGCGGCTTTTTCTTAACCCAGGATACCGTGGCCCCGGAACGTAAAGGGCATCCGAAGGAACACGGGTGGATTTTAGTCAGTAAGAGTCTGACAGTCCCTTCCGTCCCACCCAGGGCGGGAGGACTCATTTGATGATTTTACCACCTTAAAAAAAAAAAAAAAAGTTATGATAATTATGTACTTCTCCAAAATATAGTAATAAGCTGCCTATTAAACAATTAGTATATTTTAACTAATTAATTAATGAGTTTGCATAATTCTTTTTAGACAATAGGACTAATTTGCTCTACCAATTATAATTAATTAGCAAAAGCACGACAGTACAATAATTATTTATAACATTAGTCATAAGCCAAGCCGGTGAAAGATTTGTGAATTTTGTTAAAATTCCATTGAGCTGTTATTACAACTTATTTTAACAAGGTTTTTATCAAACTATTATTTGCATTTTATGTAAATACCTGATAGAAATTTAATAATGTAAAATATGTAAGTATTTGGAATTTTGCTTACCCGACAAACGTTCTTTTGATGACTAAAATTCCTAATAAATGAAAATTCAACTTCCACGGACATAACAAAATCAATATATTTATCAGAAAGCTGAATTGCCGTTGCTAGGCCGATTTTGTAAAAGAAAAAAACAATAAATAACAATTTTTGTAACATTTCTCCCGCAATATTGAAATGACTGCATAACTTTTTCTTTTTCGTCGCCTCGGACGGTACTTTGATTTTAATCCCTTGCTGCAAAAATATTGCTGTTGCCATCATCGAGAAATATAATTTAAATCCAATGATATACCTATGAAAATTATTTTCAGTGAACGATTTTCAGTAACCGTGAATCATACAAAATATTATATTATAACGTTGTAGTATACATTACAACGTTGTTTTTCAAGTGGCAATACTAATTATGAGAGCAGTGGTGGCCCAGTGGTATCAGCTTCGACTTACGAGTTGAAGGTCGTGGGTTCGAACCCAGCCAGGCGCGTTACTTTGTGTAATTTATTTCATCACCACTGCCCTCAAAACGGTGAAGGAAAACATCGTGAGGAAACCGGCATGTCTAAGAACCAAAAATTCGAAGACATGTGACATCTACCAACCCGCACTGGGCCCGCGTATGCGATTATGGCCCACTCCCTCTCGCAGAGAGGAGGCCTGTGTCCCAACAGTGGGAACATTTATAGGCTGATGATGATGAATACTAATTGTATTGCAATAATAAATGTTAATACTTACAATACTCTGGCGATATTCTGTGATTCTTTCACGGACACCATGTTGAAGTTACAGATACTGACAGCGGGGAATGGCACCTGGTTCACTTTGCAGTTCGCGTTTATCTGTTCAATAGAACAAATTTATCTCTTAAAACCGTGTACATCATGATTATGACATTTTATATAAATCAAGTCCTTATTTTTGACTGATCCGTATTCAATGAACTTCACAAAATGTCGAAATGATTTAATTTAAAAAAAAGATGAATTATTTTTTAATGGAAAAATCTACTGTCACACTTCTTATTTTTGTTACTGTATTTACGTTTGTATAAAATATTCGGCATTCACACTCCTAAGAGACTACGTGTTATAAATAAAATTATATTCACAGAGATCTCATATTTTTCTTTGACATTTATTGCAGTCGTCTTGGAAAACTGTAATTAAGTTCTTAATAAGTTGATTGGAATTTCTCAGTAACCAGTCCAGAGTCTTGATTTCTGCCAAGCACTTAATACACGTCACATAAACATAATTGGCTAAGTATTGGTTTTAGTATTGCAATTCTATTTATTATTTGATAAAAACTAATACAACATTAGAGAACGAGTCCAAAAATGTTACACGAATAGATTAATAAAATAAATTAACAAGAATATTATCTTTCATCCATCTTATAAAAAAGCTGAAATTTCTACGACATCCATATTTTAACGGCGTATGGCAAAGCGAAAGCATCGTTTGATGAGTCGGAAAAGTTGCCACGCACCGCCACCAGTAGGCGCCAGTATCGCGAAATTAACGCAATCCAAAGTTTTATGTATTTCATTTCGTCAACTTCGACATTTCATAAATTAGTGTTCCCTTTACGCAAAATACATGTATTACTCTAGTAGAAATATTTTGATATAAAGATATTGAAACATTTACTAAAACAAAATGATAGAAATACTTATTGATGTGGATAAATATTTTGTAAATATTTTCATCATTCACAGTCTTAAATTTATTTTATAACACTTGGACACAGATTTTGACGTCCCGAGATAACGAAAAAAACTACTATTTGGTAGAAAATTAATAAAATTGGCACACTTTGCGAAAGTGACAATTCCCAATTATCTAAAGCCCCAAACACATGCGCGCACGGGCATAGGCATGTGAGCATAATGACGTCGCTCCCCCTTAGAGGGCCTACCGGGGTCCCGGGACTAACGAATACCGTGACCCCAGAACGTAAAGGTCTATTGAAAGACATCGTAGATATACCCGCCCTGCCCTGGGTAGGAGGACTCATTTGATTATTTTACTACTCTAAAAAAAGCCCCAAACACACGCTTCTTTTATTAACGTCCGTTCAGAAAGCTAGTTGCGTGTGATGCATTTTGTTATAATGACAGACACTAGCGCCGCGTAAAAGGGACTTAATAGTTTTTTACTCGTATATTATGAGGTACAGGTACACAGATTATTGTAGTACAACAATTTTATTGTCTGTAACTTCTTTATAATTGAATCTTCATTCTATAATATCCTATCAATTTTTTTTGGGACAAGCTCTTAATATCACTTTTCTGATAAATGAAACCTTTGAGAGATATCTATCGGCTCCAAAACGAATGAGCCCAGTGCCAATCATTTTTTTTTTGCCTCCAAAGCAATTAATAGTGCGAGAACAACTTGTACCGAACACGCGGTGAGACAGCAATGACCACAAATTTTTCATCGCAGTCGCAGCATTATACTATAGGCGATATTTAACAAGGTGGTGGGTGCTATGCCTTATATGTAGTTGACATGTAATTTTGAAGTATTCAAAATTTTGACAATAGCAGGTTTCATTTAATGGGGATGGCAACTCAAAGCTAATCGTAGATGGCGCTGCGATAGTTGGTCCCTACGTCAGATTACTGTCTACCTTGTACAAAAAACAAACAAGATTTATTATTATAAAAATTGAGTATACATACACAACAAATATGGAAAATTATTTGTCAATGCAACTGCATTATACTAAAAGAAGAATTAAGACGCCGCGGTGCATCTACAAGAGAAAAAAAAAGTGATTTAATAGAGTGGTAATACATTTGATTTTACCGTAAAAAATCCACAGTTACTTGTAGTTGAGGTTTCAATTTTTGAGTTTAGGTATGTTTTACCTTTCCTCTCCTATAACAAGAATAAAATGCTGCTTCTGACTTTCTATTTTGATAAAATATCATAATGTTTTAAGTCAGTAATTTTACCCCTTTTTTCTATATAAATTCGAGAAATATCACAATGTATTTAATTTCTTAACACCACAACTATCACAAAACTCGTTCCAGGTGATAATTCTTCCGCCAGACGAACCATTTCATGATTTATGGAGCGATGCAATACTGGTACTTAACCTCCAATAGAAAAGTTGATATTATTTTGAAAAGTGTATTCGATTGCTTAGATAAGGTATAATCATAGAATTTCATTAATAAACTCAACTAACGGCCTGTCTCGGCTTCGCAAGGCTGGATATTTGTTTATTATATAGCTTTTCCTTAGTGATAATACAATTTTTGTTCTCAAGGGAGTCACAGCAGCTACACATTATTTCTTGTTATTGTGAATTGTCGGAAATTTGTATGTTCCATCATTTTTACAGCTTATTACACAACATCTAGTTATTTTACATCAATTAATCGTTTTTTTTTTTCAGAAAATTCCTTTGGGTTGACAGTTCTTTTGGGACCAAACTGTCACTTGTCACTTTGACACTTGCCTTCCCCATTTATTTTAATCCTGTTTCTTCGAAATTGTTATAAATCTGTGACGAAACTAAATAAATAATAATAAGAGTGAAGTGTTTCTTATCCTATATCGCAGTTTGATACGATTAGAAGTTGTTTTCAGTTACATATTGTCTCAAATTGTTGACTGCAAATCAGTGCATTTATCATTAGTTCATGTGAAATGGTATTTGGATGCACAAAGATTACATGGGAGGAGGATGGACACAGAGGAACCATCCGACAACAATAGTACGATATCACGATAGCATTGATATAATAATCACAGTGAGTAATTTATTATATTGATAGGAACAATTCGTAATGTATAGTATCATACGTATTCTAAACATTTCCCTTGTTTGCTCTGTAGGGGTCGTCAGCAATTTCCTGCGATGATATTCAGTATGTTTAGTTTATTTTATACTTCATTTATTAATGAAAATAAAGTGTTATTGAAAAAAGAAAGTTTACGTGACTTATTTACAGTCGTGTCCGTTTAATCACGTCCCATTGAACACATCGAAACATAGTTTTGAATAATCTATAAGCCTACGTATCATTCGTTTTTATTTTCTCGATCTTTTTATACATTTCCAATTTTATTATTACGAAAATCTGACAGCCGCGATCTGAAAAAAAGTGTCACAGGTCTAGCCTGTAAGAGCCACGCTGGCTGACTGATTCGTCAAGAAACGAAAGTGATGACACTACTTTTAAAAGGCAAAAGATGAGAGGATGATAGTGAATGTGTGCTCAGAATAAAATGGCCTATGTGCCCAAACATATTGACGTCTTTTTATGAATTAAAATTGTTATTAATTGAAAAACTGTCTTTACAGAATTTAGATACTAGTATTTTCTACAATTTAAAACAACATCCTTTCAATAACTCATAGTAGTTACGCCGTAAAGTCCAAAAAATAAAAAACATAGACTGAACTTTGCATTTTTTTTGTATCGAGAAAATTTAATTGAATCGTGTTTTCAACTTTGTGAGAATTTAGATCATATAGTTAATAACTGTATTCTAAGTTGTAAGATCTGTAGTCCAGTCATGTACGACAGAAAGTAAAATATAAAAACCGTATAAGTACTGACTTAGCCCCTTAACTAAGACCATTTTGTTGGCTTTGTTAATTATAAATCATTGAAAATTCTAGAGAAAATACTATAATACCATAATATAATACTGTAATGTATTAATAAATAAAACAGGACTGAGATGTGTGGGTTATGGTTTAACCTTTTAAGATTATGATTAAGACGCTCTTCCTCTCTTCAACCATATCCAAACTTTGCTGTGCCCGACAGGGTCCATAATTGTTTCTCTCTAACTGTATCGTTACCACCTGCATATGTACATAATAGATTGCAAATAAAAAATAAATAAAATAAAATAAAAAAGATAATTTGTATGACAACTCCAAAACATATTAAAACATAATATCTTAATCTATCTATATAAATAAAAATGAATTGTTGTTCGTTAGTCTGATTAAAACTCGAGAACGGCTGGGCCGATTTGGCTGATTTTGGTTTTGAATTATTTTGGAAAGTCCAGGGAAGGTTTAAAAGGATTTTTTTTTAATCGTTTCTCAGGCGTTACGGAGTTCGCCGGGTCAGCTAGTCTATACATATAAATAAAATTGGAGTGTCTGTTTGTAATATTGAAATAACCGCTTTTTTCTACTTGTCTACACTAATACTATAAAGAGGAAACATTTGTATTTTTGTTTGTTTGTTTGTAATGGATAAACCCATAAACTACTGGACCGATTTTAAAAATTCTTTCACCATTGGAAAGTTACATTATCTGCGAGTAATATAGGCTATATTTTAATACGGGTAGGCGGACGAAGTCGCGGGCGAAGTGCTAGTAATCTTATAATTATATAAAATTTCCGTGTCACAATGTTAGTTACCGTACTCCTCCGAAACGATTTTTACCAAATTTTATATGCGTATTCAGTAGGTCTGAGAATCGGCTACTATCTATTTTTTTATTTATTTATGTAGGTATGTGTGTATTTTACGCAAAACTACTAAACAGATTTGTATGAAATTTGATTCACAGAGACTTTAATAATCTGGATTAACATAATCCCCGAGTATTTTTCTCCCGATTTTAGGCCCTTGGGATATTTCTTTTTTTGAGTTGTAGCTGGTGAAGCCGCTGGCAACAGTTAAAATTATTACGTGAACGTCTATAATAAATTATATTATTTTTCTGGTAAGTTTCCGAGAAGGATGCCTTTTAATAAATACCTACTTCAGCGAACATAATTATATTAATAATATTTGGAAGGATATAAACATTTACTTAAATTGTATTTGACGATTCTGTTCTTAAAGTTATCTTGTAAATTATGTTATTTTATTTTCTTTCCTATATTACACATAGATTCCAATATTTTTGCAAATTCAATCACTTGGAAAAGGAATGTTAAAAGGGTTTTTCACTAAAACTGTATTTTCGTTTAGGTATTTAGTTTGAGATTTGATTTCGGGGTTACTTTTACAAAAGACAATTTGTAAAATTACATTTATTTAATTCGTTATCTGAAACTAAAACCTACCCAGAGTTTTCATGTCCTTAAATCAGAAAAAAACGTGGACGCGTTCAATTCGTAAAATTATATTCGGATTTTTATCTTTTCTCGCTCGGGGACCACAGTCTCGTCGTACAGACATCGAATACCGTTGGGGGTAGCTATAATTATGCATACCTTTCTCTATAAATGTGGAAAAGTATAGGAAAATGTACATACAATTTTTTTCTCAGTTTGTAGATTGGTTACCGCTTTGTGGCATACGAGACCAGAATATTACGGTTAATTATTTGTGCTTCTTACTCGTGCCACACGTACTTGAGATTTTATAAGAATGTGAGACTAAATATTATAAAGTACCGGGAAAATACAGGCAGGCCACATCCCTCGTAGAACTAACAACCGATGGGGAAGAAAAGTTCTCGAGTGGCGACCACGGACCGGAAGACGCAGCGTAGGCAGGCCTCCCGCTAGGTGGACCGACGACATCGTGAGGGTCGCGGGCAACCGATGGATGCAAGTGGTGAATTGTCGTTCGGCGTGGCGGTCTAAGGGGGAGGCCTATGTTCAGCCGTGGACGTCTTCCGGCTGATGATGATGATGACCGGGAAAATACACATAATTATTTTATAAATATTGAATACTTGCTGAAAAAGGTTGTAGAATATTCTAGAAAAAAATATTTACCTTTACGGGTGTCTCAGTAATTTATCAGATCCGTTGATAGACCATGTTGAGTAACAGTTACAAAAATAAATTAAATCAATTTTGATATGCTATGATCGTGTTGAGTGAGACAAGTGATAAAAGTACGTATCAACGAGGCGGATGTGAGTATAACCTCCAAAAGAACGCCCAGATACGAGTACCTACAACTTTTTTTGCTGTCTGTTTTTTTTTATTATTTTATTTTCCTTTTTCCACACTAGGAATTCTCCTGTATTTTGGGTCCACTTACAAGCATTAATAAAACTCACATACGTGCTAAAAAACGATAAAAGAAAAAAAAAAATAAAGAAGAAGAGATAACCACAAACAGTCAAAAGCTTTGATATTCAAATCCTCTTAGCTAGATTATCTCTGGATCGTCTCCCAATAAATTCGAAGAGGTAACGTAAATAATAATACCAAGAATACTATAATGAACCTTCCGACGTAAACGGGATTATATTAATCCTTCTAGCTGCTTATGAATTTAGATTTCGGTACTTAATAAACTTAGATATATAATGTAACAGTTTTGTTACTGTTTTATGAATAGATTTAGAGTTTAAAGCATAAAATAGGCGAATTGAATAGATTCTGTTTTAAACAATAAAGCATAATTTATTACATTGAATCTGTAGATTGTTTAACTGAAATTAAAAAAAAAAAAAAACGTTTATCGTAATAATGCTTATACAATTTTCAAAGATCTTCAGTTTATTGTAAGTTAAAAAAATGTTCTCAAATAAGGGAAATCTATGTAATTTCTTATAGGGAAATAATTTTTTGTAACCATAAAATGTGTAAATAAAATAAAACTGAAAAAGCTTTTTTTTAGTTTATAATATAAAAAGCAAAACAATTTAGTTACGGTTGTCACGGTATAATTAACGTAAAATACAAACAAGGGAACAAAGAATTTTAGGTAGAAAGTCACTTTGCATTGAAATTTTAGGTAGAAAGTCACTTTACAAAGCACAGCTAGCGCGCATTGACATTTTGTCACGTTGCAAGTAACTAACTTCCCTTTGTGGTGCTCAATATTCACTCAACAGAATTTTGTACAGGTATTTTCAAAATTGTAAATCCACAGACGATGTCAGAGTACAAAGGAATCATGAGAGATGTACTCGACACTTTCAGAAAGGTACAGACGCCAGCACTTCAACCTACCTCAATCTGTCGAATCTATAATCTTCTTCTTCTATAATATAAAAATGGATCGCAAAATGTGTTGCTAAGCTCATAACTCAAAAACGGCTGGACCGATTCGGCTACTTCTTTTTTTGTTGTGTTTGTAACCATCAGCGCCAGGTTTTAGAAGACGAAAATCGTCATGTCCACCCGTGCGAAGCCGGGACGGGCCACTAGTTTATTTAATAGATTTCCAACCTTATCACAATAACAGAAGGCTTATATTCGACTGGTAAAATTAGACAGATTCGGGTAGGTTCACCTGCTGGCGTCTGAATATTTGATTCAGCATTTTAGTCTTTGGTGAGCAATATAACCGAGACAAAGACTGCACATAGAGGGGTATGACAAGAATCTGCCCGGTTCATGTTATGTCCAACAGAATTTCTAAATTAAAGATAATTCAGAACATAAAACAATAAAACATAATAATAATGTGGGAACATTTATGCAAAAAACATTAATTTAATTAATAAGTTTCTTTTATTTTAACGTTAAAGTTAGAATTATTGAGTGGTCAATAATTCTAATTTTATTACTTATAGCATTAAATTCTGTAATTGTTTTCCTTTTTAATGAAATAAGTTCATCTTTGTTAGGTTTATGGGCCGCGGCTTCAAGGGAAACTTGGCAATATCTTTTGGTTACCAAAATCAAAGGTCAAATTCCATTTAGCATTTCTGAGCTGCTTGTGGATAACCGAGCTATAATTTTTTCAAATCATCAATGATCCACGTACCTTTTTCTCACTGTAGGGTCGGCTTCCAGTCTAATCGAATGCAACTGCATTTAACAGTATTTACAGTATCTGACCTACAAATTAATGAGAACAAGGGAATACGATACCCCGTGAGACAGGCTGGTTAGAAAATTGGGCCACATAAAAACTGTCCCAAACCCACAATAGCCCTTTATGTTCAAGGGTCACTGTAGCTCATTAGTCCCGCAATCATAATATTATTATAGTAGGATCTATATTCGATTTTCTCAATAGTGATCTCTCATCAGCAACGCAATGGCAACTAAGTTGGAACAGTTGGATAACGAATTCCTTTGATAAGGAATACCAATTCGCAGAGCCAATCAAATGTCCAATTTTCCATCTGTTTCCTATACTTAGTCCAGGTAGGTACGGTTAAACGTATTGACCAAAGAATTTTTGATCAAAGTGTCGTAACACAGTTGATGGAAACCAAGATAACCGTGAACTGTTACTAATACTTTCAACATTTACTTTTTGCAATTTTGTAAAGGCTTCGTATTCTTCGTATATAATAGGGTTTTTTTTTCATATTCTAAGCACCTGAGATTTTTCAATGGTAGAATTATAAATCGGAACTCATATCAGTGATTTCTCAAATATTATTTACGTCTATGTTCCCTTTGATTACATTTCAAAGGTTTACCTATTCCATGAAACGGCGATTTTCTGCGAAAATCCTTTGACTGATGTTTGATTTTGAACTGGGTAAGTAAAATGAGGATATTTTTGATCAGAATACAAATATTAATATTTTTTTCGGCTTCATGTGAGTTCATCATAAGTCCTACCCTTTAATAGCACGTTATGTTTACCTCGTACCTATAGCACTAATTATCTAAAAACACATACAAAACAACAGCGACAATTACTGGTTTAATTATAGAATACTAATTTTTTGGCAACTTTAGAGGACGAGACGTTTGAATGTGATCGGATGATTCATGACAGAGTGTTTACACTACGGTGTATGCACTAAGACTTGTCAAAATTCAAAATCGATTTTCTTTTTCTATTTATAATTTTACGTTATCACGAACACTGTATTTTGGGAGCAAAATGAAACAAGAATATCTATTTTGTATAACCAGTACAAAATAGATATTCTTATCTTGGAAACATTAGCGAAAAATTACTATTTGGTTTCTCGTTTGTACTGTCGAATGTTGTCAATCAGCTGTTCGGTCTCACGATATTTTTTTTCGTGGTAAATCAAATGAGTTCTCCCGTCCTGAGTGAAGAGGAAAGGATTTTCAGATTTTTACGGACTAAAATCCACAGCCTCGCCACCCTGGCAGATTGTTTAGATGGATTCAAATGTTCATAATAACGCACATACGATACAGGAAAAATAATAACTGCGGAACAACTTACAGCAGTAACAATCTGGTTCTCATTGAATTTCTGTTTGATAACCATGATGAAGGCGATGGTCAGAACCGCGGTGCCGATCACTGCCAGGCTCCACAGTACCAGGATTTTCATGAAAGTTACAGATTAGGGGTTTTTCGGCTCAAGGAATCGATTTATCAAGGTCCCACGTTCGAGAAAATAATGTAACGTCGATCGGATTAGATTGGTCTGGAAGTTTCTACAAAATTCTACCCTTTTCTAGATGTTTCGAGATGGTTCTGGAATGTTTCAGAATGTATGGGACTATGTCGAAGTCTACAGATGTTTCCAGAACATTCGACCATCTTCTAGAAACATCTAGTGTAAGGTTAATTAGTCAAGATGTGGGTATTTGTCCAGTTTACTATCATGGATACAATAATGTAACACATTATTGTATGCATGATTGACATCAAACTTTATAAAGATTAAAGTAGTTCTTTATTATTATTAGTTAAGTTTTAATATTAAATCGATTATAGAATTGTATCGAATCAGAATCGACTATGGCAATATTTTGTCTATGATTTGCTTTTGACGTTTGTCAAGTTTGAAAGCACTGTGAAATAGATTCATTCGTTATTCGACCGTTGAATAAAACGTTTCCTAAAATTAAATCCGTTTATATCAGTGGAATCATCGTTTTATTTTAGAGATAAAGAGTAGATCCTTTATCTCAGAAGTGGGATTTGCCAATTACGCCCACTATTTCGAAGAAATATTACCGAACACAAAAACCACGTGTTTTTCTCGCATTCTAAAGTCTCCGAATTTAAATGGATAAAACTAACGGAAATCGCAAGAGCAGTCAGCGTAAACGTCGCCGTGATCGGAGCACAGAAACAAGGGCGAGCAAAACGCATAAGCGTAAGCAGAGAAGACAGCGATCTAGCGATCAAAATGGTCCGCTGGAATCTCATCATAGTGGAGGCCGCAGTTCCTGTGATCAGCCTACGAGACGTCGTCACCAACCGAGCCGGAGTCGCAGCCGTAACGGGTACCGCAGTCGAAGCAGCAGCTGTGAGCAGCGTCGGCGCCATCGCTCCAAACGGGGCATGGATGGGAGGCGCACCAGGCGAGACCGCAGCAGCTACTCAGAATCCAGCATCGAGCGACACACACCTCCACTTCCGGGTCACGTGAGTACCCCCAATGTCCTTAATAGTGACACGCAAGCGTTTTTCACTACTTTAGTAGAGGCTTTAACCAATAGTCGACCTCAGGGTAATAAGTTTCCCATGTTAGGCAACGTGATTCCAGAATTCGACCCTATGGTTAAGAGTCAGACTATAGTGATGTGGATAAATAAGGTTGAGGAATGCGCGAGGCTTTACGGTTGGGGCGATGACCAGATAATTCACTACGCTCTGCCTAAACTGTCAGGGATTGCCAAATCGTGGTATCAGGCTCTTCCATCTATGTCGTACTCATGGTCTGAGTGGAAAGTCAAACTGGAGCAATCATTTCCTTGTAGTGAAGACTACGCCGAATTACTTACCGAGATGTTGTCGAAGCGTGTAAAATTTAACGATTCGTTAGAACATTACTATTACGATAAAATAAATTTATTAAATCGATGCGAAATATATGGTAGACGTGCGGTAGACTGTCTACTATATGGGATTGAGGATCGGTCAGTGAGATTAGGCGCGAAAGCGGCAAAATGTCAGGAGCCGGAACAGGTCCTCTCATATTTTCAATCGGTCAAGCAGCAGATTCGCGAACCAGATAGGTCAAAAGTGACCTATGACAGACGTAATAACACTACCTCTTCATTATCCAGTAATAATCTTAAGCAAACGACTAATGGCAGTGAAAATAAGACTTCGAAGTCCCACAATACTGCGTCAGTTGTATGCTTTAACTGTAATGAAACTGGGCATTACAGTTCCAAATGTACAAAAAAGATATTGAAGTGTAATGTTTGTGCCAAATTAGGTCATTTGTCGATTAATTGTCCCAGGTTACCATCTGATTCGGGTAATAAAAATGATAAACCTAAAGAAAAAGAGGTGATGCGTATTGAAACAAATAATTGTAATGATAATAAATATTTAATGTACTTGAAACTCAACGGTGAAGTAATTCAGGGCTATGTAGATTTGGGTAGTCAGTGCACGCTGATCCGTCACAATGAGGCCATTAAGAGGGGAATCACGTGGACTGATAGCAACTTACCGACTATGAGGGGTATAGGTGAGAGTATAGTAGTACCATTGGGTGTAACAAACGTCATTATTGAAATTCAAGGTGTCGTGGAAGAGGTTAACGCGTACGTTGTTGATGATAATGTCATTAAATATTCAGTTTTAATTGGACATAGTTTTACAGAGAAACCAGGTATAGTCATAACGAAAACTACAAATTCATTAATATTCACTCGCGAACACTCGACTAAATTACAGTTACGTTTAAAAACGGATATTGTAATTTCCCCTAAAGAAATGTATCCATTACCTTGTATCTGTACCAACAAATATTCGGGTGTGGTACACGTTAATGGTTCCTTACGGGGCATGTCACAGAATGAATATTATTTGATGCCGGGCGATTATGAAATAGAAAATGGAGAGGTTAGGATACTAATACAAAACTTTAGTGACCGTACGGTTTGTTTAAATAAAGATACGCTCATTACACGAGCTCGCTGTTCCAGGGATCACTTAAGTGTAAATTTAATAGATTTCGAAACCGCTGAAATAAATTCTGCCTTCAATTATGGTAAACAGCTTACCAAAAATGAGGTTGAAAAATTAAAAGAGTTGCTCAAAAATTACGAAACTTGTTTCTCGGATAACTTAAGAGACCTAGGATTGACTAATATAGTTCAAATGGAAATTGAATTGAGTGACTCGCAACCAGTAGTTTATCGCCCGTATAGGCTCTCCTTTCCAGAGCGTAAGCAGGTGCAATCTATGGTGAAGGAAATGATCGATGCAGGCATAGTATGCGAGTCAAACTCTTCCTACGCTAGCCCAGTTTTACTGGTTAAGAAAAAGACCGGCGAAAGTAGATTATGCGTAGATTATCGTGCATTAAATAACAAAACGAAAAAAGAACACTACCCGCTACCTTTGATCGATGATCAGCTTGACAGACTAGCTGGTAATTCTGTATTTGTGAGTTTAGACCTTGCATCTGGCTACTACCAGATTCCTGTAGAAGCAAAGTCCCAAGACAAAACTTCATTTGTTACTCCCGATGGGCAATTTCAGTTTAAACGCATGCCCTTTGGTCTGGCAAACGCTCCCTCCATTTTTCAAAGAGCAATTAATAAAATATTGTCAAAAGTCTGTTACACTATCGTTTATATGGATGACGTGTTGATTCCTGCACGATCTTTTGATCAGGGAATGAAACGATTAGAGGAGGTACTTCAACTTATAAAAGAGGCAGGCCTAACACTTAAACTAAAAAAATGTAGTTTTTTCTGTACCGAGTTAGAGTTTCTAGGATTTCATGTAAGTGGTGAGGGAATACGCCCAGGAAACCGCAAAACATTAGCAATAGAAAATTTTCCGATTCCGCGAAACGTTCATGATGTCAGACGATTTATCGGTCTAACTAGCTTTTTCCGAAGGTTCGTAAAAGACTTCGCTCTTATTGCCCGGCCACTGACAGACCTGTTAAAGTCTAAATTCGAATGGAAATGGACAGGGGAGGAAGCGGAATCGTTTAAAATCTTAAAGGCAAAATTAGTTGAACGACCTATATTAGCCTTATACGACCCTCAATTAGAGACCGAAGTTCACACGGACGCCTCGAAGCTAGGTATCGCTGGGATTCTCCTACAGCGAGGCACAGACGGTTTAATAAGGCCAGTGGCGTACTACAGTCGTAAGACTACGGTAGATGAACAAAAATTCCATTCATTTGAATTAGAGACTTTAGCAGTTGTCGCATCTTTGAATCGATTCAGAGTTTATTTACTGGGACTAAAATTTAAAATAGTCACCGACTGTAACGCGCTTCGCACTACTCTAACTAAGAGGGATCTTATACCACGAATCTCTCGTTGGTGGATCCAGTTTCAGGAATATGACTGCGAAATTGAGTACAGACCGGGTTCGCGTATGGCGCACGTAGATGCTCTCAGTCGTGCCCCCGTCAGTGAGTCCACCGAAGTAGACACAGAGCATGTTTTTGATGTTTTACTCATAGACGTTCGTGACTGGATAGCTACTGTACAGGGTAATGATAGCGAGATAAAACGTATAAGAGACATCTTAGAAGACGACAAGACAAAGTTTGTAGCTGACGTGTCTAAAAATTATGTGTTGAAAGGTAATTACGTGTATAAAATTCTAGACGATGGATTGCGATGGGTAGTTCCGAAGGGTTGCAGGTGGCAAGTGCTACGCATGAACCATGATGAAGTGGGCCATTTCGGCTTCGAAAAAACTTTGAGTCGTATCAGAAGCATATTTTGGTTCCCTAAAATGCGTAGGTTTACTAAGAAATATGTGTCAGCCTGTTTAGAATGTGCGCATCATAAGGCACCTGGTGGTCCCAAAGAAGGTTTACTTCATCCCATTCCAAAGTTGGAAAAACCATTCCATAAGCTTCATGCCGATCATTTGGGGCCGTTCATTCGCTCCAAAAGAGGCAACTTGTATTTGCTAGTGATTATAGATGCCTTTACAAAATTTATTAATATACGACCCGTCAAAGATACTAAGACGACTACGGCAATCAAAGTATTTAAAGAACATTTTAGCTATTTCGGTGTACCTTCCCGCCTCATAACAGACCGTGGCTCTTGTTTCACAAGTGCAAGATTTAAGAATTTCGTGGACCAATTAAAATTAAAACACATCTTAAATGCAGTAGCTACCCCAAGAGCTAATGGACAGGTGGAAAGGTTTAACCGAACCATAATTGATGCCCTGAGTACAAAATGTCATGGCGGAAATGACAACTTATGGGATGATTACATCGGTGACATACAGTTAGGTATTAACACCACTATAAATAAGACAACCGGGAAGAGTCCCTCTGAGTTACTGTTCGGTTGCAGATTGACGAATGCGTCAGAAAATGTATTGACTGACGTAATTGCAGAAACAACCGAACGAATCGATGGTAATGCGTTAGTAGAGCTTAGGTCGCATGCTAGCGAAAGGATACAAAAACAGCAAGATTATGCTAAAAAGCAGTTTGATAAGCTTAGGAAGAATCAGACCAATTATTATAACGTAGGCGACCTAGTCAGGGTAGAAAGGACCGTAATAGACAAAGATCATATAGGAAAATCGCATAAACTCGTTCCTAAATTCCAAGGCCCCTATCGAATCCTCAAAATATTACCTAATGATAGATTTCTCGTCGAAGACACCCCATTAACACAAAAAGGTAACAAGAGGTATGAGAATGTTGTCGCGCTAGATAAAATTCATCCCTGGATGAGCTTTAAAGGTTACAACAGTGAAAGTACTGACAGTGATCAAAGTGAGGATACAGAAATAGAAGTACAGAAAGAGTAACCTAAACATAGGTAGGATAATTGAAATGCGCCCATATTTTATAATAATTAAGCTACTAAATTGTATTAGTTAATCAACTTCCCTGACGAAAATGAGTGAGAGAGATTGCGTGTCATTATTAAGGATAATCCATATATAAATGAGCAATCAGTGCAGATAATGAATGGCATTGAGGAATCGATGTCGCACATATGATTGCAAGATAGTGAGTAAGATACGATACGATGTGAGCACTATTTGTCATAAGAGGTCAGTGCAGATTATGAATGGTACCAAGACAACGGTGCCGCACAGATGACCGAAGAATCGTGACAGATTGTGCAAGAAACAAAAGAATGTGAATAAAGATCTAGCTTAATGAATTTGAATTGTGATAATGATTTGTGACCTAGATAAAAACGATAAGATAAACTGAGATGAACTTAGATTATAATGATACCTTGAAATTTCGATTGTGATGAAAATTTTTAATACACATGAATTATGATAAAAATGTACCTTTGTACTGTAAACGAATTTGAATTTATAATGTATTATTGATCAGTTATTGAAAAGAAATTTTAGCTGTACAAGTATGTATTCAGGATTAAGTTACTAGCTAATCATTGTTTTACTGGCAATTTTTTTTCTTCCCATTTGTGTTAACTATTAATTTACACTAAACAAGTGAGAGGACTCACTTTCACAGGATGGCCGAGTTGTAAGGTTAATTAGTCAAGATGTGGGTATTTGTCCAGTTTACTATCATGGATACAATAATGTAACACATTATTGTATGCATGATTGACATCAAACTTTATAAAGATTAAAGTAGTTCTTTATTATTATTAGTTAAGTTTTAATATTAAATCGATTATAGAATTGTATCGAATCAGAATCGACTATGGCAATATTTTGTCTATGATTTGCTTTTGACGTTTGTCAAGTTTGAAAGCACTGTGAAATAGATTCATTCGTTATTCGACCGTTGAATAAAACGTTTCCTAAAATTAAATCCGTTTATATCAGTGGAATCATCGTTTTATTTTAGAGATAAAGAGTAGATCCTTTACTAGTGGGTCCGGCCGGGATATAAATAGGGCGCCGATTGGCGACCTCAGTCAGTCTAGTTTTGACTACGATCGAGGCTACTCGAAGTGAACTACAAGCAATCTCTAAGTAACTTTTACGTGTGATTAAGTGAGTGTATAAGTGTTTAAGTGTTGAATAGTGTTTAGTGATTGTTTTAATTAGTAGTTCGTGTATCAATAAAGTTAATTTGGTTTTAATTGGTGTCAATTAATTTATCCCAATACCACATCACATAAAACATAATATAATAATGTGGGAATAATATGCAAAAAACATTAATTTAATTAATAAGTTTCTTTTATTTTAACGTTAGAATCATTGAGTGGTCAACTCCATACAAACATTTTTTTTTCCGTGTACTTCTTATGTAAAACTAATTTTATTACTTATAGCATTAAATTCTGTAATTGTTTTCCTTTTTAATGAAATATAGTTCATCTATGTTGGGTTTATGGGCCGCGGCTTCAAGGGAAACTTGGCAATTTCTTTTGGTAACCAAAATCAAAGGTCAAATTCCATTTAGCATTTCTGAGCTGCTTGTGGATAACCGAGCTATATTTTTTCAAATCATCAATGATCCACGTACCTTTTTCTCACTGTGGGGTCGGCTTTCAGTCTAATCGAATGCAACTGCATAACAGTATTTACAGTATCTGACCTACAAATTAATGAGAACTAGGGAATACGATACCTCGTGAGACAGGCTGGTTAGAAAATTGGGCCACATAAAACTGTCCCAAACCCACAATAGCCCTTTACTCGTCCCGCAACCATAATATTATTATAGTAGGATTTATATTCGATTTTCTCAATAGTGATCTCTCATCAGCAACGCAATGGCAACTAAGTTGGAACAGTTGGATAACGAATTCCTTTGATAAGGAATACCAATTCGCAGAGCCAATCAAATGTCCAATTTTCCATCTGTTTCCTATACTTAGTCCAGGTAGGTACGGTTAAACGTATTGACCAAAGAATTTTTGATCAAAGTGTCGTAACACAGTTGATGGAAACCAAGATAACCGTGAATGTAACATTTACTTTTTGCAATTTTGTAAAGGCTTCGTATCATAATAGGGTTTTTTTTCATATTCTAAGCACCTGAGATTTTTCAATGGAAATTTAGAATTATAAATCGGAGCTCATATCAGTGATTTCTCAAATATTATTTACCTCTATGTTCCCTTTGATTACATTTCAAAGGTTTACCTACTTCCATGAAACGAAATCCTTTTGCTGATGTTTGATTTTGAACTGGGTAAGTAAAATGAGGATATTTTTGTTCAGAATACAAATATTAATACTTTTTTCGGCTCCTTGTGAGTTCATCATAAATCCTACCCTTTAATAGCACGTTCTTAAACTGCTGGCCTTTTAGAGAGACTAAGAGTCACTCAACGAGCAATGGAAAGAGCTATGCTCGGAGTTTCTTTGCGGGATAAAATCCGGAACATGGATATTCTACCGATAACCACAGTCACCGACATAGCTCATAAAATTTGCAAGTTGAAGTGGCAATGGGCAGGCCACATCGCTCGTAGAACTGACAACCGATGGGGAAGAAAAGTTCTCGAGTGGCGACCACGGACCGGAAGGCGCAGCGTAGGCAGGCCTCCCACTAGGTGGACCGACTTCATCGTGAGGGTCGCGGGCAACCGATAGATGCAAGTGGCGAATTGTCGTTCGGCGTGGCGGTCTAAGGGGGAGGCCTATGTTAAGAAGTAGACGTCTTCCGGCTGATGATGATGATGATGATGAATAGCACGTTACGTTTACCTTGTACCTATAGCACTAATTATCTAAAAATACATACAACACAACAGCGACAATTACTGGTTTAATTAAAGAACACCAATTTTTGGGCAACTTTAGAGGACGAGACGTGGTGAAGCGTCAATGCCTTTTCAATATAAATAAAATAAATAATAATATTTTAGGATTTTTCCATATAATATAATATGTTAGTAGTTCAGATTACATATTTTAGTTTGTCTATTGATGAATCCTCGCACCAATATTTTGTTTCCGCAGCGCCCATTTGTATCGAAACTTTCTGGAGTGTTCTCGCAATTGACCAATAGATGGCATTAGCGAGGCGCACTCTCTTCCCGTCGCCATTAAAAAAGACACTGTGTGTCCTTTGCTCCGCCTTTCAAAAATTCCTTTTTGGTGAAACCTTGATGATATTCATAAAATAAATGGACCTGCATCTGTGCTTCATTGAGAACTTATAGTGCAGTGTTGATTTTTGGAGTTTTAACCATTCCACCGGTGGATTCAAGAAGATTTTGCTCGCCGGCCGGCAGCTCATACCAAGCCTTCACGCGCGCATGAACGAGGTATCTTCCCATCTCCCTGGGTCTGAGTGGGATCCCTGGATTGACAAGGTACGTGGGCATGGTTTGCTGCTAATAATTTTTTTGGTATTGGTTTCTCGGGGATTCATCAATAGGGAGGTATATTTTTTAGGTCCGCCATTACATCTTTTACTTAGGTTCTTAATTCAAACTTTTTCACAACCTTAACAAAGGTGCAGGCTATTTACACGCCTCACCATAATTAATGGTCCTTCGATACCGGATAAATAACCAGTAGGTACCTAGATTTTTGCGTATTTGTTTGGTGAAAATCATATAGGTTCAATAACGCACAATAGATATTTATTTACGTAAACTTTCGGTAAATTAATACCTAATTAACGCAGCTTATTAAATTGACAATAGATTTTACGTATTTGTTGGTAAATCTGTTCAATTAATATAATAGTTTGCATAGAACGACATTACGTATTTATTGGTAAAGTTCATTCTAAGTAGGTATCCGCATTTAAAAATTCGCTTGTTCATATGTAAATAAGTAGGTAGTTACCAACTCATCTCGGCTTTGTGCGTATTAATATTTAGATAGATACCTAGGTACTCATAGTTTGGTAGGTGCGTTATTATTGCAAACCGCCTGGTAGGTATTTATTGTTATTGTCTTCGTTTTATTAGCGAAATGACGGATAAACAACTGAAGCCGGAAGATTTATTAACTATTCTTCACGAAAAGAAAGGATTGTTATTTAAACGCATTAATCGTTTGTATGATTTATCAAGAAATATATCGTCGTTCGATTCGAGGAAAAATGAAAGTTTTATGACTGAGTCAGAGACAATTGATGACATTCGAGATAAATTTGAATCTTTTGTCGATCAAATTAATCAAATAAACATTAGTTTAAAACCTGGTTCAAGTGCCGACTATGCTTGTTTAGAATCCTTTGAAGATTTGTATATTCATATTAAACGTGTTAGGAATAAAATAAACAGCAATCAATCGCCACCATTACCCAGTAGCAACTCAAAGACTTTTTTTGAACCGCCTAAAATAAAGTTGCCTCCTATCGCGCTGCCATCTTTCGATGGGAAAACTGAGAATTGGCCCGTTTTCTACGAGTCGTTTAAGTCAAATATCCATGATAATGATCAGCTGACTGACTCGCAGCGTGTGCAGTACTTGATAGGTAGGCTTACACACAACGCATTGAAGGCTACCGCTGGAATTGTGCCTACTGGTGATACTTACAAGTTGTTAAGGGATAGTTTAGTGAAAAAATATCAAGAGAAGCGCTCACTAGGTATGCATTATTTAAATAACATATTGGATTTAAAAAGTTGTTCATTTAATGCTAATAGTCTCGATTCTTTCATAGAAACATTTAGTGCGTCTATTTCTGCCTTGAAACAACTTGGGATTACGGATCTTGCTGATTTTATTCTTTTGCACTGCGCAATGAGAAAAATCGATGCACAGACTACTCAATCGTTTGAACTTACCATTCGAGATGTTGAAATTCCCACAACGCAATTATTGATAAGCTTCGTTCAAGATCAGGCAAAGATATTGGCACGCTCGAATTTGTATCATTCGAACGCGAGAAACTTTAGTAGAAACCCCGTTTCCGCTCCTCGCGAGTCACGCACACAGACAAAAGCGTTTGTTGTGAGCGAGTCAGCTGACTCGCCCGCTTGTTTACCCGCGATCGCGGTTCCATGCTGCGCGTATTGTAATGATAACGCTCATGTTCATTTGTATAACTGCGCTAAGTTTAAATCCGCGTTGACTCCTAGAACAAGGTTCGAGTTTATTAAATCCAAACGTGGGTGCGCGAATTGTCTGAGCACATTGCACGGATTGAGTAACTGCAAGTCAACATCAGTCTGTGACTTATGTAAAAAACGCCATCATACATTATTACATTTTGATAAAGAAAATACACCGCAAACAGCTGATGTTAAAGCGACGAATTGCAATGTAGTCGTGGCGTCGTCGTCTCCCGCGCCGCTGTCTCTCCCCCCTCCCGCGCTCCTTTCGACCCCCGGTACGCCTTTGATGCATCGCTCTTACGTAGATTGCGATAAGGTCGATATTTCCGCACGGGCGATTGCGTCTGATTCGTGTGATGTGACGCCAGCGTCTTCGGCTCACAGCTCGGCCGTGTTATTAGCAGCTGATGCAGCGAAGGCTAAGGCGATAGTGCTGTTATCGACAGCTCAGGTTTATGCGCGAGCTAAAAGTGACAGTGCGGGTCACAAAACAGTAGTGAGGTGTTTAATTGATAATGGCTCGCAGAATAATTTAATAACTACAGCATGTTGTAGAAAACTTAATTTACTGATAATTCCTTTGAGTAATTCATTTGTTAAAGGAGTTGGTTCTGTATCGCGACCGATAATAGGATACGTACATTTAGATATCGAGTCTCGCGTATATCCTGATCAAAAATATACTATTCACGCGTTCGTAGTTGAGTGCATTACGGACCAGCTACCATCGCACCATGTCAAGTGGGATAGCCATATAGACTTCCACGCGCTTCCGCTCGCAGATTTAAGCTGGAATATTCCAGGGGATATTGACCTAGTGTTGGGCGCTCAACTGTTTCCGTACATTTACTTGGGGAATAGGGTCGATCTTGGTTCACGCGCCCCACCTGCATTATTGACCACATTCGGGTATATCTTTATGGGTGATTTTCCGCTTATTAGTGATAATTTAAATTTACCTAACTCTTCTTTCACGGCATTAGCTCTCAATGATTTATTACAAAAGTTTTGGGAATTGGGAGAAGTTGATAATAAACGTTTTTTCTCTCCTGAGGAAACCGAATGTGAGAATATTTTTTCCTCGACCGTGTCACGGGACGATGTGGGATGTTATACCGTCGCGTTACCTTTTAGTAAGGATCCCGCCGAATTGGGTAACTCCCGCACCGCCGCGTATCGTCGGCTTATTGCGCTTGAAAGGAAACTCCGCCAATCGCCGATGTTGCGGAAAAATTATAATGCAGTGATTAAAGAGTATATGGACAACGGTTATTTAAGTCAGGTCGACGAATCTGCCGTTTCCGATGACGGGTACTATATCCCTCATCACGCTGTCGTTCGGCCAGACAAACCGATGCCGCGCATTGTATTGGATGCTAGTGCTAGAACTCATACAGGGTTATCTTTAAATGATGTACTCCATATTGGTCCAAATTTACAAACAGATTTGTTTATTCTTTTAATAAATTTCAGACTATTTCCCATCGCTATAAATGCTGATATTAAACAAATGTATTTACGCATTGGTGTACCCGTTGACCAGCGTAAATACCTACGCATTTTGTTTCGATTCAATGAGAACGAACCTGTGCTAACCTTCGCCTTTAATCGCTTACCTTTCGGGCTTAAGTCGAGTCCTTACATAGCCATGCGCACTGTGCGACAGCTGGCCTCTGACAGTCCGCATTATCCCGAAGCTGCTAAAGTAGCAGAGACCAGTCTCTACATGGACGATCTGGTGTATTCTGTGAATAATGAAGACACCGCCATGCAGCTATCGCATGATCTTATAAAGATGTTTAAATCGGGCGATTTTGACCTTGTTAAATGGTGTAGCAATTCACCCGTTCTTTTAAACAGTCTTCCCGACTCGCATCGTAAGTCCCTTGATTTTCACGCTGGGAGTGATGTGTCTAAGGTTTTAGGCCTTTCGTGGGAACCTTCTCAGGATAATTTTTTCTTCACTTCCGCTCAAGTAGCTGAGGAATGTACTAAGAGAAATATACTCTCGATAGTCGCACGCTTATTTGATGTTCTCGGTTTGGTCGCCCCCGTGATATTTTATGCCAAGTTGCTCATCAAAGAGTTATGGCTGAGTAATATTGGTTGGGATGATCCCGCTCCTGACGATATTTTTAAACGTTTTTCCATTCTCATGCAAGAGTTTCCGCTGCTGGATACATTACGCATACCACGCCATGTGGGCGTTACCGATGATTGTTCCGTTCGTATAGTCGCGTTTGCTGATGCTAGTATGGGTGGGTACGGGTGTGTGATTTATATACACTCTACTGGTCCATCTGGTGTCATAGTCCGCTTACTTTGTGCGAAATCAAAGGTTTCACCTACCAAGGTTACAACTCTTGCACGTCTGGAGCTTTGTGCCGCCGTGCTCATGTCAAAATTGGTAAAAACTGTTCGTGATTCTTACGCTTTACGTGTTCCTATTGCAGGAATTTACGCCTTTTCAGATTCCACGATAGCTTTATCTTGGATACACTCTTCTCCGCACCGCTGGTCAGTCTTTGTCAGCAATAGAGTTGCTCAATGTCAGGAGAACTTGGGTTCTCAACATTTTTACCATGTGGCAGGTGTTGAGAATCCAAGCGACTGTCTATCTCGTGGCATCCTCCCTTCTCAGTTAGTGTCACATGAACTTTGGTGGAACGACCCCTCTTGGCTTCGTTGTGCTCCTGAGGATTGGCTCGTCAAACCGTTCTCTCCTATTAATTGTGGGGAACTTCCCGAGCACAAGGCAAATGTCTTAACAGTGACCACGCAAGTAGAACAACCCCTTCTATATCAACTAGCTCAACGTACCTCATCATGGGATAAATTGTTGCGCATTGTTTCCTATATATTGAAATTCGTTGGGGCTAAGGCCCAACTAGATGAGCTTTATAGATTCTTATTAAATTCAAATTTCAATTCGTCTCTTTTACATGAGTTGTCAACACGCCGCATAATGTGGAAAATGATCCCACCTCGCTCCCCACATTTTGGCGCCATGTGGGAAGCAAATGTAAAAACGTTAAAAACGCACCTTTATCGCGTGATCGGAAGTCAGCTTCTAACTTATGAGGAGTTACAAACTGTACTCATTCAAATAGAGTGTATTATGAACTCGCGCCCTCTGAGCGTTTTGTCTTCCGATCCCCATCCCGAAGTTATTACTCCCGCTCACTTTTTGATGTCGACTCCATTGCAGTATTTGCCGGCAGCCGATTTGTCTGGTCAGCGCATTAGTTTGTCGCAGCGCAAACAGTTGTTAGATGGTATGGTCCAATCCTTCTGGAAGAAATGGCACCTAGAGTATCTGCATACGCTGCAAGTCAGACAAAAATGGGCAACTCCTGACAAACCCGTAGAAGTTGGAACTGTCGTACTAGTGGGACAGGATAATTCAGCTCCTCTGAGTTGGCCATTAGGAGTTATAACTGAAGTTTATAAAGGCACGGATAATGTCACTCGTGTTGCAATGGTAAAGACAAAGATCGGTAACTTTAAACGTGCCGTCGCTAAATTATATCCTATTCCAACGCAATAAACGTTAACTCTTATACGATACTAGTAGTCTTTAAGGTTTAGGAAATACATTAAATAACTTGTATTATTTGTTTCTCGCATTCAGTCATAGAGCTTGGATTTTTCTCTGATCTAAATATAGGTCAGTAAATACTTATAATTTTTCACTTTTCTTTTTGAAAGCACTTGCGTCCTTCCAAAGCCCCCGAGCATGGTGAAGCGTCAATGCCTTTTCAATATAAATAAAATAAATAATAATATTTTAGGATTTTTCCATATAATATAATATGTTAGTAGTTCAGATTACATATTTTAGTTTGTCTATTGATGAATCCTCGCACCAATATTTTGTTTCCGCAGCGCCCATTTGTATCGAAACTTTCTGGAGTGTTCTCGCAATTGACCAATAGATGGCATTAGCGAGGCGCACTCTCTTCCCGTCGCCATTAAAAAAGACACTGTGTGTCCTTTGCTCCGCCTTTCAAAAATTCCTTTTTGGTGAAACCTTGATGATATTCATAAAATAAATGGACCTGCATCTGTGCTTCATTGAGAACTTATAGTGCAGTGTTGATTTTTGGAGTTTTAACCATTCCACCGGTGGATTCAAGAAGATTTTGCTCGCCGGCCGGCAGCTCATACCAAGCCTTCACGCGCGCATGAACGAGGTATCTTCCCATCTCCCTGGGTCTGAGTGGGATCCCTGGATTGTCAAGGTACGTGGGCATGGTTTGCTGCTAATAATTTTTTTGGTATTGGTTTCTCGGGGATTCATCAATAGGGAGGTATATTTTTTAGGTCCGCCATTACATCTTTTACTTAGGTTCTTAATTCAAACTTTTTCACAACCTTCACAAAGGTGCAGGCTATTTACACGCCTCACCAAGACGTTTGAATGTAATCGGATGGTTCATGAGATAGAGTGTTTACACTACGGTGTATGCATGTAAGATTTGTCAAAATTCAAAATCGATTTTCTTTTTCTATTTATAATTTTACGTTTTAACGAAAAATTACTATTTGGTTTCTCGTTTGTACTGTCGAATGTTGTCAGTCAGCTATTTGGTCTCACGATATTTTTTTTCGTGGTAAATCAAATGAGTTCTCCCGTCCTGAGTGAAGAGGAAAGGATTTTCAGATTTTTGCGGACTATAATCCACAGCCTCGCCACCCTGGCAGATTGTTTAGATGAATTCAAATAACGCACATACGATACAGGAAAAATAATAACTGCGGAACAACTTACAGCAGTAACAATCTGGTTCTCATTGAATTTCTGTTTGATAACCATGATGAAGGCGATGGTCAGAACCGCGGTGCCGATCACTGCCAGGCTCCACAGCACCAGTGACCTTCCTCTCTTGGACGTGAACTGACTCGTCCCGTGAAAGGTAGTGATCCTCTCTATCAAGGACACGTAGTACTCGCTGTCAATCTTCTGTTTCCTCTTTGACATTTTGATCTGTAATATTTACAAAATTAGGTTCATTTTGCGACGCTTTGTTTATCACCAATTTTATGACACCACATTGGTTTGGGCTGTGACCAAGTTTTAAGATGACATAGTGGTCAAACCCGAGCTTGCAAGCGAGCTACAATAAAAAAAAACCGGCCAAGTGCGTGTCGGGCCACGCACAGTGTAGGGTTCCGTAGTTGCCCATCAAAATACTTATGCGAATTAACTAAACTGATTCGCTGAATTTAATTTTAAAAAGAAGAATTTTCAAAATCGGTCCAGGAGTCTTTGAGAAATCGGGGAAAATACATAAAAAAAAAGATTACGACGAATTTAGAACCTCCCCCTTTTTTGAAGTAAGTTAAAAATAGTTGACGATAAAAACCTACCTATCCCCAAAAAACATACCGTAATAAAAAATAAGTTAAAAATAACTAAAACCCGACTACGACAAAAACGTGCACTGAAAAGTATAAAACAAGAACAATATTAATTTGACCGATATTGTGCTAGCCGTGGTCGTGTGCCACCTACCTAACGAAGATTGTGTGAAACAACCACAGGTGGCACACGACCACGGCTAGCACAATATCGGTCAAATTAATATTGTTCTTGTTTTATACTTTTCAGTCACCCTCCTTTTGGCTTTGCCGTAGTCGGGTAAAAACATACCTATTAAAGCTGTAAAAATAAAGTTGACAAACTTACATTTGCAGTTGAAGAGCATGTTCTCCGATACATTTTGTTTAGGAAAATATGTTATCCAAGTACATTTTATAAGTTGGTCGACTATTACTCGTAAAGTTGTAAAGCCTACTTAGTCATGATAATTTTCTTTTAAACTTCGTTATATATTCTACTATTGTGAATTTTTTCACACCCCCAAAACATAACCGTTTAGCTGGTAGAGGGGGGGGACACTCGAGTCGAGCAAAATTTAGCACTTTAAAGCTTAATATTTCACAAACGAATTTTTTTATCAAAAAATTGTTAATGGAAACTATCAATATTTTTTAAAGACCTATTTAATGATACCCCACACAAAGGGGTACGCGAGAAAAAAAAAAAACATCCCCACTTTACGTGTACAGGAGGTACCCTAAAAAAAAATATTTTACGAGGTTTTATTTTACCACTTTTTCGGCACAACAAATCCGTATATTTACACCAAATTACAGCTCTCTAGGACTGTGCGTCTCTGAGCTAAGCTGCGGACAGACGGACGGACGGACGGACGGACGGACATGGCGAAACTATAAGGGTTCCTTGTTGACTACGGAACCCTAAAAATGGAAACTTAAAAAAAGTTAAATAATTTATTTTAAGTACCTAATAAAAATGACAAATTGAAGATTCCGTCGAATTAAGAGATTCCTTCTTTTGACGAAGTTGGTTAAAAATAATTAACAACAAAAACACATCATTTAAGTTTTTATATTCTACTAACACTAGTTTTTAAGACCATTGTTACTATATTATAACACTATGGGCTTATAAATGCTTATAATAATAAAAGAGGGCAGGATTATCGGCATGTAGGGAAGGTCACCCATCTACGAACCGACCTCAATAAGTGCTGTTTGACATTGTAAATAAACTCGTACGACCATTACTAAACAAGTCTTCTTATTTTCTTTTCTTAAAACCATAAATCTATAGGACTAAATGAATAAATGCTGTTAAATGATAAATCTCACCTGAAAATGTTCGTATCTCACCCAATCTTTTGATCCTCTACGCTTAATGAATGTGAGTTTAGGCTTGAAAGAGGAACGTGTCTTAAAATCTCTGATTACATTTTAATTCGGATCTGAATAAATAATTGCTTTCCTTAGTGACAGTCACGTGAACAGGAAAATAATTGTTTTTTGTCGTAATTTAACATTCAAGTGTATTAAAATGTTTTGAACATGAAATAAAATGAACATTCTTTGTGTTTATAAATACAATGAGAAAAAAATGTGGACAATCATGTCCCATAGAAAATTTCAAAAATGCTGAAGGCAGCTTATTTTTATTATTTTTAGATACAACTTTAACGATAATTTCAACCTCAAAAATCGCTAGGCGCAATTCACTAAAAAGGGTAATATGAAAGACTTTTTGGAAAAAATACGAATCGACTTCTTCTATTAGCCTATGTCCAGCATTGGATGAATGATGATGATGAGGTATTTCATACAAATAGAAAATAATAGTCAATTGATTCTCTAATAATTTGTAACTTTGTTTTATTTCATACTAACTTAAGCAACACCCAATAGCCCAAACTAGTCGAAAAATACCTAATTAGTACAAAACTTTTATCATCAATAACTTGTATCAATTTATTTATAATCATACTTCATTATGTCTACTTAACTTTACTAAGTAATCTTTTAAATTGATTTGAAATTAATTGAACTTTTCAAACAACTACAATTCATTCTAATCAGAGAATTTATTGTTAATAATTCAAAAATGAATGGTATCTCAATTTATTATTAATTTAAAATAGGTACCAGGCAAAGTGCTCTTTCCAAACAAAAAATTGATTCAGAGCTCTTAAAGTCTTTAATTAAAGTGGTGGGCTCTTTATCGCACTAGTAAAAATATAATTATTCAATGTTATAAATTCTGAAGGGCCTTTCTTATTTTGAGTAAATTCTTCAGTACACTCAATTGTACATTTATCTATACAAAAAAAAAAAAAAACTTTTACTTTCGTTTCAAAAAGTAGTAGTATCTTTTTTTCCAAAATGGTGATCGACAAGCCGGCCTTAAAATCCGAGCTCGTAACAAAATCTAAGATTTTTTGCAAGCACTGCACCATCCATGGGGTGTATTACTTCTATAAGGCTTCTTCCTGGGGGGTGCACCTCCTCTGGGCTCTAATCATCGCTGCCAGTATGGGTCTGTGCTGCTTCCTTGGACACATGATCTGGCAGAAGTTTGTTATTGACCCCACTTTGACTGTGGTGAGTAGATTTTGTAAACATACCTTTACATAATGTAAGTAAAATTTGCCAGAATAGGATATTCAATTCTATTTGAGGTGCGTGTGTAACACGATGCGCCGTCGACCTGGGCCGGACGACAAGACACCCATTTCTCGCAGTCCGCACGCCCACGTCTACGGTGGCCAGAAATTGTCTCGTGACGTCCTTTGCCGCGGGCGTCTCCCGGGGCGGCTGGGGTTGGTCACACCCTGAAATGAACTAGAAAGTAAAAACAGAACTAAAAAATTTATAGTACAAAGCAACTTGATAATATCAGCCAAATAAAACGGTTGCTAAGTTACTTTTACTCCAAAAATATACCATCAAATTATTATTATTCACAGAAAAAAAGATTCTTTCTCTTTTGAGATTTCATCCCTCAAACAAACTATACTACTGTTAGACGTTCATATTTAACCCTTTTATTGTGATCCTTTGTAACTCTGCTGTGAAACAGAAAGTTAACGGGGAATTTATTTACACGAGGATAATTTTTCGGACGATTTAGCTAGACGTAAAATCACCAGGCACATCGCTTGCAAAAATTGAATCGCCACCATATTTACACAGGTCGACAAAAGTCGCATGCGACTTGTTCATATTGGCTAAACTAAGTGTATTTTACGCTATGTTGTAAAACACACCTCAAGCAGCAGGAAGTTGCCCGACCATTTATCTATCAAATACGGTTCCCGACAATAGAACTTTCAATTTTAGTCACTTGGTTATTAAAATCTAATATGGCCGTCTAAGGTTCAGTGAGATCCAATGGAGTTACAGCTTCTCTATAAGTAGGTAACAAAGTAATCTATCTTGCAAGCTCAATCAAGGAAAATATTAGGTCCTCAAAATTGTATCTGTAATTTTTAGTTCTAAAGCAGATTTTTTTGAGTGTAGAAAAGCGAAAGCGATCCGATAGTCTATGTGACTGGCTTCAAACAATTCCATACATTACAAATAAAAACGCTTCGGATCGCATTCGCTTCGCCTGTCTGTTTGACAATAGCTTAACGGATTAGCCACAAGTCACAAGACACAGTAACCTTGACGCAATATGTAAGGATATTCACACGGCGAAGCTTTTCATAAGATACCATCATTCAGGCGTTTTCAGAGCCATGTGATTTGTCATGTCCACCTTACTGATTACAACGCATTAACACCAAACAGTAATAAATAGAGAACTAGCTAACTTTTCCCTGCCGTTTCACCCGCGCTGCTTGTCTTCGGTTGGTCGTAGCATGATAATGTAGCCTATAGCCTTTCTCGAGAAATGGACTATACGGACAACACAAAAAAAAACCAGTAGGTAGGTAGTTCCGGAGCCTATTCAATACAAACAAACAATCAAATATTTCCCCTTTTTGATATTAGTGTAGATAAGCATTGCCACAACACAAAAACCAGTGACCACAACGTCACAGAACAGCAAGAGCTGATAGGTTAATAGATTTTCAACCTTATTCTTCCGAAATAAGGTTGAAAATCTGATAACGATACGACTTATAGTAACCATACACCATCCTGCCTGTCGTACGATCGATTTGACGCTTGCAATTATTTCAAATTGGCAGTTCGTCAATATACACCATACACCATACTGCCTATCGTACGATCGATTTGACACAACTTCAAATCTGCAGCAGTGATGCCAACTTAGCAACTTTATAGCGAGATCTAGCTATTATTCGGTGACCGATAGCTACAAATTTATAAAATTGTAGCTGTCGTCACCGAATAATAGCCAAATGCATCACTGCTGCCGATTTGACGTTGTGTCAAATCGATTTGATGACCTATCAAATTGGCATGTCATGCCAATTTGATTAATTCCACGCCCACACACGGTCAATTCTAACTGATCAAATTGCAGTATCATGCCGATTTGACAAATAGGCAGTATGGTGTATGGCTACCATTAGCAACCGATCGCTGTCTAATGTCGAGACTGCAGGGGCTGGAAGTTGGGTCCAGCTTCGACTCTCTACCTTGTCCGACGAGCACACGTTCAGCCAACACACGTCGTTTCAACAATTCACTGACACGTGTAGTTACATTATTAACTCATGAAGCATAGCTAAGATGCTCTTTTGCTCTCGTCATGTTAAGCAAGTTAATAAATCTACTGCTGAAGTGAACGTGTAAAGGAATGTTTTTAATGTTGTTGGTCTTAATGTATTATGCAGTAAGCACCTACTTTGTGATGTTAATGAGGCGAGGTAAAAGCTCGCTTGTTGATCTAGTGCACCAGTTTCCATGTAGCATGGCTTATAAAGTCACTAATTAGCGATGTAACGTAAGCTTTTTGTGAAAAATAACGAAAAAAGGCAGCTCAGTAATTAAAATTTTATATATATTTTGGTGAGAAAAAAATTAGTTCCTCGTTCGTACATTAAAGGTTTTTTTTACATTTTCCATAAAATAAAAGCCGTAAATATTTTTTACGCTGTAGGTAAAGTACGGAAAACTTGTGCTAAGTTCTCTAATATCTTGATGTTTTTACCACGATAAAAAAACAAGTGTATTAGGAGAGACGTACACAAGTATTGTTCAAGATTACGTGCCTCATTAAACATTCAAAATTATCTCATTTCTAAATTATCCAAGTCATTTTGATGTGGTATCTACATTTAAGGTAAACTACGCTGAAAGCGTCTAATCTTACCAAACGCTCAAACTCTTATCTAAAAAGTAAAAGAAAAGCCGGTCTTATCTTTCAAACTTCGGCCCAACAAACAGGAAAACGCTAATGTGAATAGATTTTGACTTACAAAAAAAAAATGGGAGAATATAATATTTAACGGCACTGTTGGCGCAGTAGCTGAGAGATCGAATGCTGCACAGCATGTCGCGGGTTCGTTTCCCGTGCGGAACAAATATATTAACAGATTATCAACAATTAGGCCGTATACAGAAAGAAAGCTGGGAACTAGTAAGCGCTTACCGGCGCTTGACAGCGCTGGGCGCTGCCATTTAAAATTATCCGACATTTTGCTTGATCTGCTTCAACCTGCTTCCTTTGTGTAGAACGTACCAGCGCTGTCAAGCGCCGGTAAGTGCTTATAAGTTTCCAGCTTTCTTTCTGTATACGGCCTTAGTTATTTCGGATTTGACTATTTTATTTTGTGTGTGAGTTTAAATTTTTTTCAAACGCACTTAAGAAATCAGAGAAATTCCTAGTTTAGACCAACGTTAATGCGAAAATATTGACGTCAGTGCAAAAGTAACCAATTTTACAAAAGCACAATCAATCCTTTCTTCCCCAATTCCGGTTAACCTCGCTTATTTGTTTTAACAAAAGGGTAATTTGTCACAACAGAGGAAGCCACGTTCTCGTATACGAAAATAAATCCTTCGTAACATCTAACGTTATGCTCTGAGTAAAACGTTTCCATGTAATTGTTTTCAAACGGCTTCATAATATTCACATTTTTGGCAAGAACTACCTCCACATGTTTCGAGCCACTTATGTAGGTAATACATCTCATACTGCACGCTTAGCATAACTCCGTAGAAACTATTTTTGTCAACGGAAGAATAGACAAATTTAGTGTACCTAGAAAAAAATCGTCGGGCACGCCGCAATCGCGGCGGTAAGACCCCTCTTCGAGGAGTGGCTGGAGAGACGTCACGGCGTCCTGACCTATCGGATGACGCAGGTCCTCACCGGACACGGAAGTTTCGGGAGGTTCCTGTGTCTGATAGGGAAGGAAGGAACGCCCGGGTGTCACCACTGCGAAGATCGCCCGGAGGACACAGTAGAGCATACGGTGCAAGACTGCCCCGCTTGGGCAGAGCACCGACGTGTCCTCACGGCGGCGATAGGCGGAGACCTCTCGCGCCCGGCATTGGTTGCGGCCATGCTGCGGGGCGAGACGGAGTGGGAAGCGGTCGCCTCCTTCTGCGAAGCAGTAATGCTCGTGAAGGAGGAGGCGGGCCGCGAGAGAGAGAGGACAGCGTCCTCCCATCTCACAGCGTCTCCACCGCAGGCGCGGGCATTAGGGTGTCCCGTCGATGTATGAAAAAAAAATTTTTTCAAGCTACACAATCGCAAGAGGTATCAAAACTTGCGTAATTTTATATAGATTACGAATATGCTAAAAAAACTATGATTAAGTATTATCTTTAGGGCTCTACCGGAGCTTGAAGTTTTGTAAATTTTCATTTTTACAGACAGAAACCGTATGGTTAACAGAATATAAAAATCAGTTAAAAAGGGTATTTTATTATTTATATCAGTAAAACAAAGCATTAGAAAAGAAATTTAAGCTTCTTATATTATTCAAAACGTGAAATTCAAACTTATTTTTAATGTCAAAATTTAGCACTTCCATTCAAATCCGTTCTAAGTAACTATCTCTTAAAGTTTCGTCAGTTAGACTTTATGAGGCCTCTGTTATGGCTTAACACATCTTCCCACAGCTTGTGTGTGACAGAAAAAGTCAATTATTTACAAGCCCTTACTTTTATCATGATTTGATGGTACTCGTTATAAAAACGTTTAAAAACAAGTGTTGCTGTCACCTAAAAGTTGTGCCACACACTAGTTTCGGTGTAATCTCTATTTTTTATTAATGGTTTAAATATCCTGAGTTTACAGCTACTTTTAGCTCCTCGAGCTTTTAGTATTCTTCGAAAAACCAGCTCCTGAATGTGATCTCTGTCATCCTATAGCGTGCTGGCAAGAAGGTTTTCTGATAAGCATTTCTTGTAGTGATAGAATTCACAAAAGAGCTCAGATTTTCAAGTGAAATTCGAGAGTACAACATCAACCTCAACAACATCAACTTCAGATGTGAAGAATATGTTTGGCTCCGTCCTTAAAAGACTTCTTTAGTTTGAAAAGGAACGAAACCGAACAATGTAGTTGACAAGCAGTTGTAAATTTTGTTATGGCTTAATAGTATTTAAGTAAAGCTGTAGGTTGCGATAGGAATCGACGATTTAAGCTAAATAGTATTGATCTTTTCAGAAATAATCAAAAAGACATCTAAATTGGATGGATCCTTTCTATTTTAATTTAACTTTAGGTCATTCTTAAAAAATAATCCATATTTAATGACGTTCCTTAAAGTTGGTAGCTGTCATTCGTCAAGTTCATTGTAGACCTCAATAAATCACAAGCAGTTTCATCCGCCTCGAACTCATTATTTAAGAACGATTAAACACAATAACAACCGTAATTAGATACGAAAAAAACATTCGCAGGTCAAGTGCAGAAAATCATCGCGCTATGTAGAAACTGAAGGGTGTTTGCATGTCAAAAACTATAAAACCTTCCGTTTCTAAGGGTGCAAATAGGATTTTTGTGTATGTATGACACCTAATTAATATTAAAAAAATGTTTTTTAAACGATTATGTAGTTCAATAGCCAAAATTAGGGACAACTAAATATCACAATAAAAACGACATTTTTTCGTAACTTTGCAGACCGGTAGAGCCCTAAAGATAAAATTTGATATTTTTTTAATTATTTTTCCAGTAATCTACAATAAATTACGCAACTTTTGAGACGTCTTGCGTTGTGAAAATCTAAAAAAAAAATTTTCGGGACACCCTAGCGGGCATGCGGACAGCGAGTAAAAGGCAACTCGCTGTCCGACAATGGACCATGCCCGGGTCGACGGCGCGTCGTGTTCCATGCTCGCCTCAAAGAGCGTCAGCAAAATGACGGGGCCCCCTCTCAGAGGGCCAAAGCCTGCCGGGGTCGCGGGATTTATTTCCTTACCGTGACCCGGGAACATAAAGGGCTATTGAGGGACACCGTGGATTTTAGTCAGTACAAGTCTGACAGTCCCTCCCGCCCTGCCCGGGGTGGGAGGGAAAAAAAAAAAACCTAGAAAAAAATCGTCATTAGCATAAAGTTACTATTTGTATTCCTCAGAAAAACTATTCTGTTTTCATAAAAAAGTTTCTATTCTCCAGAAATAATGTTTAATTATTCAGTCGTCTACGGGTTGTCCGATTTTCCGTCGTACCATTGTATTGAAATTACTTTTTATTCGTAGAATAGAGATAGAACTGGTTGTGCTTCATGTGCTGAACTTGAATATTTAACGCAATATGCAAATAACATGAGCTGTTTAATATGAAGTACAAGCTGCATAAATGTTCGTTTAAAGGCGCTCCCTCACCGGGAGCATTCGCGTGTATTGTAACATCATAGATTCGACTTTAAGCATTACATTACAATACTACCTCCCTGACTGACAAGCGTTCGCGTACATTTAGTACAGACTTGATACAAGGTGCGCAATGTAATGCTCGGTTATCCTCCTTCACTGATGTAAACTCGTTTTTGTATCATTACAAGGAGCGTATTGTGATGATGGCCTCCTCCCTGATGAAATGTTCGAATCTGTACCGTTTCATTACAGGTTAATGCTCGCGGTGAGGGAGCGCCTTAATATTACAGACATTTCAAATAGTTCACATCTGCTGTACATTCATGATTCAAATGAAAGCTCCACAGGTATGTAGCGTATTATATGTAGTTACTATTTTTGGATCCGATCTTGCATTTTACATTTGAAAATAACTCAGCTCTAGCTCACTTCTTTCGCTCTAGCTAAATTTTGAAGTCACGACACGCTGCAGTGTAGCAGACGGTCGCTCAGCCACTGCGCCAACAGTATTGTTGCGAACTTCTAAAATTTTATAAGACTTTGTCCCAAACCAGAAATCATTTACCCTGTCATGTGGATGCGTATATCCAACATTTTTTCTTATAATTCCCGCTAAGCCTTTATAAGTACTAATAAAACAAAAACACCGTGCCTTTTTGTAAAACTCACAAACTAAACACAGTCACGCTTTTTTTTTTGTCGAGGTAAAATCATCAAATGAGTCCTCCCACCCCGGGCAGGGCGGGAGGGACTATCAGACTTGTACTGACTAAAATCCACGGTGTCCTCCAATAGCCCTTTAGGGGGTCACGGTAAAGAAATAAGTCATACTACTTTTGACTAAACTGAGTACTTAGTACTTACCTACTGGGTTAACTTACGCTACTGAGGAAATAAAAGACAATATGTCTTTTTTAATTGTATTTTTGTACAGAGAACTATGTATTTTAAAAGTGTGATAAAGCGATTAATTAAAATATTTTTTGTTAGTAAAAATAAATATTTATTAGAAAAAAAATATGTATAATAAAAGGCTGGAGTGCTCATAAGTGTAGAGGAAGTGCAGCATATTCGGAATACCAGTTTGTTTTTTAAGAATAACTTGAAAAAGAAATGAGTTATTCAAATAAAAAATGCATTGAATTATTTGAAATTTATTTAACTTTAATAATACAAGCCATCAAATCAAACAAAAATGAGGAACCTACTTAAAATTTGAATTTCACTAAAAAACTCCGAAAGCGTGATTTGACTTAGGGTGCAGATAATTTGGAATATACTATTCCAAATTATATTCACCGCTTTTTCTTTAACAAATGCTTACCGTTTCTTACTTAATTATTTCTTACTTATAATTGTCTTTTTACTTAATTTTACATGGTTGCAGTCTTTTTGTAGGTTATCAATATGAATGTTATCTGTAAATTAAATATTTCTGTAACAAAATCGCTCACAATAATCATCACTTTATAATCAATCTCAGATCCATGTTTAGTTTGGACTTACATCATCCTTGCAGTAATGACAGAACATCCTTACTGATTTCTACGAGGTTCATAACCACTACAAGCATTGTGATCCCACATTTCGCACACTAAACATTTTACCCAATCTTCACCTCTTTTAGCCTCGCTATATTTTTTATTGTAGAAAGAATATATTCAGTATCCTCCTCAGTAGAGACGGCAAACACATTTCTCGTTTTCGTGTGTTTGACGAGTCTGTGTTATTTTCAGAGATAGCATCAGAATTGGAATCTGACGATTCACTTTTTGTCACATTTCTACTGCTTGTTTTTGTTATTTTGTGCTTGTTTTTTTCCCTTAGTACTTTTATTCAATCCTGTATTTTCTTCAGACACATTTTAACCATTTCTAACAAAAAAGACATGAGAAACACAATGATAATAAACATTGTGCATACAATTTGGAATATTCCAAATTGTATTCACTTCCAGTATTCCAAATTAACAACATGACATCCTAATCTAAAGCAACATTAACTTTTTTAATGCTAGAAATATTTACAAAATAAAAGCAAAATCACAAACTAATAAGACCACTTCACAGTTTAAAGAATCACAATTACGATTTTGCATATCAACATTAATGATTATCAAGGATTGAATTCTTACCAAAAAAGATTTCAAAAAAGACGTTTCGTTCCCGTGTGGCTCACTGCCGAAATGTCAAGATGGCGTCCTGTTTTTCGTACTCATTGACGTCGTACGTCATGTGACTTTATGATTGTAGGAGAAAAACGTAGATGGCGTTTATATTAATTGAGATATCCTGGTATTCCAAGTTACCTGCAGTATCTCAAATATGCTGCACTTCCTCTATAGGTCACATGTACTGAAAAAACATACTCAAAATAATATTTCCATAACGTGATTATTTTTCACACGAAACTACTGTTAGACTGCTATAATCGTGCAAAATAACAAAAAAATAAATTTTATGTAAACGGTTTTTATTTAAAACCGATATTATTATTCACATTCATTTTGAGGAGTGCTCAATTTGAGAAGTGCACAATTTGCGAAATACACAGTTTGCGAATTACTATTTTGAGAAGTGCACAATTTGCGAATAGCACAATTTGCGAAGTGCACATTTTGCGTCAAGTGCACAATTTGCGAAGTGCACAATCTGCGTCAAACCCACTATAAAATTTTGTAATTAAAACCGCACTCTTACATTTTTATAGGTACTTTACTGTTTGATCCCAAAAGAAACCAATTTACGTTAAGTTACTTTTGTCTGAAACAATGTTATAGTAAAATGTTTTCTTTCAACACACTTTGTTCTCAGATACACGTGGAGCGTCGGGTCCGGGTCCATATTGGCTCACCTAAAGTTGTTTACCCGAAATTGTTCTTCCTAACGATTTGTAATCCGAATGATCACTCTTCCTAAAATTTTTCATCCTAAAGTTTTTATTCATACTTTTTGTAGTGCTACCGGCGATGTTTATAACACTCATTTTTCCGAAAATTGTTATCAATAATATCGTTATTGTAAATATATTGAAACTCCTACTGTTTTTTATCATAACGTTTTTATCCCTAAACATTATTACGGTGATATTTTTATTTAGTCATTTTACTGGATTTAGTCAAACTAAATCCAGTAAAATGTCGACAATTTAGTCAAACTAAATAAAGTAAAATGCCGAGAAAATTCGACGGAGCACCGCTTCGCGGTGCTCCTACTTCTGAGTGGTTTAAAAAAAAATAACCACGAAGGGGATGGCGGGGTCTGAAAGACCCCGCCATCCCCTTCTAACCTAACCTGTCCGAGTCGGGGGCCCCCAGTCGTTTTTGGTCAGAGTGTCGTGTTGGGGTCACTATGAAAAATACTGGCGACAAATTTCCAGGTTGCGCTCGCCGGCCGCTGCCGCGGCACCGCTCGCTTTGCTCGCTCGACTCGCGAGTAGCTGGTCACAGTTCTAACCTAACCTAACGTATAGATATCTTTTCAGGTACCGCTTTAAATAAAATTAAGAAGACGCTTTAACTAATAAAAAAAAAACAATTCATATAATTAGTGAGTGCGAAGCAAGCACTTCCTCAAGTATACGTGCTAATATGCCAACAAAATAAAAATAAATCTAAACAAAAAAGATATGACTTTGAATAATAGTGTAAAAGAAGGTTATGTTGAGAAAATATAGGAAAACAAATAATAGTATAATAGATGTTTATTGCTACCGATATTATGAAGTCGAATGATTCGGAATTACGAATATTAGTGACAGTGCAATTAGGAGTTGTGATCATTAGGATTAAAAATGTTAGGAATACAATTTTCGGGTTTCCGATGATCAGAGTTTAAATTTTAGGTGAACTTTGGCGCGCCCGTCGGGTCCATATTGACTCACCTAAAATTGTTTACCCGAAATTGTTCTTCCTAACGATTTGTAATCCGAATGATCACTCTTCCTAAAATTTTTCATCCTAAAGTTTTCATTCATACTTTTTGTAGTGCTACGGCGATGTTCATAACACTCATGTTTCCGAAAATTGTTATCAATAATATCGTTTTTGTAAATATATTTAAACTCCTAATGTTTTTAATCATAACGTTTTATCCCTAAACATTATTACGATAATATTTTAGGTTAGTCATTTTACTGGATTTAGTCAAACTAAATCCAGTAAAATGTCAGAAAAGTCGACGGAGCACGGCTTTGCGGTGCTCATACTTCTAGGTGGTAACCACCCCTTCTAACCACCCCTTCTAACTTCTAATTGCTTGGTAAGAGTGTCGTCTTAGGGGCACTATGAAAAAAATACTTCGAAAATTTTCGCGACAGAGGTAGCTGGTTACAGTTCTAACCTAACCTAACCTATGGACATCTTTTCAGGTACACACCGCTATAAATAAAATTAAAAAAAGACGCTTTAACTAATAAAAACAAAAAACCAATTCATATTATAATTAGTGAGTGCGGAAGCAAGCACTTCCTCAAGTATACGTGCTAATAATTATAACAAAATAAAAAGAAATCTAAACAAAAAAGATATGACTTTAAATAATAGTGTAAAAGAAGGTTATGTTGAGAAAATATAGGAAAACAAATAACTACAATAGATGTTTATTGCTACTGACATTATGAAGTCGAACGATTCGGAATTATGAAAATTAGTGAGAAAGCAATTAGGAGTTGTGATCATTAGGATCAAAAATGTTAGGAATACAATTTTCGGGTTTCCTAATGATCGGAGTTTAAGTTTTAGGTGAACTTTGGCGCGCCCTGGAGCGTCTCCTACTGAAAGTTTCAATTGTATAATATTATGTGAATATAAAAAATAATATAAACTAAACTGTTTCGTACTCTATTTCTATTCTACAAGAATATTATGTTCAATATATTTTAATACATTAAATGTATTAAAATTATTCTATTTTGAAAGCGGTGGAACGGATACTTTCACTTTTACTTATTTTGGGAACCAACAGCAAAAACAAAAATGAATAACAGTGGTAACATGCAACACAGAGCCAATAACAGGTTCCCAGGGATAAAAATAGGAAAAGTAGTAGAAAACTGAGGATCTAACAAGCACGTAAAATATAAAGATAAGTTTAAATAAAGTAAATAAAGAATATGGCCCTTTGAAAAAGCTCGCATTCAACTGACTGCGTACAGGGTAGGATTTGGTAATAAACGGGTCGAAGGAGGACTCTTTACAAATAGTATTAAAGTCCTTGCTCGCTCGCACCATAATAATATATTATACTAGCTGACCCGTGCCCACTTCGTTGGGCAGTATTTCGGCTAATATGTATGATATCTTTATAATGTATAGCCTATAGCACTCACGGATAATGTAGCTTTCTACCAGTGAAACAATTTTTAAAATCGGTTCATTACTTCTGGAGATTACCCCCTACATACAAACTTACAAACATACAAACTTACAAACAAATGTTACCTCTTTATAATATTAGTATAGATGAGTTTTGCCTATAATTGGAATGAGAAATTAACTTTTACTTTTTCTACTTTTTATTATACTGAGTTTCATCCGTACTTCATAAAGCACGTTGAAGCTGTATTTGCTTACTGTGATTCATAGATCTTTGACTGTCTAGTTAGTGGCTCGAAAGCCAAGCAACTAGTCTTACAAGAATGTTTTCAATTCAGTTACCTAGGACTAGGTTATCGGAAATCAATAACTTGATCCAAGAACTATACAATACGCCTCATGAAAAAGAGATAAGAACAAAATTAAATATTAAACTTTATCTTTTACCTTAATTATACCCCAATTTGGCACGTGTAGCAGAGGAATATTCCATCATTATTATTTTGTTAATAATGGCAAATTATTATTTTGTAAATAGGCAGTGTTTTCTGTAAATCTCCCAGGCGGCTTGAATAACATTTATTTTCGTCACATGTATTAAAATGTGACGAAAATAAATCTACAAAATATCTTTATGTTGTAATAGTACCTATTTAATTACTGATTTGCGGCTTCAAGTAAAACGAAATAACCTTCACGAGGATTTACGTGGGAATAATCTTTTTATTTATCGAAATGTATACTTTATTTTTATGTTTTTAGGTAGAAACAACCCACTACTCTATGGTGAACATACCGTTTCCCGCCGTAACAATTTGTGACACCGAAAGTGTGTACTTGCCTAATACGGAGAACATCACCGATTTGCTGTAAGTAAAATATGAAAAATAATATTTTACGGATCTATTCTGAGTTTTAGAAAGACACGGAGGCATTTGCATGCAGTTTTGGGACAATAAACGCTACAAAATAAAGCGTTAATGATAACTTAGTTAATAACATTAACATACAGGTGTTTGCCTATGTGACCATGCTATTCTTTTAAAGTTTGTACCGCTCTTAGATGTGGAAGGTTTAATTTTGTTTACGATTTTATGCAGAACTGGTGCTGAAACAAAGTCCCAGTTCACCCAAAGAAAGTGGTACCTGTGACAGGGGGGGTGTGTGGGTTAAAGAAGTTAATTTCAAGTGAGAATGACTCCAAAAGTACTTGACGTAGAGTTATTAGTTTGATATGATTTTGTAGACGAACGCAAACATTTTTGAAAAAAAAAAACTGTTTTTATTTTGCAAACTTTTATGTTTTCTTATGTTTTTTGCCTCTTATTGCGTATTAGTATCGGTACTCGTAAGCAACATTATGTTTAGAACAAAATAAAATAACTTTAACATTTTGAAATTCACAAGATGTTACAACTGTAAAAGTACTAGAGTTGCCCATTCCAATGATTGCCAATCTAAATTAATTTGTTTTGATTCTGCCTAATTGTATTCAGCCCCAGAGAGGTTGGTGAACTTTTCAAGTAAACGAGGTTCTATGTTCGACAGTGCATAAATATACAAGGCTGGCATTCAAGTCTACTGATTTTTGAGAGGCAAGCAAACAAGATTTATTGAAAAAAAAGGCTTTAAAGCTTTTAATAAAATGTAATTCCTCCTTGGTGAATTTAATGTGCGTGTTAAGAGCGCCTTGAATGGGTATTGACCTTTGGGGTTATACAAAGAGCAAAAATAAGTAAAATCACACATTTTAATAAATGCTTACGCTCCCAGAAGTTCTGCAGTCGTTGCGAAGTTACAATCATGTAAGCATCGCAATGCTAAAATTAAACTTAGTTATCAGTATAGGATCCTTACGAAAACACTAGGCCTACGTGATAGCCTACTCCTGTCATAAATGTAAGGTCATTTTCTCAGATATCAAGAAAACGTTTTAAGATCTCCTATAAATGAAATACAACTCGATAAGAGATTATCTGAGATGAAACACGCGGAATACCACCAAACACCTTTTTATCAAAAGCCAAGTCCATTTTCAGACAGCTGCATTTATAAAAATGTTTATATTTCAGGACTCTTCGTGGCTTCAACCAGTCTGAAATAACAGATTTCTACAAGAGCTTCAGTGGTGTTAAGGATAAAGATTATACTCCAGAGCCGTATGTGAGGAAGATGCACTCTTTGCTTGAAGATCTCGGGTACACTTTAAAACATCTACTGGAAATGGTAACTTTTTAACTGCGTCTTTTTTTTTTTTCTTTTTTTCATCATTTATTCTCTATACAAGTTACACTTTTTACAATTTTTCCTCGCCAAACTTTACAGTTTGTTGGCGACGTTTGTTTATTGAGTCATGTCATGTTCCCTCTCTGCTCTTAGTCCATTCTTTTGCTACTTTTGTTCTGCCGTAACAGTTGGTACAGTATTCACTACATTTTCATTCAAATCATTTAAACCTTTCTCCTAATGCCCTCTTTGTTATTATTGTTATTGTTTCATATTTTAAAAACGAACTTAACGGAGCATTCTTTGTAAAAATGGTGCTCAGTAAAATTTTAATGAGTTTATGTTTGCCCCAGCTGAATATGTAAAATGTAAATATACAGGGTGGAATTTTGTAATGCCATCTGGAGGGAAAGTACTCTTAATACTGCAGATAGAAAATTTTATTCAAAGGAAACATTCCTTTATTTTTGAATAGAAAGCAAACTGCATTCAAAGATTTTCGAAAATTCTCTTTTAACCACACCCGGGAATCGAACCGGCTAAAATCTGAAAAAATTATAACCTGTACTTTTGTTGCATCGTTCGTTAGGGTCAATTATAAGGATGAAATCTCTCTAACAAACATGATAATTTCGAGGAACTAATTAGTTAGTTTACCATTTTTTGTAAATAAGTAATTAAATTAATTTAAGATTTCCTGGTTTTCCTTTCATTTAATTTATCATGTTTGATAGAGAGATTTCATCCTTATAATTGACCATAACGACTTTAAAAAATACCAAATATCGTGGCAGAAAATGGAAATATAGGTTGCCTACCCTGCATATTTCCAGTTTTTCAATTAAGTTTCTTCAATCTTTCCTCTGCTTTAGAGCCATTTAAATGTAAAGAGCTATTGAAACGATTCCATATTCAGATTTAATTAACATCAGACGTCTTTGTTCTTTTTAACCGACTTCAAAAAGAAGGAGGTTATCAATTCGACGGTATGTTACGCGATTACTCCGCCAATTGTGGACCGATTTTCGAAATTCTTTTTTTGTTCGAAAGGACATACTTCAGGAGTAGTCCCATTTTCACCATGTCAGGATCTGATGATTGGATCCTGGAGAAATCGAGGGCAACCCTCAAATTTTATAGGCCTACTCATAGTTTTTCACAAATTTTATGAAGTAATTTAAGTATTTGCGTATGGTAATCATCATCTCGTGTAGCTGAGCTGATGATGGATGGTACAATTTTTTCTTGTAAGGACTTGGCATCGACTGATTTAGCAAATTATGTTTGTGTTCGCATATCTCCGGAACTACAAGTCCGATTTAAGAAATTCTTTTTTTGTTGTACTAAATATCGTCCAACTTAAGGAATACTGCAAGTTTCATCAAAATCGGTTTAGTAGTTTTCGAGATAGGGAATGAATGTAAGAGATTTTAACGATGTTATTATCGGTATTACGGATTACAAAATTCTAGTGCTCATGTAAGAAAATGATGTACTCGTATTTGATAAGAATTGTGGTTGAATATTTAAACTAAAAAGAATAAAATAAAAACTTAAAAAAAAAAATGTAACCGCCTTCAATAACAACCACAAAAAAGGGTAAAATAACTTTCAAAACTTTTCTTTCGGAAGTCGGTGGCAAAAAGACAATGAAATTAATAAAAAAAGTCACTGACTTCCGAAATATAAGTTTTGAAGGTTATTTCACCCTTTTTTTGTTGTTGTTTTTGAAGGCGGTTACATTTTTATATATTACGGACGTAAAATGGAAATTAAAAGAACAAATTTGCAATCTATATATATAAAAGCAAAAGGTCACTCACTCATAGGACACGAAATCTCAGAAACTACCAGTGCTAGGGGTTTAAAATTTTGCATAGGGGTTCTTTTTAAGACGTAGGTACTCGCTAAGAACGGATTTTGCGATATTACGCCCTTATGGGGTTGTTTTTGGGGTTGACAGTTTGTATGAAACTTTGTTACTACAAGTACTAGGAGTTTTAAATTTTGCATGCGGGTTCTTTTTAGGAAGTAGGTGCTACTTACGAAACGGGTTTTTCGAAATTCGACCCCTAAGGGGTTGTTTTTGGTGTTGATAGTTTGTATGAAACTTTCGTTACTACCAGTGCTAGGGGTCTCAAATTTTGCATGGGGGTTGTTTTTAGGACGTACACACTACCTAAGACGGGGTGTTTCGAAATTCAACCCCTAAGGGGTTGTTTTAGGTGTTGATAGATAGAGGTCTAAAATTTTGCATGGTGATTCTTTAAAGGACGTACGCGCTACCGAAGACGGAGTTTTGCAAAATTCGACCCCTAAGGGGTTGTTTTTGGGGTTAACAGTTCGTATGAAACTTCGTTATTACGAGTGCTAGAAGTCTCAAATTTTGCGTGGGGGTTGTTTTTAGGACTTAGGTGCTCACTATGAAGGGGTGATTCGAAATTCAACCCCAACGGGTTGTTTTTGATGTTGATAGATACATAATTCAAATTTTGCATGGGGATTCTTTTAATGACGTAGGTGCTCAATAAGACGGGACTTTGTTAAATTTCACTTCTAAAGGGTTGTTTTTGGGGTTGATAGTTTGTATGAAACTTTGTTATTACAAGTACTAGGAGTTTCAAATTTAGCTTGGTAGTTTTTAAGACGCACATACTACTTAAGATGGTATTTTGCTTAATTCAACCCCTAAGGGGTTGTTTTAGTGTTGGAAGTTAGGTGTCTCAAATTTTGAATAAGTAATGTTTTCTTTTTAGGAAGTAATTACGCTCTACGGCGAGATTTAACCCCTAAGGGGTTGTTTTTGGTGTTGATAGTTTGAATGAAACTTTCGTTACTATAAGTGCTAGGGGTTTTAAATTTTACACGGGATTTTTTTTAGGACGTTGGTGCTCACTTAGATGGGATTGTGCGAAATTCGAAACCTAAGGGGTTATTTTTGGGGTTGGTAGATAGGAGTCTTTAATTTTACAGGGGGATTTTTTTTAAGATGTAGGTACTAGCTATGACGGGATTTTCTGAAATTCTATCCCTAAGGGGATATTTTTGGGGTTGTTAGTTTGCATGAAACTTCGTTATTGCAAGTGTTGGGAGTGTCAAAATATGCATAGAGGTTTTTAGGGAGTAGATGCTCACTAAGACGGGACTTTGTTCTTGATAGAAGTTAAAAATTTTGCTTACGTGTTTTTTTAGGACGTTGGTTCCTCCTCAGACGAGTTTTGGATAAACCAACCCATAAAGGGTAGTTTTTGGTGTTGATAGTTTGTATGAAACTTCGTCACGACAAATTCTGGGAGTCTCAAATTTTACGCGGGAGCAATTTTTAGGATGTAGATGCTCATTAAGACGGGGTTTTGAAGTTGGTGAAGTTGGACCCCAAAGGGGATGTTTCTGGGATTAATAGTTTGTATTAAACTTAATTACTACAAGTACTAGGAGTTTTAAATGTTTCACAGGAGGGTTCTTTTACGACGTAGGTGCTACTTAAGACGGGATTATGACGGGAAATTCCCCCCCTAAGAAGGATAGTTTTTAACTTCAGAGTTTGTATGAGACTTCGTAACTACAAGTGCTACGAGTCTCAAATTTTCCCTGGGGTATATCTTTAGGACGTAGATGCTTATTAAGATGGGATGTTGCGAAAACCGACAGCTAAAGGGTTGTTTTGTGATCGATAGAATTTTAGTCGCATATTGATTTTCTAAAAGTATTCCATAAAGAGGGTGGCGGGAGAAGAAATTCACAGAAGCAAAGTTCGAAATAAGCGCGGGCGAAGTCGTGGGGCGAAGTGCTAGTTATACATAAGCACAAAGCTATTCTCAGAACAGACAGAATAGATCAAGAATCTGACAAAAATGAATTAAAAAATACATAGACAGTTTTGGAAAATACTAATAACATCATGATTATTACAAAGTAAATAAAAAATCTGGCAGAATAAAACCTCTTCCTTTTTAAAGTCGGTTAATAAATATAGGTCATTGCGTATGACATCATCATCGTGAGGGTCGCGGGCAACGATGGACGCAAGTGGCGAATTGTTGTTCGGCGTGGCGGTCTAAGGGGGAGGCCTATGTTCAGCAGTGGACGTCTTCCGGCTGATGATGATGATGATTGCGTATGACACCTTTAATTAATTCAGAAAATCAAGCCAGATAACTTTTGCCCTTATAATTCTTGAATATTCTCTGGACAAAAAAATTTCAGCACACATAAATTCCTTTTGTGAATCGTCCATCATTTATACCAGAAAGCCCCGAAACAATAACGAATTAAGTTAATAAAAGGTGTTACAACGATGATTATAATTATTCATTTGGAGCCATGCAAGTTCGAGTTCTCTTGTTCAATTTAAGCCCGAGTTCAAAGAAGCTTTTGTCTTGTATGATTAAATATTTTCAGATATTTAATGAGTTTTTCACAATTTTAAACCTATTTAAAAAATAAAGAGGCTATCAATTCTTAAACAGGGTAAAATAAATAAAACAAATAACAAATTCACCGTCCTCTTTGTACTCGTATTTGTTTTAGAAGTAGGTTATTGTTTAATGTTTGTGTGTGTTTATTACTCTTTCACTAAAAACTACCGAACAGATTTGGATTTAATTTGGTACACCACATATTTTATAACCTGGATTAATACATAGGATACCTTTTATCCCAATGTTACGTGACCGTGGGATATTTTTTGAGATACGTCTATTTCTATATCGTTATGAGGCAATGTGAAAAACAAAGCAAAACATTTCTCTTCCCTGTTCCAGTTCAAGAGACCATGCAGTGATGTAACAGTGGAGTGTTACTGGAGGTCCAGGTCTTACAAGTGTGAGGAGATGTTCCACTCCGTGCTCACCATCGTCGGACACTGCTGCCAGTTCGATATACCATACTTTATGTAAGTTTGTTCAGTATTCAATAAATATATAATAATAGTACTATGAGTGCGCTTGTAAAACTCGAAGGGAAAAAGCCAATGGGTGTTATTGGGTTTACCTGACCTAAGATCATGCTATCTTGGGTTCAATTTGCTCAAAAGTGCTCATGTTCATTAGTTTTTAAATAAGGGACACCGCGCGATCGGCGGTTCGTGGAATGTTGATTTTTAACTACATATTTACAATAATTTACCTACGTAGGTGATAAACATATAATCAATTAAACTTGGAAAAACAACTGATATTTATTTGAACCTAATGATTTTTGAGAAAATGTTGAAAGCTAAATATGAAATGTATTTTTTTTTGTTGAAATTTATATTCAATGGATTTCGTAAAATAGAACCTGATTCCATAACTAACACAAAAAACTAACATAACAATTACTAGTAGCTACAGGGTCAAGCAGGTTTAGTCAGGGTTTAAGCTACTTCATTATGTATTAAAATACAACTCTGCTCTGGCTTACCTCCAAAAATTATAAAACATAACTTTTATTATATTCTGCCTATATTTCAGACCAAAACCTAGGATTTTGAGCCATGTACAATATGACTTTTGGACATTAAAACACTTGTTGATTTTTGCAAAACGTCATTGTAACCAAATAGAAATATAACATTAGGTTATTCTGACATGTGGACGTTTTAACACTTGGACGAATATTACCATAAGCCGTACATTCCAAGCCACAAGATAATTATAGACTCAATACCTCGTTTGTAGCTCACAGGCCAATAAGATGTAAATTAAATGCTCTAAGACTTAGCTCAAGTTAACCTTATTTGCATACAGCCTTTTTTTACGTGTTTTAATCATCACCTCCCACCTAGAAAGGGACGGGAGGGATTGTCAAACTCATAAGCTATTGTCAAACAGACAGGCAAAGCGAACGCGATCCGAAGCGTTTTTATTTATAATGTATGGAATTGTTTGAATCCAGTCACTTAGAAAAGCGAAAGCGATCCTATAGTCTATGTGACTCATCATCATCATCATCAGCCGGAAGACGTCCACTGCTGAACATAGGCCTCCCCCTTAGACCGCCACGCTGAACGACAATTCGCCACTTGCATCCATCGGATGCCCGCGACTAATCTGGTTCTTCGCCGAATATCCATGTTCCGGATTTTATCCTGCAAAGAAACTCCAAGCATAGCTCTTTCCATTGCTCGTTGAGTGACTCTTAGTCTCTCTAAAAGGCCAGCAGTCAAAGACCACGTTTCAGAGCCATATGTCATCACTGGCAACACACACTGGTTAAACACCCTTGTCTTGAGACACTGTGGGATTCTCGATGAGAACATATATTATCACGTAACTTCCCGAACGCTGCCCATCCGAGTTGGACTCTATTATTTCTATGTGACTGGCTTCAAACTATTCCATTACAAACAAAATCGCCTCGCTTCGCGTTCGCCACGCCTGTCTGTTTGACAATAGCTTTACTGACTAAAACTCACGAGAGCAGCGGTGGCCCAGTGGTATCGGTCCCGACTTACAAGTTGTAGGTCGTGGGTTCGAACCCCGCCAGGCGCATTACTTTGTGTAATTTGTTTCATCACCACTGCTCTCAAAACGGTGAAGGAAAACATCGTGAGGAAACCGGCATGTCCTAGAACCAAAAAATTCGAAGACATGTGACATCTGCCAACCCGCACTGGGCCCGCGTGGTGGATTATGGCCCACTCCCTCTCACAAGAGAGGAGGCCTGTGTCCCAGCAGTGGGAACATTATAGGCTGATGATGATGAAGGTTATTTTTTGGAAGACTAGCAACGTTTTCTTGTGTTCAAAAATCAGTGTAGTGTAGTTTTTTTTTCTTTTTCAGGGAGCATGCAGATAATCAGACTAATTTCATTTCTGGACTAGACTCCACTGAAGCACTAGATGTCATAGTCAAGGGACAGAGCTCTAATGGATATTCTGTGGTAAGTTAATGAGATCATGCCATTTTCTTTTTAGGGTTCCGTAGCCAAAATGTAGTACGGGACCCTTTTACTAAGGCTGTCTGTCTGTCACTGGGCTCTATCTCATAAACCGTGTAAGTGGGACAGTTGAACTTTTTACAGATGATGTATTTGTGTTGCCACTATGACAAAAAATTAATACTAAAAACAGAATAAAATAACTTTTTAAGGGCGGACTCCCATCTAAAAAACTGAACGGAAAAGTCTTTTAGATGTTTTTTTTTAGATTTTTCTCTTCCATCCATAAATATTTTATTATGACCTGGGAGTTAATATTACATTACATTAGTTAGAAAATTACGTATAATTATATTTTAGATACGACTGCTAATAGACACTCCTTCCTCTTCGTTACGTGTTGTGGGACACAGTTTATATTGTTGGCTTCATTTGGTTCCTGGAAAATTCAGGTGGTAGTGAAGATTGGACATGAAAGAAGGGCCATATGGCAAGGGCGTATCCTGTAAAAGAGCATAATATTTGAGATTGAACAAGAAAACCCCGTTTTGCCAGATTATGATTCCATTGGTCAATTTTGTCAGTCAATAATTTTAGTCAGTACAAGTCTGACAGTCCCTCCCGCCCTGCCCTGGGTGATAGGACTCATTCCATGATTTTATCACGATAAAAAAGTGGTCAATTTAGGCCGTCTAACTAATTTAATTACAATTGTGATGGCATAGTAAAGTTGGCGCAGTGTCGGAACATATATTTTAGGGCGGGGCAAAGTATAAAAAAAGAATTGACCGGGTTATAATAAAAGTTACCCATAAATATTAAAATTAAAATTGTTATCAAAAGCTGCTTTGATCCTTTGTTTCGTCCAGCGTTTCGACTCCCCTGTAATCACCCAAATGTCAGCTGCCCATTGATAAAAAATTCATGTAAAAGGTCACTTTGTTCCACAACAACAAATATTTGGTTTTATCACAATGTCATAGATTACTTAAATACTTTTCGAAGCGATACTTCAGGCATTTTCAGAACGTATTACGTCCATAAAATGCTCAAAACAAAAATTAACTGCCACTAACAGTCGATTGCGCTCTGTACACAGTACATAATCATACAAGGCTTAGTGGTTAAGGTCCTTAGGTAACTACATTTTTTTATCGTGGTAAAATCATCAAATGAGTCCTCCCATCCCGGGCAGGGCGGGAGGGACTGTCAGACTTGTACTGACTAAAATCCACGGTGTCCTTCAATAGCCCTTTACGTTCCGGATCACGGTAATGATATTATATGTCCCGCAACCCCGGCAGGCTTTGGCCCTCTAGGGGGGCCCCGTCGCAGGGTCCTTAACTACTTAGAATCTATGATTAAGTCGGGACCACATTTTAACAAATGTACTCGTAACACCGAAGCACAAAAACGATAGGATCAGTAAATGAACAATATAGACAACAAGATTTTAGCTTCTCGATGGATTTGGTTTTATTCTATGGCAAAATTGCTCGCTATACCAACCTTTTTTGTAACAATCTCGTGCATTTGTACACCTTTTTTAAACAAAGAACTGTACCTTTGTGAAAAAAACAGGGTTAAAAGAGATCATAAAAAGTATATTACATGAATGAAAGAACGGTGAACACAATGGTTCCAGTTGATTGGATGATAAGGAAAAAGTTCAACCGATATTCAATTTGCACTTTGAAGGAAATTACTGGTCTGATTGGAGAAAAAAAGAATCTCTCTAAAAACCTTGATGGTTAAGTTGTTATTTTTGAAAATAATCCGCAACGCAAAGTATGTGTTTAGATATAAATAATTATAGACATATTTTTGACTTCATTCCGAAATGGCGGGAAAAAGTGAGAAATATAATTATTCGGATCGACATACATGAAAATAAAACCAATATCGTAAATATTTTCTTATCTGATCCAGTTGCAGCCAGTAAGTTCACTCAAAGAAAACTAAAATATTTTGAATCAAGCGGTAGATTCGTTCAAATGAATTTCGTGATGATTGTAGTCACTCAATATAAAACGTTCAGCTGTACTTACTACATCATTTTTCCGTCCCCTATAGCAATGATCAGCATGGACAAGTTGCCGAGTAGCCTCAATCTTATTCAGTGCATCTCTGATAGCTTTTGTTTATTGGTATAATCGGGTGTGTCGTATACTTGATTGTCGCCACTATGGTTAGTGGCGACAATCAAGTATACGACACACCCGATAGAAAGTGGTAACCGTAGGCTGTTGAAGCCAGCAATGACAGAGGCATGGCCTGCGCATTACCGAACCTTCGCCTTTTTGCCCGACAACTTTGTAATCAAGGTTTGGGGGTGATTTCCCCTTCGATGGCGAGCATTGCGATGACAGAAAGTTATTGTTGGCAACATATCAAACAATTCCTCGGAACACAGCCCGTTATACAGGCGGAGCTGAAATCTCTCAGCAGACTTAATGGATACAAAACCTTGTAAGTTTGGGATCACCAATAACAACCCGAGTCTAAAAGATCAAACTGATGTTATATCAACTGTCAAATTAAAAACACTAGGTAATATTATTTGTAGTTTAATTTTATCAAACGATCAGTTACCAGTGGGGCATATCACAAAATAATTATGTCCATTTACCTAATACTAGCCATCATCTTCCTACCCTTATCCCTTTTTTCTTGACGCCGCGCAACACGTTTTTTTCTTTCATTCTCCTCTATCAGACGTCACAGTATCATTTAAGCTATTGTCAAACCGACAGGCGTGGCAAAGGCGAAGCGATGCGTTTTTGTTTGTAAAATGGAATTGTTTGAAGCCTGTCACATAGACTATCGGATCGCTTTCGCTTCTCTATGTGACGGGATTCAAACAATTTCATACATTACAAATAAATACGCTTCGGATCGCATTCGCCTCGCCTTTCTGTTTGACAATAGCTTAACTCCTTTTTCTTTCATATTATTTCTTAGAAAATCCATCCATCTTTTCTTTGGCCTTCCTCTTCCTCTCCACCCATCAACATTCATACTCATCACTCTCTTAGTCACATGAGTGTCATCCCTCCTTTTTACCTAATACTAGCCATCATAATTATAAAATAACACCAAATTAAAAGAGCTGATGATTTTCTTACGTATGGTTTAGTACTACTGAAAGTTCAAAATCTAAAAGCGTAATTACTAATTATGATTTCCATTTTGGTTTAGCTGTACGTATACGACTACAAGGACAACGTGACTCTGGTGGACAGTTACTTCAATCTGACTCCTGAGTCGTTTTTCGACGTCAACGTCTATGTTTGGGCCATAGACTCCTCCTCTTACGTCAAGGCATTGACTATCTCCGGTAGAAAATGTATATTGGAGACGGTAAGTCAGCAAGAGTTTACATTTTTAAACTACGAGTATTGAATTGATTTGCACAGTCAAGTAGTTGATCCATTGACTGCTGTGTGAAATATTCGTATGACAAGTCGTACAACGGGTCTAGTTGTTTGTTTGTGAATTTAAATGTTTGTTAAACGTACCCACGATACAAAGGGATTTCTTTGCCATATTGCAAAATATTTAAAAAATAAGAACTACATACACATTTATTTCTCCTACATTTTGGAGTTTTTTTTTTTTTTTATCGTGGTAAAATCATCAAATGAGTCCTCCCACCCAGGGCATGGCGGGAGGGGCTGTCAGACTTGTACTGACTAAAATCCACGGTGTCCTTCAGTAGCCCTTTGTGTACCGGAGTCGCGATATACGTGTGTCCCGCAACCCCGGCAGGTTATGGCCCTCTAAAGGCCCCGTCATTATGCTGACGCACTTCGTGAAACCTAGCAATGTTAATTAAGTTCATCCATTTTATCATAATAAAAATTTTTGTATTAGTATTCCATTTTTAATCGTATTTATTATTATCCTAAACGTAAACAAAGAGTTATAAACGCAAGTAGATATTGGAAGGAAAATATCGCTGTGCTCATAGTAATAAAATCTTTATAAGTTTCAAATTAATCTCGAAGCCAATATCAAAACAATGCACAATGTTGGTCGAATTTGATTGAAACCAACATCATCAATCATGTCCTGTGTCGATCAGCTATATGAGCTCTTATTAAATCACGGGTTGACGCAAAAATATAGGTCACTGAGTCAAGTGTTTTCTGACTACTTACAAAGGATGTTTTTTTCCAGTGCCTTTATCCATTATTTGTATTGGTAGCCTCTGCTGTCCCACTGGTGGGCAAAGGCATCCTCCATATCATTCCAATCCCATATTTATTGCAATTGTACATTAACGCAGGGTAATGAACACGTACCTACTATTTTTTTTAGCCACTCAAGTCCTTTCTGCTTTATTCGTTCAAGTTATTTACGTGTTATAAACTGATACGAAACAAAAAAAAAACTCACTTTTAAGCTGAAAAATGTACGTTTCATGTTCGATGCAGTAATGGACTAAACTTTTGATGCAGTTTCTTTGTTACTAGTCAGGAAAACCTTTCAGTTGATACTGCGAATAAGTAGTGAAGTTTAAATAGTTTATTTAAACAAAGAAAATAAAAACATTTTGCAAATATGCCTACAAAACAGCATTTCAAATGACATAAAAAAGCTTACCCTAAAGTTTACCTTTAGGTTAAGAATTTCGATTTGATTTTTTTGAAAATGATGAATAGCAAAAGTTCCACAAATATAACAAAATTGTATCTCAGTAATCGGTTCATAAAAAATGAAATACGACACCCCTTGAAATCAATACACACAACAATATTTCAGGAAGGGAAAGAAATATTTTACAAAAAATATGAAAAGGAATTGTAAATATCTTACCCGTTTATCCCGGAAAAAATAACATGCATAATTTTGTGATTTAATTTGTTAGTCGAAAACCCTTTTTTTTCATAATCGGGTTAACAAGATGTCAAGCTAAATAAACGAAAGGTCTTTTTGATAGTCGATTCCCAACAAAATAGTCAAAAATAATCTAAAAACTCAACTCTAAATAATAAACACAACAATTAATACAGAGCTATGCGAACAATTATCCCGCTGCAAAATTGCAAATGGCAACCACTGACTACAGTTCTGTTTTACATACTAAAAACTTTGAACATTTCCTGAAATATTTTCAGCTGGCTGTGAAACAAAAAAAAGCTCAGTAGCCCACGCTTGTGTTGAGGAACGCGAATTTCTCTTTTTTTATTTTAAATTTAGGTCTTTTATAGGTGTAGTTGACATAATTATAAGATGAAAGAAGGCGATATATGTATTAGACGCGCAATTAAAATAATTCTCTGTGTTCGGTTGAATGTGAGAGATCATTCTCCGGTTTTTGAACATGTCCCATCACTTTATTTATGTGCCCATCAGACATCTATCTGGTCAGAGGTATCTTATTTCACCTAGGGCCAGGTGACCTAAGCGTGAGTCTTTAGGCTGTGGGAAAGAGACAGATCTATACAAGTCGTCAAGCGACATCTCGTTCGCTGAGCGGAACCACTCACTGTAGGACACCTGTTCCTCTTACCCCTATTTATCGGTTAAAATTGCTTTTTTGCCTCGTATTTTAATAGAAGATGCATATTTTTCGTGTAATAATACAGTGATACAGAAAACTTGTAATTTTCACAAAAGGACTTGACATAGCTCTTACTTTTTTATACAGTCATAGTTAAATACACATAAATTATGTTTTTAATTTTTTTATACGCCGAATATAATATGACGAGGTTTATAACTAAACTCAAAAATGAATAAAGGACGTCACTATACTTACATTTTCAAAATTAGTTTCGTGGAAACGAAACTAGGTTTATTTTCAGTATTTGTTCAGCTGAACTTCTAGCTGAAAACAAACTGAAACAATGAGATACAGAATGCAGGTCCTCTTACCCTCTTAAATTTAGCTTGCAGTTTAGTTAAGCGATGAAATTGAATAATACGATAGAGTAAAGTTATCTAGATTTACATTTAATAAAATAATAAATAGTGCTCACAATTTAATAATAAAATATAGTGCTGAGTTTTTTAGTGGTTAACAAGACTATTACCTACTATTATTATTCATATAAATATTATGTGTACTTAAAATGGCCAGAAAAATAATTCATGTTAGGCGATAATTCCGGGCACGCCGCAATTGCGGCGGTAAGACCCCTCTTTGAGGAGTGGCTGGAGAGAAGTCATGGCGTCCTTACCTTCCGCCTGACGCAGGTCCTCACCGGGCACGGGTGCTTCGGGAGGTACCTGTGTCTAATGCGGAAGGAGGAAACGTCTGGGTGTCACCACTGCGAAGATCGCCCGGAGGACACGGTGGAGCATACGGTGCAGGACTGCCCAGCTTGGGCAGTGCACCGACGTGTCCTCACGGCTGCGATAGGCGGAGACCTCTCGCGCCCGGCATTGGTTGCGGCCATGCTGCGGGGCGAGACGGAGTGGGAAGCGGTCGCCTCCTTCTGCGAAGCAGTAATGCTCGCGAAGGAGGAGGCGCGCCGCGAGCAAGAGAGAACAGAGTCCTCCCTCCGCCCCAACCGCGGTGTAGGACGCCCACGGCGACGGACGTCGCGAGACGATCTCCGGCCACCGTAGGCGCGGGCATGCGGGCAGCGAGTAAAGGGCAACTCGCTGCCCGACCAAGGACCATGCCCGGGTCGACGGCGCGTTGTGTCCCACGCGCGCCTCAAAGAGCGTCAGCATAATGACGGGGCCCCCCTCTCAGAGGGCCAAAGCCTGCCGGGGTCGCGGGATTATTCCCTTACCGTAACCCCGGAACATAACAGGCTATGAAGGACACCGTGGATTTTAGTCAGTAGAAGTCTGACAGTCCCTTCCGCCCTGCCCGGGGTTGGAGGACTCATTTGATGATTTTACCACGATAAAAAAAAAAAAAAATGTTAGGCGATAATTATGTTTCGGCCTGCCAGGGTCGCGGGTCTTGAAGGAACAGGCTATTTTAGCTAGTAAGAGTCTGACAGTTCGTTCCAATCCAACCGAGGTGGGACGATTCCTCTGGTGAATATAAACTCCAAATAAAAAGGGTTGTGTTTCTAGTAGGTATATAAACTTCTAAGAGTGCAATAAGTAAAAAATACTATTATTCTTACTTAAACAAATGCCACTATAATCCATAATATAGTTATGCAAAGTTTAATAAATAATGTGTAATGCTTAGTTTTATCGCCCATTACGTACTCGGCTGCTTAAAATGCCTCACAAATTATATAAGTGTTGGACGAATAAATTTTGCGCTAAGAAGATTATTGTTGTATTTCAGGGAAAATAATTAAGCGAAGAGAAAATGCTGCAGCTTGTAGTTTTATTTTGTTTACCTGCTTACTTATTTCAGTTTACCTTTATTTTTGATTGTTGAACAATCAAATAAAGTTAAATCGTCCTCTCCAATCAATTTCCGCATTGTCGAGGCACATTCCCGATATCGTGATTGCTTTCAAAGATTTTCGTTTCTCAAAGGTTAGATATTTTTTGTTTACAAATGTTGTTTTTTAGGATACTTTAGGCAGATTTTTAGGGTTCCGTAGTCAACAAGGAACCCTTATAGTTTCGCCATGTCCGTCCGTCCGTCCGTCCGTCCGTCCGTCCGTCCGTCTGTCCGCAGTTTAGCTCAGAGACGCACAGTACTAGAGAGCTGTAATTTGGTGTAAATATATGGATTAGTTGTGCCGAAAAAGTGGTAAAATAAAATCTCGTAAAATATTTTTTTTTAGGGTATCTCCTGTACACGTAAAGTGGGGATGTTATTTTTTTTTCTCGCGTACCCCATAGTGTGGGGTATTATTAAATAGGTCTTTAAAAAATATTGATAGTTTCCATTAACAATTTTTTGATAAAAAAATTGGTTTGTGAAATATTAAGCTTTAAAGTGCTAAATTTTGCTCGACTCGAGTGTCCCCCCCCTCTACCAGCTAAACGGTTATGTTTGGGGGTGTGAAAAAATTCACAATAGTAGTATATATAACGAAGTTTAAAAGAAAATTATCATGACTTAGTAGGCTTTACAACTTTACGAGTATTAGTCGACCAACTTATAAAATGTACTTGGATAATATTTTTCTTAAACAAAATGTATCGGAGAACATGTTATTCAACTGCAAATGTAAGTTTGTCAACTTTATTTTTACAGCTTTAATAGGTATGTTTTACGGTATGTTTTTTGGGGATCGGTAGGTTTTTATCGTCAACTATTTTTAACTAACTTCAAAAAAAGGAGGAGGTTCTAAATTCGTCGTAACCTTTTTTTTAAATGTATTTTGCCCGATTTCTCAAAGACTCCTGGACCGATTTTGAAAATTCTTCTTTTTAAAATTAAATTCAGCGAATCAGTTTAGTTAGTTCGCATAAGTATTTTGATGGGCAACTACGGAACCCTACACTGTGCGTGGCCCGACACGCACTTGGCCGGTTTTATAATTAAACAGTAACCTTAGATTGGCCTTATTATGGTGAAATTTCGTACTAATTTTATAAATGCGAAAGTGTGTTTGTATCTATTTTTACCCGACTGCGCCAGGAGGGTTATGTTTTTCGAGTGTATGTATGTATGTATGTTTCGTTGTGTTGCTCTGCAGCCTAAACGGCTTGATGGATTTTAACTTGAGAGGTGTCGTTAGATTCGTATTAAACGTGAGAGTGTCACTGGGTACATAAAACTTGCCAAGTGCGAGTCGAACGCGTGTGCAAAGGGTTCCGAACTAAAAAAATTTTTTTAAAATCTCTCACATTCTATCAAGTGGGATGTCAAATTAAAGGATTTTAAAAATGGTTTACCAAAATAAATTTAACTTATATGTTTCAATTTAATTTGGACTGATAAATGCTAACAAAAACTAAAAATAGTAAAAAAAAAATATTTAAAAATAACAAAATTCCGACTGCGTAATAAAACTAAAAAGAAAGAAACAAGCCCAGTAGTTTGGAATTCACTCATTCACACTCACAGTCGGGGCCACTTGGGAAGATTTGATTGGTATAATTTGAATGGGCCCCGACTGTAAGTGAATTCTAAACTACTGGGCTTGTTTCTTTCTTTTTAGTTATATTACGCAGTCGGGGTTTTCGTTTTTTTTTTAATATTTATTTTATGCATTTTTACTTCAAAACGGCTTAGAAAATGTCGATGAATTTTGGTATGAAGCTAAATGGGATAGAAAATTTAAGTGTTAAAATATTTGCGGTTCTGTGAGAAGGCATCGCGGTTGGTTGAGATCAACTGTGCGCTATTTATTTACTATTTCGACATCATCCTAGCTAATCTCTCAATTAATAAATAAAATGTTTGTCTTCAGGATCAAGGGGTTGGCGCTGGCTTCCACCAGGGTTGCATGACACGACTCATCTTGAGGAGAGTTGTTAACCGCTGCAGATGTCTGCCTTTTGATTATACCTGTGAGTCTGTCACGACTCAAAATAAAATACCTTTGTAGTTAATATTATAATTATTACACAACTTATCCATAAAATTGTGTAAAAGACATACTTACATACAATTTTGTAATTTCTTTACATTTAATACGATTAATACGTATACAAGAGCGCAAAGGTTAACTTAGAACACACTTTTTCTTGGATTTAAACACTAAAAGTAACTTGCTTCCTAGAAATATGATTATGCAAACTTAAATACAGTACACGGAACTAATCAGAAAATTATATTTTCAAAATCATCCCCTTTTCATAGCATTCAAATCGCTGCAATCATTCGTGAAAAACAAGTTTTGCAGATATTTATATTCAAATTAATTCTATCATTCAAAAATGTTCGTTCATCTGTATGAATTGACTTGACTTGTAAAGATTCAATTTTAACTTGGAAATTATTTCTTAGAAACTAAACGAAGAAGTAGAATAACGAATGTTTCATCAAAGAAAAGCCCTTAAAAAGTTTCTGATGGCGATATCTTTTGTGATGAAAGTGAGACATTTAGATACCGTTATTTTAACATTTCATCGAATTCTGAAACGGTGTTTTATGAAACTCTTTGTCATCACATTGGGATATTATAGTTCTTTTAAGAATGCAAGTTAGTCTTATTATTTGATAACATACATTGTTACTTCACATTTACCCATTTATCTCTTTCAGCTCAAGAACTAGACGTGGAAGAATTTTCCACATGTTCCTGGGAGCATTTAATCTGCATATATCAAACAATAGGTATGCTACCTATACATACACTTATTAGTTCTTATCATTAATGATAGAAAAACTATGTTTAGTCGTATATAAACAACGTGTAAGCTATTGTCAAACAGACAGGCGTGACGAACGCGAAGCGAGGCGTTTTTGTTTGTATTTTTATTTTTATTTTATTTTATTTATTTAGGAAAATAAACAGTTACACACTACAATAATATACAAAACAATTCATACAAAGTGAGCAAGTGTATAACCCACGACATTTTCCACAGATTATAAGAAAAGTGTAATTTTTAATGCACATAAGTAGTGCGATTGCAATTAATACTTATATAATATTATTGTAAAAAATGTGCTTAAATATATAACTTAAGCTAAATAGGCATGCAAATACAAAGAAAAAACATCATTATGTTGATAATGTTGATAAAAACACATAGCTGGGTTTACATTTCTAAAATTTTTTGGCGGATTAGGCTTCGGAATTTATTAGCATGTAAAGCGAAGATATCAATATTGTTAAAAAAAATATTAAACTGATTAGTAATGCGACGTAAGGGTGCGCGCAAGCCAGCATTCGTACGAGTTGATGTTATAGCAAAGAGTGGTCTCGCACGCACTCCACGGCTCATGCTAGTTCTAGGTACTAAGTAACAGATCTTATTACTAATATCAGTACAGTCATATGAATGGTTGCATAGGTCAAATAAAAACATTGTCTCTAAAAAAGTTCGTCTGGCCTTTAAATTTAGTAGCTTAAACCTATCCAGAAGGTCACTGTAAGATGCTTGGGTACGAAAACAACGGAAAAGCATGGCTTTCAAAAATTTACGCTGTACCTTTTCAATCGCATCTGAATATTTAGTATAGAAGGGATTCCACACCGTAACAGCGTACTCCAACTGTACGCACCGGGGTTAAGGCTTGTAACGTCCGTTATTCCTAATGCGCACAGTGTGGCTACGTACAAACCAATTGAGCTTGGTACTTTGAACTACCTAAGACTCTACTGACCCGACCTAGCCCAATCGCGATACCCTAGCAACCTAATTACCCTAGTTCCCTAACCTACCATACAAACCATACCAATTTACCAGAGGGAAGTCTGTTACAAGTAGACCTACAGTAACAGACGGAATTTGGGTAGGAATAGGGTTTGCGTACGAAGTGCAATGTACACAGGAAATGATTTTCACTGCCAATCCCACAGACTCATAGGATTGATTACGGCTAAGGGTGTCTTGGCCACAGTGAGGGAGTAACGGAAGATGAATCAAACTCGGCTCCAACTTGATGACTAATTTATTATGGTTATTATTCTTATTATATACAGATTTTGGGCTCAATACACATTGATGCCTATTTACATGTGTGTTGTATGTGTATTGAGCCGATGAGGCGAAGATCTAGTAGGTCACTTCTTAGCGCTGACGGTGTGTTGGTGTTGCCGGTGCGCGGAGCGCGGAGCGAATGTATGTCGCTGACGCTGCACTGCTGTTGCTAGTGACCATGTTCAAGGTTGAACATTCTGGCGCCTCTCAGGACCTGGACTCCAGTTGGTATAACTCGATTGTTTCGTGTCGATGTGGTGAGCTGTACACTGGTTCCGTTGTGATAGTTCGTTGGGTAGCTGTTTTGTTGGCAGCGACCGAGGTTGCTTCTCTTGATGGATGGTCAGCTGTCTCGGTAGTTGTTCTTCTGGTTTTGTGCAGCCTTGTGACTCCAATCCATCGCAGTATTGTTGGACCGTAGAAAACTAAAAATAAAAAGATTAACAACATGATTACACCAGTAATTGTACTTGTCAAGTATGTGTGAGAACTAATTTGACTCCAAACTGTACTATCTAATTCAGTTTGTAACGCATTTTCTTTATTAATTAAATGCTGAAAAATTTCCTTTGAGTTCTCTATAACTTCTTCTTTGGAAATGTTTAGCACAGATTTAGACAGCATGAGCGAATTGACAGGAAAGTCTATTTGTTTTGAATATGATGTTACAATCGGTACTGAAACTATTCGTTTGGCAGTTAATATGTTATTAGTTGTTTTAATAACACAGTTATCTGCAATGCGTATTACACCAACATTTTGGAGCTCAATTTCTTCTCTTTGTCCATCACAAATGATTGAAGTCGTAACCCGATCTCTTACAATGAATAACCAAGTGTTTGGCATGTGAAGTTGCTTCCATATTATAGTATTAGATAACTTAAACATTTTGGTAGGACATTTCTTTTGTGTCTGGTTTTTGAATAGTTGATTTACAATGCAATTTTCATTTAATTGCATGTTTTTCACGGCCCCAGGAAAGCAAATAAAATGATTGGTCCATTCTAAACAACGTTTGAACTCGTCATAGTTCAAGTCAAAATACAGTTCGTTGTTGTAATCTAACCCTATGTAAGTTTTATGTATTTCTAGACTTTGGGCAGATTTATCCGAGTTTATCTTTGGGACTGGTGTAATATACATTAACGTGTATCTAGTTATCTCTTGTATAGGAAAATAGGAGTAGACTTTTATATGCGTTTTGTTTTCAGATATCTTGGTATCCAGTAATTGTTGTTGAACGATTCTTAAGTTTGATGGTAATTTTCTGTTTGCTGATGATATCAGGTCACTAACGTTCTTAGGTGTCAATACACTGTAAACTGTTGCCTTGGTCAAGTATATTTCTACTAGTCCGTTATAGTAATCCATGATTTCTTCCATGTAATTATATGCTAATTGGTAAGTCTGCATAACACGTATATTTACACTGTTATGGTCGACTGTACTGAACCAATTGTTGTAACTCTCCAAGTAATTTATAACTTGGTTTAATTTAGTTTGGAATCCTATTAGTTTTTGTTCTATTCTTTCTTCAGTTTTGTTGACTTGTGATATTGTTGATATCATAAATTTGGTTTGGTGGTTGGCCGCCTCAATTAACTTTTTTTGGTTTAAATTTAGTGTCTCTATATCTCGGTATGCTTCATCGTTCACCCCGAAGACCGATGTTAGTAATTGTCCCAATATGCCCCTTTTCTTCCTAGTTTGGCTCACTTCTGTCAAATATTCTTTAGTCCGCTCGAACTTTGCTTCTTCTTCTAACAAATGGTGGTGTAATTGCTTGCAAAATGTAGGATTTGTTATTTTTTGGGCATTTGTACATAGTTGACTAAATTGTGTCGTCATTCTTTTTATTTTGACAAACTCTTGCTCTAGATGTTGTTTTTTATAATTTATTTCTATCCTGAAAATTCCTCTATCGATGCTTGCTGTGCCGATTCGTTCAACATATAATCCTGGTGGTATCGTTTTTAGGGAGTATGTCGTTGTGGTCGATTCCACTGACCCTATTATTTGTAACATGATCATGAGCAACGCGAGCCATTTGGATATTGTATTACATCGTTTGATGTGTTTAGTTTTATTATTTCTTCGGATTGTTGCGGTATTTGTCTGTACTGTATGCATTGATTCACTATTATTACTACTACTCCTCGTACTCGTTTCGATTGGCAATGGTATTAATGTATGGATTGACCGTTTTTGAGTTGTTCCTGATGATTTTTGAAGTGTCGCTACTCGTGATAAGCCGTCGTTCCCCGTGTGTAACTCTTTTATTTTTGCAAGCGGCCATTTGCTGGGAGACACTTTTTCGTCTTTTATGATTACTAAGCTTCCAACTGTCAAGTTATCTTGGTTAGTTTTCCATTTGTACCTTTGTTGTAGTTGGTGTAAATAATCTTTAGTCCAGCTTTTCCAGAAGTCCTTTTTCATTCTTTGGATCTGTTTCCATCTGTTTATATGATCTGTATTAATTTCCATTAGTGGGTCTGGTACTCCTACTGCTTCTCTTCCTATCAAGAAGTGACTAGGTGTTAACACGACATTGTCGTTTATATCTTCACTTAGTGCACATAGAGGTCTTGTGTTTAAACACGCTTCAATTTGTTGCAAAAACGTGCTCATTTCTTCATAAGTGAGTGTCTGCTCACCTATCACTCTACGCAAATGGTGTTTCATGGATTTTACTCCTGCTTCCCAAATCCCTCCGAAGTGGGGAGATGAAGGAGGAATAAAGTGCCATTGTGTTCCAATCTTGGTCATCGTGTTTTGAAAGTCGTCAGACTGAGTTATGTCTAACATTTCTTTGTATAAATAATTGGCAGTGCCTACGAAATTCGTCGCGTTGTCACTGTACATATGTGATACTGGACCTCTGCGTGCCATAAACCTTCGTAGTGCTGCTATAAACGTTTCTGTTGATAAATCGCCTACTAACTCCAAATGCACTGCTTTCGTAGAAAGGCACACAAAAATCGCAATGTATCCCTTGTAAGATTTATGACCCCTTCCTTTCATTGTTCTCACTGATATTGGTCCAGCGTAATCCACGCCTGAATGACTGAATGGGTATGACTCCGTCACTCTTGGTTTTGGTAATGAGCCCATTTTTTGTGAAGTGGTAGCTGATCTGTATCTAGTACACTTAACACATTTTCTAATGGTACTTTTGACTGCTCGTTTTCCTCCTAGTATCCAATATTTCTGTCGTATATACGTTAGGGTTAAATTGTTGCCTCCATGCAACGTGGATATATGTGCGTCATGAACTATAGTTACTGTAATATGATGGTCATGAGGTAACAGAATTGGGTGCTTTTGATCATATGGTAGTCTTGAGTTCTGAAGTCTTCCTCCTACTCGCAGTAATCCCTCATCATCAATAAATGGATCAAGACATGATAACCTGTTTCCTTTCTTTAATGATTGTCCGGCTTTAATAGTTTTGTACTCCTCAGCAAATACTTCTCGTTGGAATATGACGAGGACCTTCTTAGTTGTCAAGTTTATTTCCATACAACTTAACGGTTTTTTGTATTCTTGTTTATTCACGAGTCTGTAGCAATATGATAGCACTCGTATCATCCTTTGGAAGCTAGAGAACCTTAACCAAATATCGTTTTTTGGTATAATGGTTATATGATAACATCGTTTAATCTCCTCGCAAATCTCTGGTATAGTTTTTGTACACGGAATGTTATCACTTTTCAACCACTCTGGTCCATTCCACCACAGAGACGAGTTTTGTAATTTATTTGGTGCAATACCTCTTGTTATTAGGTCTGCTGGATTTTGTATTGTTTTTACATAATTCCATTTTGCTTGTGGTAATTTTCTTTGTATTTCGGATACTCTGTTGGCGACGAAGGTTTTCCATCGCTCAGCTTCACCTTTAATCCAGCCGAGAGTAATCATTGAGTCAGTCCAACAATAAATATTAGCTACTTCCATTTCAAGTCCAGTTACAACTTTCTCCATCAGTTGGGTTAATAATTCTGCAGCACATAACTCTAGTTTCGGTAGTGTAGTTTTTTGCTTTTTTGGCGCTACCTTTGACTTAGCTTGTAAAAGGGTTACGTCATATTTGTTATTATTGTGTATCCGACAATATATTACTGCACCGTAAGCTTTTTCTGAAGCATCACTGTACCCATGCAGCTCGACTTTGGAATTGCTTGAAAAACAACACCATCTTGGAATGGAAATTTTCTCAATTGCCTTAAGTTGGTTTTGTAGTTCAATCCATCTTGTTCTAATAGCTTCATCTACGGGCTGATCCCACTCAGTGCCATTTGTCCAAAGTTCTTGAATCATGAGTTTCATATTAATGACGACTGGTGCTAACCATCCCAGTGGATCAAATATCTTGGCAATTTCCGATAAAATGAACCGTTTTGTTGGTTTTTCATTTTTATTAATAGTAATTTGAAACCAAAAACTATCATCTAATGGTGACCATAATACCCCTAAGGATTTTCTAGTTTCGTCCAGCGGTAGTTTCATCACCTTGTCGTCTTTGCTTTCATTAGGTATGTTTTCTAACAATTCAGTACTATTAGACGACCATTTTCGTAACTTAAACCCGCCTTTACGTAGCATGTTTATTAAGTTTTCTTGTAAAATTTTGGCTGTCTCAACATTATTATCTCCTGATAAAATATCGTCCACGTAGAAATCCTGAAGAGTTCTTTGGCTGGCTATTGGGTAGTTCGATTTCTCATCAATAGCAAGTTGTTGCAACGTCTTAATCGCTAAATATGGGGCAGCTGCTGTTCCATACGTCACAGTGGTTAACTCGTATTCGTCGATCTTATGTTTCGGAGACTTTCTCCATAATATTCTTTGATATTTGAAGTCTTGTTCGTTTACATTTATGTATCGATACATTTTTTCGATATCCGCCATAAATGCTACTTTGTGTTTACGCCAACGCAATAGTATAACCGGTAAATCCTGTTGTAATCTAGGTCCCGTAAACAAATTGTCGTTTAGGCTTATGTAAGTATTTGACTTGCTCGACGCATCAAACACTACTCGTAGTTTAGTAGTTAGTGAATCTTCTTTGATTACTGGTTGATGTGGTATATAATATTTCCCCTGGTAATAGTCAGTACTAATAACTTTTCTCATATGGCCCATTTCTAGGTACTCATTGAGAAACTCTTGGTACTTTTGCTGTAACTCATTATCTTTGTCAAACTTTCGTTCTAATTGTATTAGTCTTGCAACAGCTTTTTTGCGCGAGTTCCCATAATCTACGTTGTGATTCTTGAATGGGAGTTTTACTGTATAGGTTCCATCTGGATTTCTGATAGTAGTTTTTTGGTAATAATTTTCACATGCCCGATCCTCGTTGGATAATTGGTATTTTTCAGGAATTTCTTCTAACTCCCAAAACTTGTTCAATTGTTGTGCTTCTGTAGTACGTGTCATCATACTTATCACTGTATTAGTGTTAGTAGTGGTGCCGCAAATACCGGACAAAATCCACCCAAACTCGGTATTTTGAGCGATTATTCCGTCTTGAATCTTGTATAGCCCATTTAGCAGTAAATTGCTATATTCTTGAGCCCCCAATATTATATTTATTGGTCCTTTTTTATAGTAAGTTGGATCGGCAATCAGTTTGTTTTGCAAATAATCTGATTTTAGTTCTGGTACATTTTTCTCTGGTAAACAGCCAGTTAGTTTTGGTAGTATTATAAGTGTGACTGGTAACCTATATTCACTTGGAAATCTTGGTTGCAGCGTAACATTGATAGAGTTCTTTGATGTTTTAGGTTTCTCGTCAGCAATCCCGATTACTTCCGTATGTATTTTAATACGTGGGTACGACAACAGTTGGGCCACCTCTTCTGTGCAGAATGATGCTTCTGAACCTTGGTCACACAGGACCCTTAGTAAGTGCGGTGTCCCATCCGACGAATGAATTTTTATTAAGGCTGTCGCTAGTAACGTGGTTTTTGGTATATTTGTTTTGTTTATAGTAGACATATTAGACACCGTTTTCGTCATGGTTTTATTTTTATCTGAGGTTGACAAGTCGTCCTTGTTTGATTCACTCTTTGCGCTCGTACTTTTATTATTGATGTGGTGTAGATAGGAATGATGACCTCTTTTCCCACAGTATCCGCAACTTTTATTGCTGTGACATTTTATCGACGTTTCATGAGTCAAACAATTCTTGCACATCTGTTTTTCGTATACAATTTTATTGCGATCTTGCACCGATAACTTTTTAAAACTAGCACACTGATAAATGCCGTGTTCGTGACTTTGGCAAAACCAGCAACTATGTTTATCCGTTTGTTTTGTTGTTGAATTTGATGATTCATAACGCGACCTGTGAGTAGATAATTCTTCCTTCCAAGTGTTTGAGGTTTCGAGACACTTGAACCTTTTTTCTAAAAATTGCATCATAGCCGAAAATTCCTGCATCTTGTTAGGCTCTTCTAATTGCTGCTCGTATTTTTCATCAGTTTCTGAGTCCCATATTCTACTGAGTATTCTTGTCAAAATCGGGTCCCAAGTTGAAATGTTGATATTTTGACTTTTTAGCGCTTCTAGGTTTTCGTTGATAGTGTCATGTAGATTTCTTAAGTTTGAGGCATTGCTTTTCTTTATTTTCGGCATACTTAGAATATTATCAATATGCTTAGTAACAATCATTCTTTCATTTTTGTACCGCCTTGTCAGCAGACTCCACGCAGTTATATAATTAGCGTCACACACGGTTAAATGCTTGATCAGCTTAGCGGCGTCACCTCGCACATGTGTTTTTAAGTACTGCATTTTTTCTGTGTCACTTAACGATCTGTCTTCGTGTACTATTTTCAAGAATAAGTCATAAAATGAATTCCATGACTCATAACTTCCGCTAAACGTAGGAATGATTATTTTTGGTAATTTGACCGATGTTTTATTGACGGTGTTACTAGAATTCTGTCCTATTTTTGCTAATAATTTTTCCATCACAAGATCAAATTCTATTTGAGTTTTCTCAAACATATTCTCTTGGAAATAGCTGTGTTCCAGCGTACTATTTTCCAATAAGATTAGTAAATGTGTTTCTTCAATTTCTTGCCACTGTTTTTGCAAAGTGGAAATCAACGACTCTAAATACCAACTCGCTTTTTCTTCAGTTACCGATTGAACTGCCGTCTGTAATCTCTTCTGAATTTGATTAACCCGAAATAGTTGAATAAATAGTTTGGGTGAACTAACGCTTTCTTCTTCTTCCGTTTCTATATCTTTTGGTTCATATAGTTGGTTTACTACCTGTAGTCGATTCTCACACATTAACAGGTATTCAATTGCCTGTGTATACTGTGTATTAATTGAGCCAAAGTAGTTGGTAGTGATATATTTGTGATCACGCAACACATCTTGCTCTTGAAGCCGTGTATGGTTTCTGGTTGTTCTAGTAAATATTTCTGTAAGCCGAGTTCTTCTTTCCGTGATATATTTTTGGGTTTTTCTTGATGCTGAGTCTTTTTTGACGTTGGTGAATATTTGTCTTAGTTCGTTATAATCTGCTTCCTGACTTCTAATAAGTTCATTTATCTCTTGTATGTCCATTTTCCTTTTATTTTCCTTACTAGTCCTATACGTTTAGACGTTACCTAATTGCTTTTTGATACTATATTATATTCGCTTCTTAAGAATATCGGTGAACTCTCTTGTTCGTGCCGATTTCCGATCTGCTTATTGTGCAATTGTGTAAAGTATGTCAGTCACTTACCTACCACACACAAAGTTTTTATGTACGCTAGTTTTAACCGCGTTTAACCGTTAGTCATTCAGTATTTGTTTTGGACAAAAACAAGACTTTTTATTTTGATTTTAAGTATTATTTAAAAAAAAAAAACAAGAATTTAAAGTATTTTAGATATTATTCAAGAAAACAAGATTTTTTTATTTTGATTTTAAGTAGATTTATTATTTAACGCAAAATACCGATATAAAATACCAATATTAATTTATTTATTCCGGTTTCCCTAAAATAGCTCGAAGGACCAAAATGTACGCACCGGGGTTAAGGCTTGTAACGTCCGTTATTCCTAATGCGCACAGTGTGGCTACGTACAAACCAATTGAGCTTGGTACTTTGAACTACCTAAGACTCTACTGACCCGACCTAGCCCAATCGCGATACCCTAGCAACCTAATTACCCTAGTTCCCTAACCTACCATACAAACCATACCAATTTACCAGAGGGAAGTCTGTTACAAGTAGACCTACAGTAACAGACGGAATTTGGGTAGGAATAGGGTTTGCGTACGAAGTGCAATGTACACAGGAAATGATTTTCACTGCCAATCCCACAGACTCATAGGATTGATTACGGCTAAGGGTGTCTTGGCCACAGTGAGGGAGTAACGGAAGATGAATCAAACTCGGCTCCAACTTGATGACTAATTTATTATGGTTATTATTCTTATTATATACAGATTTTGGGCTCAATACACATTGATGCCTATTTACATGTGTGTTGTATGTGTATTGAGCCGATGAGGCGAAGATCTAGTAGGTCACTTCTTAGCGCTGACGGTGTGTTGGTGTTGCCGGTGCGCGGAGCGCGGAGCGAATGTATGTCGCTGACGCTGCACTGCTGTTGCTAGTGACCATGTTCAAGGTTGAACACCAACTGAGACCTGATCAATGATTTATAAAGATACAAATATGTATATGGGCGTTTAAATTCAGTAGATGACCTCATCACAAAACCATACATCCTGAAGACATTGTTCACTATTTTACTAATATGAGCTTCAAGTTGTAGTTTATCATCTAGCAAGACTCCAAGATCCCGGACTAATGCCACTCTTGTTAGGTTCACATTATTTAAGATGTAAGAATGGGTCAAAACATTTTTGTTTTTGGTAAAACTTATGCAGCAACACTTAGTTATACTTAGCTGGAGCTTATTGTGCGAACAGTATTCAGAAAACCTGTCTAAGTCTTGCTGCAGCAGGAGGCAGTCTTGTAAATTTTTAACTGGTCTATAAATTTTGAGATCATCTGCATAGAGCAATATTTTTGAGTTTTGAAAACAAGTATTAATGTCATTTATGAAAATAATGAATAAAAGTGGTCCTAATATGGAACCCTGGGGAACCCCAGAGGTAACTGTCAAAGTGTTAGAAGTAAATCCATTTATCACAACTCTCTGCGTCCTATTTGAAATATAAGACGAGAACCATCTTAAAAGATCACCGCGTATGCCATTGAACGCAATTTTATTCAAAAGTAGCGCGTGGTCAACCTTGTCAAAGGCCTTCTTAAAATCAGTGTATATTGAGTCTACTTGGATACGAGAGTCCATGTTATTAAACAAATAGTCTACAAAGGTAATTAGGTTCGTTGTCGTCGATCTTCTTTGAACGAAACCATGCTGCTGAGGAATTATAATATTGTGTAGAATTGGATATACTTTATTGTGTACTAATCTTTCGAAGACCTTTGACAAAGTTGACAATATTGAAATGGGACGATAGTTCTCAACATCCTCTTTAGGTCCTGATTTATAAACAGGGGTTATATTGGCCAGTTTCCATGCATGTGGAAATGTCCCTTGCGAAAGTGACATATTGAAAATAATATGCAAGGGTATGCAGAGACAATCAGCAGTATTCTTTATGAACTGTACCGGCAGACCATCCGGTCCCGGTCCCTTTGAAGGGTCCAAAGCCTTGAGGGTCTCACGAATTTCATCGATAGTGAACTGAATTTTATTCAACAGAGTGCAGCTCTCAGAACATTCGCTGTGCATTGGTGAATTACCACTTTGGGAAGATGCCTCAAAAACCGAGTGAAAATAATCAGAGAAATAGTTGCAAATTTTTTCCGGGTCACTAGTAGTCTGGTTGTTATAAACCATTGCGGAAGGAATACCCGTACAACGTTTTCTGTTAGCTATAAAAGTCCAAAAATGCTTTACATTATTTTGGATACCATCCTCGACCGAACTCATGTATTTGTTATAGCACTTCTTGCATTCGTCTTGGAACCTAGACCGGTATAGTGAAAACTGCTCATAGTCTGAAATATTGTTATTATGTTTTCCACCTATTCCAGGCTTTAGCTTTATTTTTGTAAATATGTATAAGTGACTTTGGGAACCAAATAGGAAATTTAGAAGTTCTGGAAGTAGTTAAAGGTACGCACTTTTTAATAATTCTAAATATAATGTTGTAAAACGTATTAAGAGATTCGTCGATCGTTTGTTGATTTAGTGTTTCCTTCCAATTTATATCTTTTAAGTAGTCATTAATTTTTCCATAGTCAGCTTTAAAATAATTGATTTTTTTTTGTGATTTACGTCTCATTGAACTATATGATAGACACGGCGAAACCATGATACAGAAAGGAGGATGGTGAATATCTAGTTGTAGCAGACAATCTACTGGTGTAGAAATGGTGCAGTCATCATTACTAATAACTAAGTCTAGTATTTTGCCGTTTTGGTTCTTTATGTTGTTAAATTGCCGAGCGTTTAGATACGAAATTGTAATGTATGCAATTGTTTGAAGCCCGTCACATAGACTCTCGGATCGTTTTCGCTTTTCTATGTGACTGGATTCAAACAATTGCATACAATTCAAACCAAAACGCCTCGCTTCGCGTTCGTCACGCCTGTCTGTTTGACTATAGCTTTATAGCGCAAAACGTCTCGTGGGGTAACTCAGCCCATGTTACTGAACAATGTTTGTTTTAAGACTTTTGGAAATTCGCAAAAAAAAAAAATGATTTTTCATACTGATGGGCCCGATCAATTTCTCATTTTGTATGAAAATGCAATATTTTTTTTTTGCGTAATTCCAAAAGTCTTGGAACAAACATTGTTCAGTAACATGGGCTGAGTTACCCTACGAGAGGTTTTGCGCTATTAACGTTACACGTTGTATATAAATTAATGGTACACTGCTGTTATGAACTTTCACTTACTTCTCTAAAAACAAACAAACTAATTTTTCGAAAACATGCTGATCTTGGAGTAAGTGAGTAGACTGCGTACCTGAAAATAAAAAGGTTCATTGAAAGGTTCTGAACAAAAATATCTGAAAGTAATGGATTACTTTCAAAGTTATTCTTCTACCTAAGTTTGCCGAAGATATGGTTCAACTGATAACTGGTTTACTAAACAAATACGTGTTGCCGTGGGGCGCCGGCTTAGAATTGCGCTTCCCCAAATCCTCCCGTGGGTGTCGTAAGAGGCGACTAAGGGACAAACCGGAGGTCGGGCAGCAGCGTCCTCCGTGTACTGCACATCCTCACTGCGATCGCCAACCCGCCTGCCAAGCGTGGCGATTAAGGCAAATAACCCCCTTCAATGAAAACCACAGAAACCAGGCCCCCAGTCCCCGGCAGCTCCGCTATCCCTGGCGCGGGTAGCGGTCAAGGTTACGGCGGAGCAGGGGGTGCTAAGAATCTCCGGAAGAGATCCGGCTACCCACCCCCACGACGACTGGCCCTGGTAACACACAACATACGCACATTGAGGACTGACGAAAAGATCTGCGAGCTGGAAGAGGAGCTGAGCAAGTTACACTGGGACATTATGGGGTTATGCGAAGTCCGTAGAGAGGGGGAGGACACCGTAACCCTGAAGTCTGGTAACTTGCTCTACTACCGGGAGGGCGACCAACAGTCCCAAGGTGGTGTCGGGTTTCTCGTTCACAAGTCCCTCGTAAACAACATAATAACCATCGACAGTGTGTCGAGCAGGGTGGTATACCTAATACTCAGAATATCCAAAAGATATTCGCTGAAGGTCATTCAGGTATACGCACCGACCTCGTCACACTCCGATGATGAAGTGGAGACTATGTATGAGGACGTAAGTAGGGCCATACATAGCTCCAAAACCCACTTCACTGTTGTTATGGGGGACTTTAACGCAAAGTTGGGTAAGAAAAGCGGTGATGAGTTGAGAGTGGGGCAATTTGGGTATGGGCAACGGAACCCTAGGGGACAGAGGCTTGCCGACTTTCTGGAGAAAGAGGAACTCTTTATGATGAACTCTTTCTTCCAGAAGCCGCCTCACAGGAAATGGACCTGGCTGAGTCCCGATGGTTTCACGAGAAACGAGATAGACTTCTTCATGACCGACAAGAAACGGATATTCAGCGATGTCTCTGTGATCAACAGGGTAAAAACCGGTAGCGATCACCGAATCGTAAGAGGCTCGCTGAATATCAATGTTAAACTTGAAAGGTCCAGCCTGATGAAGTCTACGCTCCGACCTACTCGGCCCCATATTCAAAACCCCGAAAGCTTTCAACTCGAGCTCTCTAATCGCTTTGCTTGCCTTGAGAACTTAGTGTCAGTGGACGAGATCAACGACGGGCTAGTGGAAACTGTCCGCACGGTAGGGTCTAAGTTTTTTAGACCCTGTCGTAAAGATAGACCTCAGAAATTGACCGAGCAAACCTTAAACCTCATGGCTGAACGACGTTTGCTACAGTTGCAGTCTTCCGATGACGCGAAGTCATATAGGCAGCTCAATAGACGTATATCTAAGTCCTTGCGACACGATCTGCGTCTCTTTAATACGAATCGTGTTAAAGAGACCATACAGCGAAACCAAGGCTCTAAAGTGCTCGCAAAGGACAAGTCTATTGGGCAAAGCCAGATGACAAAGCTGAAACGGGAGGATGGCAGCATAGCGTCGACCAAAGCAGAGGTTTTAGGCGAGATCGAGAGGTTCTATGGACAGTTATACACTTCGGTCGCAAAGCCCGTTGACAGCTTGGTAGGAGATCCAAGAGCCAAGCTGTCCCGACATTATACCGAAGATATCCCGGACATCAGTCTGTACGAGATTAGGATGACCCTGAAGCAGCTTAAGAACAACAAGGCGCCGGGCGAGGACGGAATCACTTCAGAGCTTCTGAGAGCGGGTGGAACACCGGTACTTAAGGTCCTCCAGAAACTCTTTAATTCCGTCCTCTTCGAGGGCAAAACGCCTGAAACATGGAGTAGAGGTGAGGTGGTGCTGTTCTTCAAAAAAGGTGATAACAGCCTATTGAAGAACTACAGACCCATCACGCTTCTAAGTCATGTTTATAAGCTGTTTTCAAGGGTTATCACGAACCGTCTCGAGCACAGACTTGATGACTTCCAGCCTCCCGAACAAGCCGGTTTCCGAAGAGGCTATAGTACCATAGACCACATCCATACGCTGCGGCAAGTTATACAGAAGACCGAAGAGTATAACTTGCCATTGTGCTTAGCGTTTGTGGACTATGAGAAAGCCTTCGATTCGGTGGAAACATGGGCGGTACTTGAGTCACTCCAGCGATGCCGTATTGACTATCGGTACATCGAGGTGTTGAAGTGCTTGTATAATAACGCCACCATGTCGGTCCGAGTACAAGAGCAGAGCACGAAGGCGATTCCATTGAGAAGAGGCGTAAGACAGGGGGACGTTATCTCCCCGAAACTGTTTACTGCCGCAATGGAAGACGCCTTCAAGCTCCTGGAATGGCAAGGACTTGGCATCAACATCAACGGCGAATACATCACTCACCTTCGGTTTGCCGACGACATCGTAGTCATGGCAAAGTCGATGGAGGAACTCAGCATGATGCTCGATGGCCTCGACCGAGTTTCACAACGGGTGGGCTTGAAAATGAACATGGACAAGACGAAAATTATGTCAAATGCCAATGTTGTGCCCACCCCAGTCTCTGTTGGAAACTCGGTACTCGAAGTTGTTGACTCATATATCTACTTAGGACAAGTAGTCCAGTTAGGTAGGTCCAACTTCGAGAAAGAGGTCAACCGCCGAATCCAACTCGGTTGGGCAGCGTTCGGGAAACTACGCAATGTCTTTTCGTCCGACATACCTCAGTGCCTCAAGACGAAAGTCTTCAACCAATGTGTGTTACCAGTGATGAGTTACGGCACCGAAACGTGGTCTTTCACTATCGGCCTCATCTCAAAGCTCAAAGTCGCTCAACGAGCTATGGAGAGGGCTATGCTCGGTGTTTCTCTACGTGATCGAATCCGAAATGAGGAGATCCGTAGACGAACTAAAGTCACCGATATAGCCCACCGGATTAGCAAGCTGAAGTGGCAATGGGCAGGCCATATTGCTCGCAGAGCAGATGGCCGATGGGGTCGAAAAGTACTAGAGTGGAGACCACGGACTAGCAAGCGCAGCGTAGGACGTCCACCAGCAAGGTGGACAGACGATCTTATAAAGGTCGCCGGAAGACGCTGGATGCAGGTCGCTTCCAACCGGTACCTGTGGAGATCAAAAGGGGAGGCCTATGTTCAGCAGTGGACGTCCTATGGCTGAGATGATGATGAAACAAATACAAAATCAATAAAAAAGATATTCAATTTTATGTTGTAGTTCTAGTTTTCAATCTCGTTTCTTTGCTTTCAGAAATGATTGAAGTTGACATTAAGGATATAATATCAGATAGCGAGTGTTATCAAAGATGTGACTACGTGGAGTATGATACTGAAGTGGAGTTTGTTAAAAACCAGAGGCATTTAGGGTGAGTAGAAAATACAGTACCACATGCGACAGAGAGTCGCGGGCAACCGATAATGCAAGTGGCGAATTGTCATCCGGCTTGGCGTTCTAAAAGGGAGGCCTATGCTGCAGTGGACGTCTCCAAGCTGATGATGATCGCAAACGCTGGTTCAAGAAGGCAAGAGAAGCGCTTTTGGATGGAATACGGGAAGCCTTTAGACCGTTGTGTTTATTCTTTGCCCTCCGAAAAACCTGCAAATTGCCTCGACATTGTTTACAAAATACTGATAGGTGCAGAACCAAATCTCCAAGACCCTTACAAATTAACCAAACTCATCTGATCCCAAGCCACCACAATGTAAATTATCTCGTTTTACTTCTCTGTTAAACAGTTCAACAGGATACTAATGTACAGTAAATCTACCGCGAGTCTCCCGGGACCGATACCGGTAACTTTGCGGTATACTTATCGTCTCTTGGGGTCAACATTGTTGCTTCAATCTACCTTCACGAAATACGAGAAGTTTATCTTGAGTTATTTCTGACCTAAATAACATGACATTACCTGTATTTTGCCAAGGGTTAGGCATAGGTTTACTAAGTAGTAATACACTCAGCATCGGGTAGCTAAAGTTTGAAGAAAATAGGATATTCATATTTCAGAGTTAGCGAGTTCATTGAAGTCTTGTAATATTTTGCCTTTTTAGTTCATTGAATGAGACTCGAAGTCGTGTGCTGGTACATTTCGGTCAAAACACTTGTTTGAAGTACAGAAGAGAAGTACTTTATACCTGGGATCAGATGTTAGGTAAGTTTATATTTTTAGTTGCACGGAAAAGGCAAAAAACAAACAAAATATCTTCATCATCAGCTTACGGCAATCCACTGCGGGACATAGGCCCTCTCCAATCAGACACGTGAGTACACGGCGGTGCTCTGCCCAAGCGGGGCAGTCCTGCACCGTATGCTCCACCGTGTCCTCCGGGCGATCCACGCAGTGGTGACACCCAGGCCTTTCTTCTTTCCCTATCCGACACAGGTACCTCCCGAAACTTCCGTGTCCGGTGAGGACCTGCGTTAGGCGGCAAAACAGTTAGGCTGTAAATGAAATAATATTCTACGTTCCCAAATGGTATGGAATTCAGGTTCACAGGTTGTTCTAATAAGACGTTACTTTGGCAATTGAAATAAATTAAAGTACACTCGAGAGCAATTTAATAATAATAATAATTTTATATATTATTAAAATAAAATTTTATTAATAACTAGCTTCTGCCAGCGACTTCGTACGCGGATCCTGTTGCTTATGCCAGCGACAATGGGGTCGTCAAAATCGAAGATCTGAAACGTCTGATGTCGAATTCTCAGAGCCTGGGGACGGGAAAACAACGGGACGCGCATGACGATTCCAGACGTTCCAGATCTTTCATTTTTGAAAGTCAACAGGAAATGCCCATCAGACTAAACAACTCTTGCTAAGATGTAATTCATAATTATATATGTTATAGTGTAGCTGGGCTCTTGGAATTCCACATCAGTTGTTTCAGATCTCAATTTTCATACGTCAACAGAGAGTGCTCATTATGCTGAACAACTCTTGCTAAGACGTCATTCCTATTTATGTTATAGTGTAGCTGGGTTCTTATAGTTCCACATCAGGTGTTCCAGATCTTCAGTTTTTATACGACAACAGGGAGTGCTCATCAGGCTGAACAACTCTTGCTAAGACGTCATAACTGTATATGTAATAGTGTAGCTGGGCTCTTGGAGTTCCACATCAGGTGTTCCATATCTTCAAATTTATTTTCTCAGCAGAAAATGCTCATCACGCGGAACAATTTCTGCTATGGCGCTATTTTTGTATCTCTTATAGTTTAGGTGATCTATTGCAGTTCCGCATCAGGTGTTCAAGTTTCCAAGATAAATTATAGCCTATATGTTGCCCAGACTTAATAGCTATACAACAAAAAAAAAAAAACAATCAAATCCGTCCAGTAGTTCCGAAGATTAGCGTGTATGGAGTAACTTCTCCCGTTTTCCTAACATTTCCCTTCACTGCTCTGCTCCTATTGATTGTAGCGTGATGAAAAGTATACTATAACCACCGCAGGAGTATGAAAAATAACTGTACCAAGTTTCGTCAAAATCCGTCGAGCAGTTTTTGTTTCTATAACGGTTATACAGACAGACAGACAGACAGACAGACAGACAGACAGACAGACAGACAATAATTTTATTAATTGCATTTTTGGCATCAGTATCGATCCCTAATCACCCCCTGATAGTTATTTTGGAAATATATTTCATGTACAGAATTGACCTCTCTACAGATTTATTATAAGTATAGATAGAAGATATAGAAGAAGATAGATAGATAGATTAATATTAAGTATTTTATTAAAATAATAAAATACTTAATATTAATTATTAATAAAATACTTAAATAAAATACTCCTTAAATGAAAGTAAAAAAAATATGAGTCACCATACATTTTATTAACACAAAATTACATAAAGAAAAAAACTGCTGATCTCTCCTTAAAACAAAAATAGGAAACATGAATTTTTTGAACTTTATTACGATTTTCTTGAATTTTAATACTTTGTATTGTCTCCTCGTGCTTCCATTACTGCGTTTACGCGGTTTGGCATGCTGTACACCAAGTTCCTTATACGATTTTGGGGAATATTCTCCCATTCCTCTGTGAGAGCAATTTTGAGCTCACGAAGCGTGATTGGGGGAGGGTTTCGTTGTTTTACGCATCTGCCTAGCTCGTCCCAAGCATGCTCGATCGGGTTGATATCCGGGCTGCGCGCTGGCCACTCCATACGAGTAATGTTCATCTCTTGAAGGTAGTCATTCACAATCCTACCTGTATGAGGTCGGGCATTGTCATGCATAAATATAGCATCCTCACCTAAATTGACCATAAATGGACCAACGTGATCATTGAGGATTTCTTCCACATATCTTACGCTAGTTAAAGAGCCGTTTTCTATGATCACCAGCTCTGTGCGACTTTCAGAAGAAATTCCGGCCCACAGAAGTACAGACCCACCACCGTAGGCTACTTTTTCTTCGATGCATGCTTGCTTGAATCTTTCCCCTGGTCTTCGATACACTCTGTGTCTTCCATCGTGCTTGTAGAGCATAAATTTTGATTCGTCGGAGAACATAACTTTTGACCAATCTTCAATACTCCAATTTACGTGGCTCTGGGCATATCTTAGTCTTGAAATACGATGCCCACGCTCCAGTTTAGGGCCGTTTGCAGGTCTAAGGGGTTTTAAGTTAGATTCAGCAAGCCGACGTCTTACTGTCCATGCACTTGGGTTACTTCCTCCGAGGCGTCGAAACTGATTGGTGAGTTCAGTTCCTGTGAGAAAGCGATTTCGAAGCATGGTGTTCACCAAGTATGGTGGTGGTCTTCTCGTGCTGTGGTACACCTGGTTCTGCCCGTTCCTGGTCTGCGTAGGTTAGAACCAGTTTCTTCGTAACGTCGGAGAACTCTTTGTACTGTTGACAGCGACACACCGACAGTCCTGGCTGTATCGCGCTGACTCCGGCCGGTTTCCAGCATTGTAAGTATTCTGGTGCATTCTTCAGGCGTAAGCGACATAATTTCAGCTTGAATAATGAATATAGAGCACTATCAACATGGTTTATGTACCCTCATAAATGACAGATTACAAACAAAAGCAAAACCAAATGCTGTAATTTCGTAATTCCATCTTCGAAAGTGGCCCTTTTCCAAATTTGATTTTTGATAATATAACTTTACAATTACTAAGAAGTTTTAATACCTTCATTTAAGGAGTATTACATTGTCTATTAAATACAATTTATTGCATTAACCTAGCATTTTTAGTTTCCGAGATTTTTAGGATTCTTTAAGTGACCCGGATTCATTGCTCTCGAGTGTATTTATGTATTTAATCAATTTATTTATTTATTTAGTTGTAGCTCAAAACGATGAAGGAAAACATCGTGACGAAACCGGCATGTCATAGAACCAAAAATTCAAAGGCATGTGACATTTACCGACCCGCACTGGACCCGTGTAGATTATGGCCCTCTCCCTCTCACAGAGAGGAGGCCTGTGTGAACATTATAGGCTGATGATGATGATGATAATCCTTGTATATCTTTACAGCTAATCTCGGCGGTATCTTTGGCCTCTGTCTCGGCGGTTCTGTCATCAGCGTCATCGAAATCATCTGGTTTCTTCTGGAAATGCTCTACACTGTACTAGGCGCCTGGTGTAAGCCAACTGTCATCGTACCCAAGGAAAACGCTAAGAACAAAGTTTTCATCGTCTCTCAAAAGGACATGCTCTCAAAGAAGAGTTCAGGGAAGAAAGTTGTTGGAAAATATAAGTTTGTAAATTAAATGAATCAACTTTTAACTGTATGAGGAAAATGTCTCATCTTCTTCTGAGGAAGAAAGATTCTTCGTATGTGCACATGGCCGTTATACAGGGTGTTTACTTTCCGATCACCGATACTTTAAATATGATTTATAATCATTTTCACAAAAACATGCAAAATGATCGCTTTTGTATTCAAAGATATATGTTTTTTACTGTACATACCCCAGTTAGGCGGGTTAAAGCACTAAAATAGCGGCCATTCGCGAGGTGTCTGGTTAGGTTTTTGGAACGAAGTTCCTTATCGCGCGTTGTGAAAGGGGGCTGGACGGAAAAAAATCTTACGAAAAGTTGGCACGACACTTTTATCCGACTGCGCGACGCAAAGGAGGGTAATGTGTTTATTACCATGGAATGGAATGGAATGGACTGGACTGGACTGGACTGGACTGGACTGGACTGGACTGGACCGGACCGGACCGGACCGGACCGGATCGGACCGGACCGGACCGGATCGGACCGGATCGGACCGGACCCGACCGGACCGGATCGGACCGGACCGGACCGGACCGGACCGGATTGGACCGTACCGGACCGGACCGGACCGGATCGGACCGGACCGGACCGGACCGGACCGGACTGGACTGGACGGGAGTGGAGTGGAGTGGAGTGGAGTGGAGTGGAGTGGAGTGGACTGGACTGGACTGGACTGGAGTGGAGTGGAGTGGAGTGGACTGGAGTGGAGTGGAGTGGAGTCGCGACGATTATTTTTGTTGAGTGTATACAGTAACTTCGTTCCATCCGGGTGTCCCTTGACACGTCTCAAGTTTTTTTTTATAAATGAGTAGTTTTGTTGTAAAAATAGTAAATACTTATCCCCTTAAAGTATCGGTATTCAGAAACCAAACACCCAGTATATCTAGTAGATGAAAGCATGATTAACATTACCGTGGAATGGGGTGTCATTGATCAATTTAAAAATTCAAAGGGCTGTATTTTCTAAAATACAAAGGTACCGAAGACGAAAAAAAAATTGGAATATCGGTTTTTACTATACAATCGATACAATGAATTAGATTCTATTTTAAATAAATAATATGTCGATGAAAAATATAAATGTGAGTGGTCAATGTTAAACCGTAAGTGGGGTTACTTTGATACCCCCTAATATTTTCACGGCAAATGATAGTAACCCCTTTAAACGTTATTATTTCGAAAGAACAAAAAAAATCGGCTAAGTGCAAAAAAAGATATTAATTTTTTTAAAGTTTAGGGGTGACATTGATCAAGGCAAAAAAAACTTTTTGAAAAATCACCTTTATTTTAACGTTTTATTGAGATATATTAATTGTAAAAACATAATTAGGAACATTAATCAGTCAAAATCTTAAATGTTAAGTAAAAATAGAAAAAAATCACTACTAGCTACTGCTCGTTCTAACACGTCTTCATTAGAATTCCGATAGGCGCGAGCGCCTAAACGCTTCATATATGTTCTTGGCATAGCGCTGAAAGTAAAAAAAAATCATATAAAGCAGCCATCATTGCAAATATATTGATAATATATGTTAAAAATGTCATGGGGTGAGATTGATCAATGACCAAAGTTACCCCATGCCTGTGATCAATGACACCCCGTATAGAAAATAAACCACCACTGAATGAAATTTTGGAGGTTAAAATACAAAAACAACTTCTTTCTCAAGCTAATTAAACACATAACAACATAAAGTATCATTTTTTCTAGCAACTTGCATATCCAATCTGGTATCCTGGAAGTTATTTTAACCCCTAAAATACTTTAAACACAATACTCACAGTTTTTTATGAAAATCTCCGGTAGTGATCTGTTTGTACGTGCAGCGCTTGGGCAATGTCAAAGAGTGACACACAGTGCTGCCAATGCAAAAGACGAAATTTTTCGGTTGCGTCCAGAAATTAAACAATTCCTGTTTTAAAAAAATATAAAGTTTTTATCAATGTTACCCCGTGAATCAAACTAACCCCATTCCACGGTAATAATTATTTCGGTGTAGTTCATAATCTGGTGACACTAACAATGTTACCTCAAACTTGTTTCACCTTTAAGTAAATACTGATTTGTATTTAAGTGTGTGACTAATAAATAAAAAGCTATGTAGGTATATACATAATTTTGATTTTATCTCTCAAAGAAATCCCTAAATTGAACAAGCAACTCTCCATTACTCTGAAATTGCGGCCAATTAATCCTAAGAACGTGTTTAGACTAAATTATGTCCTTTTATAGAAAATGTTTCAGCCAATGACATCAAAGTATTTTTATTTCTAGAATAATAGGAATGACCCGATAAAAAAAAAAATCTATTATTATCTTGATCGCCCCCGCTAAGCAAGTTTGATGATCCATTCACAAATAATAATAGTATCATCATTTCAACTGTTAATTCCTAAGGGCTAGGTTAGATGTTTGCTAATTATTATTACACTTACACTTCGCCAATAAAAAAGGTAACCGATTTCTAAAAACAAAAAAGTGACTTTGTTTCTTATTTCTTTGACTTTTTGCCACAGACTTCCAATAGTAAGTTTTTTAGAAGTCTGTTTATTATTATTTTTCAAAAAGTTTTTTATTTTACCCTTTTTAGTACGCGTACTAAAGACCTGTACGCGTACAGGTTTATTTTGTTTTGTGATTGCGTGAACAATGCAAAGAGACGTAATAGCAGCAATCGCCAAAAATACTACTCGTATATAACAAAATAAGACAGTAGAAACCATACAGAGATAGATTATTTGTTCAAAATAAAAACAATTTTATTTAACAGATACTTTTAGAAGTTCCTTCATAATATCCATATTCCCAAAGATCTCTTTGAAAAGTAACTACCTACTATTATGAGGGGTATTACACACACGAGTGTTTTTAAAAGTATCACACGAGTTAAATACCTAATTATGTGCAGTTTCATACACTACTTTATCTACTCTCATTTAACACGAACAATATATAAAAAATAAAGATTGACACATTTTATTTATTGGTTATTGTAAGTGTTCATTTTTAAAAATTTCAATGAAGCGTTCTTCTCAAAGCGCGCGCAGCCACAGATAAAAAAATAAAATATATGTATCTATGATCTGTAATCTGTATCGTTATGAAAAAAAAAATATTGTAACATTATTTTGTTAGAGAAATAGTGATAAAATGATTTTTTTTAATTTCTTTTCGATATAGGTACTTATAAAGTACGTCAATATTAGCTCATTTTGAGTTTTGTTTGTTTGTATTTCGAATTTAACGATATGAGAGTAGATAAACTACTATAAATTCATCTTCCTATGTACACAAGTCACAAGGTCAATGTTTTTATTCAGTAAAGTTCATATTCCTGAACAATTGAACAAAGATTTTGACTTCAAGTATTTACGCGTGGATCTGAACCTGAATACACAATGCCTCTAGAACAAGAACCTGCTATATTGAGAGCGGAAGTAGAGGCCGCTATAAAACACCTAAAGTGTGGTAAGGCTATAACTTGTTATGTCTGGATCTTTGTATTGTTTTCTAAGTCAAAGAAACCAATTGACTTTAGCTAGTATTACAAAGTAAATTCTAACTGAATTTCTCCACAGAATAGACACTCATTAAGTCTAACGCTTACTCGTGTACTGAACTTCTGAATTAGACATCCTATATAATGAAGTTCAAAGCACATCAATTAAATAGTACCTAAAAACCTAATTTAAATTTTATTCTACCTGTGTGCTTGAATTTAATTGAAAGGAACATGTTTAACGATCCTAATGGAAAGTAAAATTCAAATGTTAACTTTCTATTTTTCCTCCTGACCTCCAAATTCAAAATTTGAAACATCAGTACCCTTAGCACGAGTTTTCAGTATTTGAGACGTAAGCTGGAACTTTGACAATTTCAAATTGACAATTTTCAAGGAAAAAATTAGTTCCTTCTTCGCACACCAGAGGCGCTGTTCCATTTTTTCATACAAGAAACGTTGTAAATACTGAAATGACGCTGTAAAGTAAAAGAGTGAAAACTCGTGCTAAGGGTACTGGTTCAAATTGTTTTCCTGAAACGCTTCCGCATCTCAGTGAAATTTTCCAGTTTCAAGTGCGGCTTATTTTAAAGATGGAAGCTTTCACATGGTTTTCTGGTAAGTCAAAGCTTCTTGTTTGATGTAAAGGATTATGGGGAAACGTTGGGGAAGCCGATGTTATATATTTAGGCTAGCTCAATAATCGCTAGCGGTTTTGTTTGCGTGTCTAAATGATCCTTCGTGACGAAAGGTATCCTTTATGCTATTCCAGTCTATTATATTTATATACATATTTTATTTAGACCAATACCAAATTTCGTTCAGATCCGTACAGCCATTCTGACGTCTTATAAGATCTTGTACTCGCTCAAAAAAATAGCTTTATGTTTTTTTTATGTTTTTTCCCCTATTTTTGCAGTCAAAACAGACTGTGGTCAATTAATTATATAAAGTGTGATAACATTTATCAGGTAAAATGATAACGGGTAGACCAGTGGTTTTTATGTGATAATAAAAACAAAAATAAAACAAAACTGATAACAGTTTTGCACCCGCCACTAGTAGGCAATGGTTGCTATAAATGCCTTGGTATTTGTGGCTATTTACCTTCCAGTTAAAAAAATATCAGCAATAACATAACTTGAAAACCGTCGACAGCTAAATTGTTATTATAAAAATATTTATAAGAAAAAATCATTGGACAACCTCAAAAACATGGCGTCCAACCAGGTACTTACATTTGATTTCTTGTTCGTAGTATCAATAAAAAGTTATTACGAGTGTTACTGATATAGATTCTTCTTCACTTTGTAATTGTTTCACTAATGGGTGTATCAGTCCAACACAGAATCTGTTTAAAAAATTCTAGATTTTGACTTATGTTACCAAACAGATGCTATTATAACTGACAATTTGGCACCGGCGCCATCGTTTTCCTTGGGCATTTTATTAATCATTAAGTAGGAAGAGGCTCTGTTGATGTTCATGTATTTTTTAATCTGATTTGTAATTGCATGTTTATTACTCATGTGAATAACGAGGGGAAAAAATTAGAAAAATTAACTAAATTTCTTTGTTTTCTCATGTATTCTTCATTTTTTTGCTCTTTTCTATGATTTTTAGAAGAAGATCGGAACACATAACGGAGTTTTCAATTGCGACGATGTCCTAGCGTGTTCCTTGCTCACGCTTCTACCTCAATACAGTAATTATAAGATTGTAAGAACCCGGGATCTAGCGGAGCTCAACAAATGTGACATTGTAGTCGACGTAGGTCAAGTCTTTGACCACGAGAAGAAACGATACGATCACCATCAGAGAGAGTTTAACGAAACTCTGAGCTCCTTGAGGCCAGAACTGGGGGACAAATTTAAAATTAAGTGAGTAGTTTTAAATTTTTAATATTGAATTATGTTAATCGGGAATGCCGTTACCTAATTATCCGAACTTTTTAGGCCGAGACTCCACCAAAGCTGTGCAAGTCGAGACGTGTTTTGAACAACCAATAGAATAGCGTTGCGGAGTGGAGCTGTGTCAATAACACAATTCTATTGGTTGTTCAAAACACGTCTCGACTCCGCACAGCTCGACACAGCTTTGGTGGAGTCTCGGCCTTAAGACCATTAATGCGAGTTTTAACAGTATTTCCCGTTAGTGTAGCCATGGCATAAAAGCTAAACTTCAATATGTCCAGTTATACCAGAAATACTGTTACTAAATCAATAAAAAGGTTTAGTGCCAATTTATTTTTTGTTAAATCGACTGATTTGAATTTGGTGTATTTAAAGCAAATAACTATTTGTCTCCAGGCTAAGTTCCGCGGGCCTGGTCTACGCTTACTATGGAGAAGAAATCATAAAACAACTTGTTCCAAATAACATTTCACTCAACCCAGCAGACTTGGTTCTTATCTACAAGGAAGTTTACCGAAACTTTGTTGGAGAAATTGATGCTTTAGACAATGGTATTTCGACATGTTCAGAAGAACCGCGGTATCACATACGAACAAGTTTGAGCAAAAGAGTTTCATTCATGAACCCAAGTTGGAACTCCGATAAAGATATTAATGTGGATGACCTATTTAAAAAGGCTATGATACTAGTGACCGGAGAGTTTATAAATGCAGTCAACTTTTACATGTCCGTATGGTTTCCTGCAAGGGAGTACGTTAGGTCTGCATTGGATCACAGATTCGAAGTTCATAACTGCGGACAGATTATAGAAATTCACAATCCTTGTATGAACCAACTTATTGAGAATATTCCATGGAAAGGACACTTGTTTGATTTAGAGAAAGAAATGAATATTATTGGCGTAATTAAATATGTAATACTTAATGTTAAACCAAACTCATGGCTAGTCACGGCGGTTCCTGTAACACCTGGCAGTTTTGCAAGCAGGTGAGCTATTACAAAATCACTTTCTCCTTTTCTATTTGCACCCTATATTGATCTAGAATGTATTTGCAATATTAGGTTATAGATTGTTTTATTAACAATACTACAATTTTCAGGAAACCTTTACTCAAAAGTTGGTGGGGAGTAAAAGATGAAGAGTTGAGTAAAGTATCAGGAATAGAAGGTTGTATATTTTGCCATAGCAATGGATTCATCGGAGGCAATACTACGAGAGCAGGAGCTTTGAAAATGGCTTTAGTTAGTTTAGAAGCGGAGGAAGTAGTGAGGTACACAAATGGAAATCTGAAAGTAGATGTTGTTTAGTTTGATAATGTAAAAACAGACACTCCAATTTTATTTATATTATAAATAAAATTGGAGTGTCTGTTTGTAATATTGAAATAACCGTTTTTTACTACATGCATACGAATATAAACGGTACATACACCAAAATAACATCTTTTTCAATTTTTGTCTGTCTGTCTGTTTGTAATGGCTAATCTCTTAAATGGCTGGGCCGATTTTGACTGGGACTTTATCTGGGACTTCTATTGGTAGGTAGCTGATGTAATAAAGAGTAAGTTAGGCTACTTTTATTTTAGAAAAAATCCTTTGTTGAAAAAAAAATACATTGTTGAGTTCCGACATCCATGCGAACGAAGTCGCGGGCACAGATAGTATCTAATAAATAAAAAAAGTAAAAGAATTCAAAAACATTTAATATGTATAAAAAGAAAAAATGTGATAGAAAGCATGTAACTCATTCGGTAACATTTATATCAAAATAATTATAATTAAAGTAAATGCGTGTTTTCTTGTCCCATTTCTCTTCGTGTCTCCTGTAATCCTACGCTAAGGCTTAAGCCGAGAGCGATTGTGGCTCAGAAATCAATTGTACAGAGATTTCTTTTTCCTTCTTTGTACGTTCATTTCTGTTTCAAGTATGTAGAGGTATCTTTTTTTTTGAGAATATAGTGGAAATAATTTATTTATAAAAAAAAAGACTCAGTGACATCTATGAAGCAAATCGTCGTAGTCGTAGAACAACGACGGTTTTGATTTTTTTCAATTTTTGCTTTTTTACGTAAAATGAGCTTAAATGCCGTGCTTTATTAGCCAATAACTCTTTTTTTAAAATATTATTTAAAATAACTGAGATACTGACTAGGAATACTGACGGATTTGATTTCTTAACGCAGTAAAATGACGTAATATTCTATACGCCCGTGTACTACGCTGCCCTCTGCCCCCCGCGCCCCGCTTACGCCCGTGTGCGCCTGTCGGATTGTTAGTTCCGCCCATGTTCTCAGTAAGGTTGCGCGTGGCCTTCGCTTTGCACTAATTAATACGTTAACTTATTTTTATTTAACTCTTAGGCTATATTGCATGTCCTATAATATTATATTTTTTTGTGCAGATTTTCCTAGAACAACGACGGAAACCACTTTGCGTCATGTAATTACGAGAAAAATCCGCAAAACAACGACGTATGTTAACATACGACACACAAGTTTTCATAAAACAATGATATTTTATAAAATTTAGCCGTTTTAGGAATTTATCTTGTTGGTCAGATTATAAAAGTTCAGAAACAGAACAACATGTCCAAATTTCAAGCTTAGCGGATCAGCGGTTTCTAAAATATACCCTTAAACTCCATTAGAAAACTTTAAAGCGCCGTACTGTAAAGTTACTGATTTTCAGAACCGTCTTTGTTCTACGACTGTGACGATATGATGATAAAAAACTGGCTCCTTCTGGGTAAGCTCGCTCCACCGTCGACCTTGTCTTTGTCACCCCTGACCTAGACAAAGGTCAAGAGCAAACCCATCGTCCATTAAAACATCTCGTTTTTTAAGCAAACTTAGATACACAAACACCCAGACCCTAAACAAGTACTTGTTGTAATACAAATATTTTCTCCGTGCAGGAATCTGACTCGCTACAAACAACGTAACAGTCAATCGCTCAGTCACTGCGCCAACCGTACAGTTACCGTCAGACATTAGATTGTTCCGCAAGATCATCCTACAGCTATTAGGACCGACCAGTAACAGCACTTGTTTGGGTCGGAGGTCCCCTCCTTTTCACAGAAGTATAGATAAACTTTAAACCATGTAAGCAAGTAATTATTTCCATAGGTTTCAGAAGTCATTCAATATCTTAATTTTCTCTAAATGTGCTTTTCAAGTCACTTAATTGAAATCCCAATGAAGAAAAATGGCTACTTGGGAGTGGATTCAAAATCGTTGTTAGGGTGCCTGTACACGGCGCATGTAACCCGCGCAAGTAAAGATGCGGGTTACCCGCGCGAGTAACATGCGCAAGCTACTTGATCAAGTTACCCGCGGGGTACTTGTACACGGCGCATGTAACTCGCGCAAGTAAAGGTGCGGGTTTGCGGTTTACCCGCGAGAGTACCATGCGCAAGCTACCCGCGGGGTGCGTGTACACAGCGCATGTAGCTTGAGCATGTTGAGGCACTTGTGCGGGTTACATGCGCCGTGTAAAAGCACCCTTAGTTTTGAGAATGAGTGGTGCAGAGTGGTGATGAAATAAATTAGACAAAGTAATGCGCCTGGCTGGGTTCGTAAGTCGAGGCCGATACCACTGGGCCACCACTGCTCCTTAATAAAATATTTTTAAAAACTTTTTAGAAAAAAATGTAACCGCCTTCAAAAATAACCAGAAAAAAGGGTAAAATAACCTACAAAACTTTTCTTTCGGAAGTCGGTGGTTTTTTTATTAATTTCATTGTATTTTTGCCACCGACTTCCGAAAGAAAAGTTTTGTAGGTTATTTTACCCTTTTTTGTGGTTATTTTTGAAGGCGGTTACATTTTTTTCTAAAAAGTTTTTTTTTAACTCTTTTTAGTATAAATATTCAGCCAAAATTCTTGTCAAATACATCATTTTCTTACATAATTATGTAAGAAATCTGTAGCACCGGTAATAACATCGTTAACATCTCTTTCATTCCTTCCCTATCTCAAAAACTACTGAACCGATTTTGATGAAACTTGCAGTATTCCTTAAGTTGAACGATACCTAGTACAACATAAAAAGAATTACTTAAATCGGACTTGTAGTTCCGGAGATATGCGAACACAAACATAATTTACTAAAACAGTCGATGTCGACTCCTTACTAGAGGAGTTGTACCTTCCATGATCAGCTCATCCACCTGAGATAATGATTAACAGATGCAAATACTTGAACAGCTTTAGAAAAGATATGAAAATGGTACTATGTGCCTATAAAATTTGAAGGTTGCCCTCGATTTCCCTGGGATCCCATCATCAGATCCTGACCTGATGATCATGGGACCAATTGGAAAGTATACCCTTTCAAACAAAAGAAAAAAAATTCAAATCGGTCCAGGCGTCTTCGAGAAATCGGGGGACATACATAAAAAAAAAAAAAAAAAAGATTCCGACGAATTGAGAACCTCCTCCTTTTTTTGAAGTCGGTTAAAAATTAATATTACTTAAATCATATCCCGTATGGTTGAAACATACAAGACATACATCTATATACAAATCCACATTTTGCAAGATACAGGTAGACAGGAGCGAGTCAGGGGGTCTAATCTCTAAGCACGAAACCCGTGGTTTCGGCCTTAGTTTCGGACGTTTTCTATGCCCGGGACATCGAGCTCGAACTAGAATTTTATTAATGATATTACAAATTTGACAGATAGCGAACTTGCGAAAAATTCGTGGTACATTTTAATAATGCAATTTGATGTAATGACGTAGATACTATCGTCTCGTCAAAAGGACTTCAATCGTAGCCGTATTTTCCGTCCGCAGATTAGTTACTTTTAAAAATCCGTATTTGTACCCGTTTCTTCGTTCACGGATTTAGAAAGTAAACCTCCTGTAACGATCAAACGGGCGCAAATGCAGCCTCTGGGTCTACTGAGCAATCCATAATGGGTGATGGTTGAAATTTTATGCGACTTGGGATTCAAACCCAATTTATTATTATTGCTACCACTGGATTAACGAAGTACCTATTTATTAAATAATAACTTATACATCTATCTTCTATACATATAAATCAAATTGGAGTGTCTGTTTATAATATTGAAATAACCGTATTTAACTACATACATACGAATATAATATACGGTACATACACCAAAATAACATTTTTACAACTTTTGTCTGTCTATCTGTCTGTTTGTTTGTAATGGCAAATCTCGGAAATGGCTGGGCCGATGTTGACGAGACTTCTATTGACTGGTAGCTGATGTGAGGAGTAACTTAGGCTTCTTTCATGTTAGGAAAAACCTCGGTTAAAAAAAATACATAGTTGAGTTCCGAAATCGCTGGTACAGCTACTTTAAAATAATATAGGTATATACAAAAATGTTCAATCTTATGTAATTAAAAACTTTCAGTAAAAAACATAGAACGGAAAAACAGTATACATTACATAATAAAATTAGATTACATAAATGTATCCTCGATCGAGAAAATCGTATATATTGAGAAGTCAAACTAAATTTAGAATCTTTCAATAAATAATAAATGATCTTGCCAACAATATTTTCTTATTTATATAAAGCTCTTTCAAATGAAAACCTGAACCCATGAATACATATTGTAACGATACAAGGCCAACCCTGACAGTTCAATTACCTAAAAGATTGATAAAGTTCTGGATAATTCTTAATATTTTACTTAGTTCCCCCCAAAATTTAACCCCCCCCCCCCTTAAATTGTTACCTATTTTATAAAAGACGTAAGGCTATGTAGTAACTAATGGAGGTCCAGCGTGGGTTATTTATTGATACATTTCATCATCATCATAATAATTATGGGAACAAGTTATGGAATCAGGCGTTACTTAACGAAAATCCATGACATAATAATTTATGATGTTATATATGAAAAATGTTTAGTTTTAATTGCATGGCATGGATTGGACATATATGGCATGCTCATTTTTTCTCACTTTCCTGCATACCTATGCATATATGGATCGGGGCTAGAGAGTGGCACAGTATACCGCATTCAAACTGGGAGATCTTTAAGTTTGAGCTAGAGTCCATTGATCTACCCAGAGTAGCTTCAAAAACTTATATACTGATACAACTAAATAACGTGATGACGTAACGTGAGCAATTTGAATTCAGATTAAAATATCCACGTGGAAGGCTTTTGTTAGTCGGAATTTCGTAGCCTTATATGTATACTTATGCTGCTCTTCCGAAAATTCTTGGAACTTTGTACACGTGCCAATAAAACCGATTCCTAGTAATTTCCCGAAAAGTGAAAACGAACAAAATCTTGTTATAACAAGCTCTGATTATCTCAGGTACACAAAATTATGGGAAGTGTACTACTTAGAAATATTATAACTTATTAAATACGTGTCACAGGTTTGATTCCCGCAAGGTATATTATATAATAACCATAAAATAATATTTTTACCATATAATAATATTTTGTATGGCCAACAAGTAGTTGTTCCCGCTTAATGCTGTTTGTATGAGTTTAATCTTTCTAAGCACACTCACTCTAGGTATAACGTTAGAAAATGCGAGAAATCTCCTCATTTAGTTGTAGGAGAACAATCCTGTTACTGAAATGTAGGTAGGTATCAGATGTTTCTTTGAAGTAAAACGGATTACTACATACTGGAGCGTCTTGCCTTCGAAGTGTCAAGATTTGTTCTTAAAAAAGATTATGTACACGTAACTTAAGCCTTTGGCAAAACAGAGATTTGCGTGGCGTGCTAGCGTGGCGAGTCCTTGGCATGTTTCGTCCATGTATCATGGTGTGTTTTGTGTGACAAATTACATAATTTCATTTTCATAGTAAGTAAGCACGTGAAAGACACGCCACGCTAGCGTCGAGCCTAGCCGAGCTCTTAGTTTGGCAAAGCATTTAAATTTAGAGTTCATCACTGTTTCCTTGCCCTAACTGAAAATTGTAGTCAATAATTTGTAAATAATAGAATAGGTACAAATTAATCAAATAATTAAGTCAATAGATCAATTTTAAATTGGAGCCTATCTTTGTAAGACAAAGCATTCATTTTGCCGATAAGCTAATTGGCAATTTAAAAGGTCGTTAAACCTAACAGTAAATTTCAAGAAAAACTCTAAGGAGTAGGCAAACAGCGAACTGAAAACAAACTGTAATTAGAATATTAATGCTGAAAATTAGATAAGTTCAAGAAACTGCTGGGGATCTCGTTTTCTTATATCTATTATAATTCTGAAGGCTTATTTGCATCCGCTGAACAGGGTGAGCTAAGTCAGCGAAAAATGATCGGAGTTAGGGCTTGATCACACCGGCTATTTTGCAAGCGTCTTTTTAGTGAGGCAGAGAGATGCAAAACGAGTTTCACACTCGAGTGAGTATACAGTACGAGTCACAAGTGTGCGACATAGTGTGAGACAAGCGATTGTCGTCTCCGTGGTAACACGCGGAGACTGTATTTTGGTATTTATGGCAATAAACTTCCCCTCAATGAAAAAAAAAATCCCTTTCGCGGATTACAGGCACATCGTTACGTAAATAAATATTAATTAAATTCAAAAATAAATTTTGTTTGAAAACGTGTCTTTGGGCTAGCATTTTCTTGAAAGATTACCATAGTAACAGTATCTACATCCATTTTCATATCAACTCGATCTATGAAAATAAGACCGTTTTGTCAATTAAAAAATGAGCTGGTGATCATTAATGAATGCCTGAACAGATCCTTATGATTTAAAGCTAGGATCAATCACGTTAACTTTCAAATTAAAAAAAAAAAACTGCACCACACTATAGAACCACAAACACAGACAGACACGACAAACTTATAACACCTTTTTTGCGTCGGTGTTTAAAACTAGCGGAAAACATTGTCCTGTAGTTGTGACTAGCTTGCTTCTTACCGGAGAGGTAAATTTATACTCTCCTCGCTTTCAAATTGCTCACATATCGACAATGTGAGACCGCCCTTTGAGACTGTAGTATGCTAATTTATTTGAGGCCACGATACTGGGTTGATTATAGCTGCGGAGCTGTGGGGATTTGAGGAGCCTCCGTTAAACATTCCGAAGTGGAAGATATTGATGGTGATGTATTAGTATCGATGAACAGGATTGAATTATTTTGTTATAAATGGAAATTATAATGTTAAAAAAAAAACATTAATAAATACCTACTTCAGATTGTATTAAATAAATGTTCTATTTATTTAACTTACTACTATTATAATAGTAATCTTCACAAACTAAATAAAAACATCCGTCTGGACGGTTGAATGTTTACAAAATAACAATGGAAAGTATCCTTTTTCAAGATCGCTTGTCAAACTTCTGCGTTCTTCTAACTATCTGGAACAATTTCTAAAGATCTATTTATAACAGCCGGTACCAACTTGAGTTTTCCCAAGTACCTACGGTAGTTTTTCGATGGTCTGATCTAGATAAGCAAGTAGCTCTACTTTCAATGAATTTGAGCGGCTGGTGTTATAAATACACCAATATGTGTGTCCACACAGCGAGCAGCCTTGCGAGACATTTCCCGCGCGAGGAAACTGCCTCGCGAGGCTGCTCGCTCTGTGTGGACGCGCCTATTGTTTCTCGACCGAGGCATGAAACAATATTAGCGAGCAAAACAAAAAAAAAACGACACTGGATGGCTCGGGCGGTCGGTCGCTCGCCCGCGGCAGCGCACGCGCATGCCTTGGCCCATACACGTCCACACTAACCGAGCTGCCTCGCGCGGCAAATGCATCGCGAGGCTGCTCGCTCTGTGTGGACGCACCTGATCAACTTTTGCGTTCATTCTGAATGCACGACAAAAGCGGCTCTAACCATATTATTGGGGGCCATTTTATTTGCCAATTCTTCAACTAGATAGTATAATGATTAACATTTTCGGGTTGTTCTTCATTAAAAATTAAATAAAACAAAAACAAGTATTTCCAAATGCATCACATGTGATGCATAACTTGACAAGTACAGGTACTTAACTCCGCCAGTGCGCCCCTTAATTCTTATATCTGCCACATCACGCGCTGCGATCTTTTAGAGCACTAATTATTGAACCAAAAGCCAATTTTTTAAAAAGATTTAGTTTAATATTGCATGGTTATAATATGAACAACAATGCAAGTGATTAATTCATGTGCTCTCAACAGTATTGTGTGCATTAAATCTAATTCCATCAGTCGCATTTTCGACTAAAATAACGATACATTTGAAATCTCACTGAACAAGTACAAAGAGCATTTTGGAGAGGATTTTCTTCGGGGATTTGGACGAAATGTGAGAAACATGATTAAGGAGATAAAGTAATCATAATCTTTAGATATGAATATCTCAGAGGGATTTACACTGTCTAATGGAAGAATTATTATTTGATGTGCTGTTATGTTTTTTGTTGAGTCTATAATAAAAATTACCTTGTTTTAAATCCAGTGGCCTCATATATTAAGAAATTCAAAAATTCCACTGGGCGACCACTGAATGTCCACTAGCTAAAACTACTCCTATAATGTATAGCTAGCATTCGTTCATATAACCACTAATCCATATAATTATGTATATTAGACGCCCAATGGATAACAAAAAGTGGTCATCACTTTTGAACCTTGAAAATAGCTCCGTATGTCATCATCTGCCTAGCCTTTTTCCAAACATATTGGGGTCGGCTTCCAGTCGAACCAGATACAGCTGAATATCAGTATTTTTTAGAGTAGATGGAACGAGTGCCTATCGGACCTCCACAACCCAAAATGCTTCAGAGGTAAAAATAAAGGAAAATACCTCTTCGAGACCTTGTTCAGTTTAATCCACACTTCCCGGGACATTCTGTATATTAAAGCTTTCTGCAAAGCCACATCTAGAATTTTATCAGCAAAATCAAAAATTCAAGTTCTTCTGCTCGCAATAATTCCTGAAAACATTTCCAACGTTCCTTCAGCCGTAGGGATCGGCCGACATAAAGTTTAAATTTAGGTCAACCGTTATAAAAATAATGTTTCGCTGAAATACCCTATTATTTTATAGTTTGTCCCACAGGGTTCAATTATGACGTGGTAACAAATTGCAGCCTCTGCCTGCGTTGGGTACAGTTAGACATTGAAATATGTTGTGGGTTACGCAGGCGAATAGTAATAAATGGAGGTGTTACCCGTAGGGGATAGTACCAGAACTATATTATGTAGGCATCGCTAAAGTGAGTGTTTATTTGTAAATCATTATAAATATATTTGACTGTCAGTCTAAGAAAAATTACACAATTCTTATTTATTTATGAATAAAATGTCTTTATTATTATGTAGGTACCTATTAACTAGAATTTGAGCAGTATAGGACCACTGAGCCTATTTGACACAGCCGTGAGGCACACGGTACCTACTTTTGTGTTCTTCCTTTTCCATTGCCTCGTAATTTTTCATTGAAATTGTGTGCATAAAGCTTGTCAAACAAATAAACTAATTTTCTTTCTTTCTTTTACTGCAATAACATATCATCACGTATGTATATCCCTCAGGGATCTGACAGTTTAATTTAACGAAAGCCATAAGTCCGAGCTATATATTCATAATAGAGTGCGTGCGCCTACTAGCATGAAAATCGGTGGAGGCGGATCATACGCTCCAGATGCAACTTTGAAGCTGAACACTATCCTCATACATGAAAGATCGACTAGAGAGGGAGAGTCTACTGGCATCAAATGGCTCCACTTTGCAAAAAAAACCATAGGAAATGACTCGCCATACTGAATTAAACTCTGGAATCGAAACCAGACAGTCGCGCTTTAGATGACGGTCAACGTTTAGACGGGCTGCGCACGTCAGATTTTCTCATCAGTTTCCCAACGAGGTTCTCTGGTCTGGGCACTCAAAGGCATCAATTCCATACAAAAACGCCGTGCACCGCACGCAAAATTCTACCTCGTACGTTTTAAAAAACCTGACGATTTGATTGCACAGAATGAAAACAAATGTGCATACAATCGCGCGGGTAAACCGCAAACCCGCACCTTTACTTGCGCGAGTTGCATGTGCCGTGTACAAGCACCCCGCGGGTAACTTGATCAAGTAGCTTGCGCATGTTACTCGCGCGGGTAACCCGCACCTTTACTTACGCGGGTTACATGCGCCGTGTACAAGCATCCTAACAGTAGATTATAATATGATTTCTTCTTCTTAGACTATTATTACAAGGTATTTCTATATAATTTAAAAAAAAAACACACACATCAAAATAGTTCTATTTAAAAAAGTATCAGCTGATGCTAGTGTTCACATTTTTTTTTATATACGAGTATTATGTATGCGGGGCCTAACCGATCGGGGTATTTTGGGTATACGGTTGTATACCCAAAAAACTGAAAAAAGTACCGTCTATACAGCGAGCTTTAGTTTTTTAAGTACCTAGTCGTTTATTTCTTATGTAAATGAGTAGGTAATTCGATGTCACGAACAGATTCCCGACTCTTGTACAAAAGATACTTGAGTGGACTTGAAAAAGCTGCTTGCTTTTTACGTGGGCACTTAGGCAGAGAAGACTCGTTATGAATCTGGAATGTTCTTAATTTAGTCAAATGTTTTTGTCTTTTCAGCCAAACAAAGGACACGTTATTGAATGTACTTACGTTTGTGTAAGTACTACAAAATATATAATAATATTACTTTTTTTCCTCAAATGACGTAAATATTAGAAACACGTGTCACAAACTATCAGACCCTTTTTCACAACAATTTGTTCAAATGTCTAGTTTGGGACACTAGTAAGTAAAAACCTTTATTTTCAAATTGAAGAACACTCGTTTCCCATTTTTAAACTCAATGTATATTTTATGTTTATAAGAAATATAAATTGTATCATTTGACAAAATTTAGACCAACTTTCAAAAGGATATAAGTATCCTTTTTTGATACAAAAATCATCGATTTTACTTATATTTACATAACGCAGGCTATCTGTTCAGAAACAGAATAAATACTTACAACAATGTTTCTTTACTTCAAAAATTCACATTCCTACCTACAAATTGTGCGTAGGTATAAACAAAAACGATTTCGTTTTAGTCTATCAGACCTTATAAGAATTAAGTAGGTTATTCAAATTCAACAATTATTATAATAATATCAAGTTCCAATGTAGGAAATAAATTTTATTTGTAAGTTTCCATACCTACAACAGAAGTCGAGTCATTTGAAAAAGCTTCAAGCGTTAAATCTCGATGGCCTCCATTACTGCTTTGTTCCTTTTACGACGGTAATGAAGGAAGGTTACGGTGTTGATAAGGGGCGTTTATTTTTCTCTTTTGATACGAACCCTTATTTTTCTGTTGATAGGTAGTAAATTTATTTAATGTTTTCATACCAATAAATAAGTGTTAATCGTAAATTATACAATGAAAACTAAATGAAAGTGTAACACGTTAGGGCATGCGGGCAGTGAGTAAAGGGCAACTCGCTGCCCGACCAAGGACCATGCCCGGGTCAACGGCGCGTTGTGTCCCACGCGCGCCTCAAAGAGCGTCAGCATAATGACGGGGCCCCCCTCTCAGAGGGCCAAAGCCTGCCGGGGTCGCGGGATTATTTCCTTACCGTGACCCCGGAACAGAAAGGGCTATTTGAAGGACACCGTGGATTTTAGTCAGTAGAAGTCTGACAGTCGCTCCCGCCCTGCACGGTGTGGGAGGACTCATTTGATGATTTTACCACGCTAAAAAAAACAAAATAAAAGTAACACGATAAGATTAGTTCCAATTCTTAGAATTTAATCTATTTTTTTACTTTCAAAGCAAAATTTAAAACAATAAAAACATAAAACACAGTAAAAACATGTAATCAGAATATTCCTATTGGTAGAAAATGAAAACATGGCTAGAACATAAAGCTGGCCTCATTTTAGAGGTAATTTAAAGGTACTTGTTGGTTGGTGGTGGACCGACTACATCGTCACTTTAGTTTGGCGATCAAGTCTCAGTATGTTTTCGAGTAAGGACAGTTTTATTCAAGATGTTGTGATAAAATACTCGAAGCAAAAAGTAAAGAAAAATGTACAAGTCAACTGTTTTGGTTCGGTTCAAGTAGGTACTTGAAGCGACATCTCTGAACTCTCATTGAGGATGAATTATTTTTCTCTGAAGTTCGAGACATTAAATTTTTTTCAAAAAACTGCCACCTACCCACTGAAAGTTAAGACCAAACTTTCAGGAACGGAACGACAGTTGCCCTTGCTGAAAATTGTTTCAACCAACAGTCTATTTAGTTTCATAGTTCACCGATAGATGGCTCTGTCTGATGCTGGTGAGCTTTGTTCCTATTACAGATAATAGATAGTGTGGGCAGTCGCGTTTTTTACAACGATATAATTTCACGCCTGTAATAATTCTGAAAGGGTTATGCAGTGGTGCACCTTTAGTACATACTTGTACTTCACAAGAGATGTTCTTGTCGCATAATATAGCGAGCCTATAACCATCAACCAGCCACGATGCCAGGGTTAGTGACCGCTACTGGAAAAAAATCGAATGGAAAAACTCTTTGATCTCAGTAATCACACTTGTGGCCATTAGACCAAAGATGCACGTAATTATGTAATTAAATCTGGGTTTTTGGATAATTATACTTTTTTGAATAAATAACAAAATAATAATCTCTATTTAAGTAGTGAAGATAAAGAAGTTATTTCAATTTTTGTAACAAAGAAAAGCAATAACTACGGGAAAGGCAACAAGGTGCCAACGATTCCAAAGGTCCCCCACTTTCGAACTGTGATAAAACCGCAGCATGGATTTTTAAATAATCATGGACCAAAATAATCATAGACGTGTTAACTAAATAATGCAGTTATACTAATGAGCCCCTGGCTGGATAAAAATTAAGTGCAGTTTATTAACTCGCAAGAATTAGTTAAAATTATCAGGTACTTTTTAATTATCTAGTACTACGTTTCGATAGTTATATTTAGGTCCAATCTAATAGTGGGCGTACCTTTTGCTTTCAACTTGAAACAAATCCAGATTCCTATAAAACTGATGCTCTGAAGAAGACCTTGTATAAGCATAATAATTGTATCTTAATCAGATTTTTCTAATGGAACACAGGCCTCTTCTCTGTGATCATACCCAGGTCGACGGCGCGTTATGTTCCACGCGCGCCTAAATGAGTGTCAACAGAATGACGGGGCCCCCTTAGAGGGCCAAAGCCTGCCGGGGTCGCGGGACTAACGAATACCGTGACCCCGGAATCTAAAAGGCTATTGAAGGACACAGTGGATTTTAGTCAGTGCAAGTCTGACAGTCCCTTCTGTCGTGCCCTGGTTGGGAGGACTCATTTAATGATTTTACCAGGTTAAAAAAAACTGGCCAAGTGCGTGTCGGGCCACGCACAGTGTAGGGTTCCGTAGTTGCCCATCAAAATACTTATGCGAATTAACTAAACTGATTCGCTGAATGTAATTTTAAAGAGAAGAATTTTCAAAATCGGTCCAGGAGTCTTCGAGAAATCGGGGAAAATATATAAAAAAAAAGATTACGACGAATTTAGAACCTCCCCCTTTTTTGAAGTAAGTTAAAAATAGTTGACGATAAAAACCTACCTATCCCCAAAAAACATACCTATTACAGCTGTAAAAATAAAGTTGACAAACTTACATTTGCAGTTGAAGAGCTTGTTCTCCGATACATTTTGTTTAGGAAAATATGTTATCCAAGTACATTTTATAAGTTGGTCGACTATTACTCGTAAAGTTGTAAAGCCTACTTAGTCATGATAATTTTCTTTTAAACTTCGTTATATATACTACTATTGTGAATTTTTTCACACCCCCAAACATAACCGTTTAGCTGGTAGAGGGGGGGGACACTCGAGTCGAGCAAAATTTAGCACTTTAAAGCTTAATATTTCACAAACGAATTTTTTTATCAAAAAATTGTTAATGGAAACTATCAATATTTTTTAAAGACCTATTTAATGATACCCCACACTAAGGGGTACGCGAGAAAAAAAAAAAACAACCCCTCTTTACGTGTACAGGAGGTACCCTAAAAAAAAATATTTTACGAGATTTTATTTTACCACTTTTTCGGCACAACAAATCTGTATATTTACACCAAATTACAGCTCTCTAGTACTGTGCGTCTCTGAGCTAAACTGCGGACAGACGGACGGACGGACGGACGGACGGACGGACGGACGGACATGGCGAAACTATAAGGGTTCCTTGTTGACTACGGAACCCTAGAAAGCCTCTTTTCTGTGAGAAGGAATGTGCTGTCATCCACCACGGAGTCCGGTGGGAGTTGATAGATGTCACATGTCTTCGATGTTTTCATTCTAGGACTTGCTGGTTTCTTCACGATGTTTTCCTTACCTTAGCAATTTTCAAAGGCTGCTTTTAAAAGCGGCTTCTATTTAACATCATTCCTAAAGCACAGAATTTTAACACTTGCGTCACTCTACATATTGGAAATAGCCATTTTTGTTAAAAGAAACCCTCAGTTGTTTCCTCTCTTATCAAATAATTCGGATAGAAATAGACGTGAGAAGACGATAGACGTGACTTTGGGTGCAGACACACTCGGCGAAAACAGCACTCCTTAAAAAAAGTGTTGTATGAATGGCACCCTTATTTTACAATAACATTCCGAATTCCATTAAAGTATTGAATCTCAATTTATTTAAGAAAAGACTAAAAAACCTATTAGCTGATAAATGTTACTATAGCATAATTGATTTTTTAACACGTTCGCTGCGGTATCGGGTCGATTATATCCGATGCTCATCTTGCCACTGGTGCGGGGTAAAAAATGTTGTGCCAACCGCTGGTGCGGGGCATATATATTTGGTCTCCCTATGAATATGAATGAGACAGTTAGTGTTTTAGAATTGCCTCTTTAAATAAATAATAAAGGAATTAAAAAAATGCATCGGGTCCTTTAGACCCGATGCCGACTGGAGCAAAATTTTTTACGTCTAGTGCGTTTATCGGATCTAAACGACCCGATACCCGATGACCCCATAGCCGCACTAGATTACATGTGAGTAGAGCTAGTGAGGTCCTTCTGGTTAGATGATTTTTTATCCAAATGAGAAGAGAAAGTGTATGAAACATAAAACGATCTAGCAGTCATGAAACGATCTAGAAAACCATACTACTAATATGATTGTATAATTTCTTTTTATTTGTATTAAATACTTTATTTAACTATCACAGTTTGCTTCTAAACTTAAAATGTCACTTACGGGATGGGATATATTCTCACGGAAATATCTTAATCAAGGAAGATAATCCCGTAAGTGACATTTTAAGATTTTGTATTAAATAGTTCTCAAAAATATATTGTAAGTACCTACATTTTATCGATATCAATGTTTTTTTTAGTTATCCACAACACTAAAATGTATCGACACTTTAACTAACTAGTGCGGATATGGGGTCGGAAAGATCCGACAGACAATACCTTTATTTACAAGCAAACCGTTCAGTGCATTTACGTACGACTTCAACCTTTTTTTTTATCAAAATCAAATCGTTTATTTCAAGTAGGCCAGTTACAGGCACTTTTGAATTGTCAAAAGACAAAATTAAAATAAAATTGTTTAAAAACTAGTTACGGTGCTACAGTCCCAGTCACAAGACATAAAAACTGTGAAAGTACTGTAGATGCCCATTCCAAAGCGTAGATCTCTATGGAGAAGAACGGGCAAGAAACTCCATGGACACTCTTTTTCAATCGCCAAAATTATAACAAAATCTTTGTTACATCATTCAACTTGTGATGGTGCATTATTGTGAGAACGATGTTGCAAGTGAAAAGTGTCCATAAGTGATTAATATAAAAAAGACAAAATTCTTTATAATTAAAATAAACCGTGGCTGCTAAGAGATGACCAGTCACGACTGACAGCGCCCGTTCACGAACATGACACATGCATCAGCATCACTCAGCTCAACCATTTTGAAGGGAACTAAATGATCCGACACACGCGCCACCGCCAGCGAGACATTAGAGTGAGCATGACATAATCTCAACCGCCAGGGTCATTCAAGTCATTAAAAGACGTGGGTATCTACTCATTGAAAGTTATAAAGTACATAGTACTCACAAAATGATTCCTGTGAAACTATATAATACTAGAAAGATTGACTCTATACAATGCAAGGTTAGTTAACAATCTTCATCAGCTCCGACATTAGTATTAGATGATACCCTACGACTGTCTTAAAAAAATAAAAGAATAAACACACAGAAAAATAACGAATTAAAACTAAAGTCAAATACGATAATAATACAGAATAATTTGTTAAAAGAACATGAACAATGTCTTGTGTTCAACACAGCGACCAACTATGCTTATCATCTAAATAATCACTCACAGAATAGTAAGCCTTTTTTTTTTTTTTTTTTTTTTTAGCGTGGTAAAATCATCAAATGAGTCCTCCAACCCCGGACAGGGCGGGAGGGACTGTCAGACTTTTACTGACTAAAATCCACGGTGTCCTTCAATAGCCCTTTCTGTTCCAGGGTCACGGTAAGGAAATAATCCCGCGACCCCGGCAGGCTTTGGCCCTCTGAGAGGGGGGGCCCCGTCATTATGCTGACGCTCTTTGAGGCGCGCGTGGGACACAACGCGCCGTCGACCCGGGCATGGTCCTTGGTCGGGCAGCGAGTTGCCCTTTACTCGCTGCCCGCATGCCCGCGCCTACGGTGGCCGGAGATCATCTAGCGACGTCCGTCGCCGTGGGCGTCTACTACCGCGGATGGGGCGGAGGGAGGACTCTGTCCTCTCTCGCTCGCGGCCCGCCTCCTCCTTCACGAGCATTACTGCCTCGCAGAAGGAGGCGACCGCTTCCCACTCCGTCTCGCCCCGCAGCATGGCCGCGACCAATGCTGGGCGCGAGAGGTCTCCGCCTATCGCAGCCGTGAGGACACGTCGGTGCTCTGCCCAAGCTGGGCAGTCTTGCACCGTATGCTCCACCGTGTCCTCCGGGCGATCTTCGCAGTGGTGACACCCAGGCGTCTCCTCCTTTCGCATCAGACACAGGTACCTCCCGAAACTTCCGTGTCCGGTGAGGACCTGCGTCAAGCGGTAGGTCAGGACGCCATGACTTCTCTCCAGCCACTCCTCAAAGAGGGGTCTTACCGCCGCAATTGCGGCGTGCCCGGCCTTCGGTCGCGACAGTCGTTCCTTCCATACTGCCCTGAGATCGCGCCGGAGGTCTTCTCGCCGCGCCTCGACTTCACGAGGCAGCGGGGTCACGCCCCGGCGCTGCGCCTCCACGCGCCACTCATAGACGCGCTGGAGGGCAGTCGCCTCCAGATCCCAGGGCAGAGAATAGTAAGCCTTAGAACAGAGGTTAGCTTTTACTTTTGCTTTAAACACGTTAAATGGCAAATCTAGGAAAGAGGACGGTAACTTATAAAAAGTTATACCAACCCCAACGAATGAATTATGCACCTTATGAAGCCGATGAAAAGGAACACGAAGTTTGTGCTTATTCCTGGTATTAAAATTATGGATATCACTATTTTTACTGTATAGGTGAATGTTTTGCCTGATATATAAGATGTTGGCAAATATGTACTGCGAAGCCACTGTGAGAATTCCAATCTCTTTGAAGAAATCTTTCAGAGAATCTCGCGCACCAAGTTGGTAGATGGCACGAACAGCTCGTTTCTGGAGTACAAATATATTTTGGATATCAGCGGCTTTGCCCCACAGTAGAATACCATAGGACATTACGCTGTGAAAATAACTAAAATAGACTAATCTTGCTGTGTCAACGTCAGTGTATTGTCTAACTTTTCTAACAGCGTAGGCGGCCGAACTAAGCCTACCTGCTAGGTTCGATATATGTTGACCCCACTGTAATTTTGAATCTACTGTTATACCCAGAAACAGAGCTGAATCAACAGTTTCAAGCTCCACATTACCGAGGACGATGTTGGGACCCAGATTTCTAACATTGGGCAAAGCGAACTTTACGCATTTAGTCTTCTTGGGATTGAGCACAAGGTTATTTGCCGTGAACCAATCTATGACCCTCGATAGTGCGTTGTTTACGTCGTCAAACACTTGTCTATTCCTATCTACTTTAAAGATTAGAGAAGTGTCATCTGCGAACAGTACTACATCGCAGATGTTCTTCAAATGGTATGGTAGATCGTTAATATAGACCAGGAATAAAAACGGTCCAAGTATTGAGCCTTGAGGTACACCTAGCTGAACAGGTAACCCAGAAGATTTCGCGCCACTAACATCGACACATTGAAGTCTATTAGACAAATATGACTCAATTACTTTGAGGGCTTCATTCTGAACACCGTAATGACGAAGTTTACGCAATAGTGTATCGTGGTGTACGCAATCGAAGGCTTTAGAAAGATCACAAAAAACACCAATTGCATTTTGCGACTTCTCCCATGCGTCAAATATGTGTTTCAACAAAGCAACACCCGCATCAGTAGTCGAACGGCCTTTTGTGAACCCGTACTGATCATTATGAAGTAGACTATTTGAATTAAAATGGCGAAGTAACTGTCTAAGTATTAACTTTTCAAATATTTTGCTGAATGCAGGTAGAATAGAAATTGGTCTAAAATTACCAATATCATTTTTACAGCCAGATTTAAATAAAGGGATAACTTTACTGCTCTTCATAAGATCAGGGAAAGTACCCAAGTCAACGCATTTATTGAAAGTAACAGCAAGATAGGGGGCCACGATGTCGATTATATTGCTCAAAAGTTTTACAGAAATGCCCCAGTAATCACCAGTGTTTTTGGACTTGAGTGAATTGAAAACATTAACTACGTCATGAGGCGTTACATGTTCGAATCTCAATACTTGACTACATTCAGGGACGCTACTTTGCAAAAGGTTTTCAGCCTTGGACGGTGACGAACTTAAGGAGCGAGTCGTAGTTGCAGGAATGCTGGCAAAAAACTCATTAAATACCTCAGCTACGTCAGCTGGTTTATTAACTAATTTACCATCAACCATGATCTCAAGTTGATTTTCTTGTTTATGTGATTTACCCGTTTCGTTGTTAATGATTTTCCAAGTAGTCTTTACTTTATTATTAGAGTTTTTAATAGTGTCACTTAAAAATTTCGATTTTGCAATACGGCAAATCTTTTTAAATAATTTTGAATATTTTTTAACATATTCTAGAAAAGTTTTATCAAATTTATACTGCCTCATACCGTACAACTCGTATAATCTCGCTCGACTTTTATAAATGCCCGGTGTAGCCCCGGTGTAGGTTGAAGCCAGCGGAAGTCCCAGCAATGTTAATAGATTTAGTTTTAAAAATGGATTTATACTCATTTTGCACAACATCAAAAAGAGCCTCATATATTTCATTAGGGGTTTCGTGTTCTACAATTGACGGTGAAACTTTAAGAGCTATATTATTTTTAAACTTACTGCAACGACTAACAGTATAAGGCGTGCATTCTATTTTGTACGGCTTTTTATTTAATGGCATAGGGAAGCTAGCCATTTGTCCACAGTGATCGGATGATAAATCGGTTAACACTAATATATTTTCGGCATTAACATCACAAAACATATTATCAAGACAAGTTGAAGAAGACGCGGTGATCCTTGTTGGTTCGAAAAATAAATTAACTAAATTAAAGGATTTAAACAAGTTGAGAAGCCTGATACTTAGTGGAGTAACATCTAAAATATTAACATTGAAATCTCCACATACTATTATGTTTTTACTGCTGAATTTTACCTTATTAAGTGCATCCTCCATTACAAATTCGAAACTAGTAAAGTCCCCAGACGGGGGTCTATAAACACAAATAATAATATACCGCTCGAGCTCAACACAAGACAATTCGATGGTGCGCTCAATGGAAAGATTAACTAAGTCTAAACGTTGCTTACATTTTAGCTTGTTGGAAACAAGAACTAAAGATCCACCACGTATAGCATTTTTTCTCACAAATGCACTCTGTACGGAAAATAAATCATCATTGATAAACGCTACTTCATGTTCTTTCAACCAATGTTCAGTTAAACACAACACATGAACATTATAATATTCTAAAAATAAGCTTAACTCTAATTCTTTGCCGGACAAACCTTGCATATTTTGATGCACAACATTCAACATATGCGCCTTAGCCTTTGTCGAACTTAACAGTTTAAAGTACTAGGTGTAGGTAAACTAATGTTAGTATCATCATTACTAACAGAATCAAAAGTGAAGTTAGTACGAAAAGTATCAATAGCGACGTTAGTGTCACCACTAACAGAAAACGTAGGTACGATACAAGTACCGGTGTAAACGCGTAAAGTGTATGCTAAAAGATTAGCAATCTGTCTCCTACAACTAGCTGGCAAAAACATGGAACTATCAGTTAGCTTGTAATATGTAATAAAACTGTTACAATCAAAATATATAAACGCGTCACTGTGACGACAAGTCCTATTGTACATTAACAGGTTTAAATTATAAATATGCCTATTTTGTTCATCAGACAAACAATTAGAGTAAGGCAACGCTGAATAAATAAATTTACAATTACTGGACTCATGTAGCTTTAACATTAAATTAAAACATTCAATTACATCTTTCTTTCTGACAGCTAAGCTATTCCCAAATAACAATATAACAGTTGAATTGGGGTTTATTTTTGTCATTTTAAGACTATTAATTAACTGGCTAAAACTGGCACCGGGTAAACAATGATTAATAATATTTTGTTGAGAGCACTGACTTAAAAAACTACCAAAACCTTTACCAAATTTGTCTGAAAATAAATAAGTTGTGTTAACAGTTTTATTCAAAACATTATTAGTACCTACTGGTTGAGCCGTTAAGGTTGTGGTTGTATCATGCTGGGGTGCTGGTGTCTGGGAGCAGGCACAGCTACAGGAGAGGTTGTTGGTCAGAGACTCATATCTCTCTGCATTGTACTTTACCAAGTCCACCAGCTCATTAGCCCCCAGCATGCGCTTACTCAGGTCTTGTTGAGAAGCCTCATATTTGCTAAAGATATCCTTTAGAGCATATTCCCTCACAAACAGCTCATCCTGAAGGTTTTGACTTTGAGTGTCAGTGTCATACATAGTCCTACAAATTTCCAAATCAGTATGACACTTCTTTAATTCTAATAATAAATTAACATTTTTTTCTCTAAGTTTTAAATTTAATTTGTTTAATTTTTGACCTTTTAATGACTTTTTAATTTTTCTAATATACTTATTTATTTTAATATATTTTTTAATCTTATTATGACTAGTAAATGAACTGCATTTATTGATTGTGTCATTAGTTAAGTCTATGGTCACAATTGGCTCAACACATACGGGTCCGGACCGGCTATCAACCAACTCATCATACAAACTGCAGGTGTTCGCAGACACTTCACTAGCTCTAAGCATTTCTAGGTGTGTTACAGTGTTGTGTGCTTTACTTAAAGGTGGTAAAATCATCAAATGAGTTCTCCCGCCCTGGGTGGGGCGGAAGGGACTGTCAGACTCTTACTGACTAAAATCCACCCGTGTTCCTTCCTATACCCTTTACGTTCCGGGGCCACGGTAACCCGGGTTAAGAAAAAACCCGCGACCCCAGCAGGCATTTGGCGCGAAACACGACGCGCCACCGACCCGGGCTTGGTCCTTGGTCGGACGGCGAGCTACCCATAACTCACCGTCCGCAAGCCCGCTCCACCGCTGTGCCCTCTGCTAATCAGAGGGACACGCGTTGGAGCGTCCACACGACAGGCTATTCGCATACGGGCAAAGAGACCCCTTAGGCACACAGTGCCTAAGGAAGAGTTTTTGCCCGCATCCCAGGGTGCACCGGCCCGAAAAACTGGTCTTCCCCCCGGACGTATCCGAGAGGGAACTCCAGTCCACGGGCGCACGTGGAGGTTTCCTGTCATAGCACCCCACGACTTCAGCCTTTTATTGAGTATTTATTTGTCAACATATTGGTATAAAGGAATATGCTTTTATCATAATCTCTATTAAGATAAGTCCTTCTAAACAGACCGAAGTCGAACAGGTCTTTTCGACCCAGCACCGCACCAGGGACTAGTCGGGCTTCGGATATAATCGACCCGATGCCGCACCAACTGAAAGTCATTGACTAACGCAGTGAACGTGTTAAATGATTTTTAAATGTTTTCTATTTCATTTATTTTCTTCCTTTGTTTACCATAATATTGACTTATTTTAACTGACATTTGCATATTTGTTATTCTCAATAAAAAATATAACTTACAAATATTTGTACGCCCCGAGTGAGGCAAAACACGTTGGTTCTGTAAAAAATATTTAACCATCTAAATGTGCATTATCTATGTATGTTACACGTGTTTAACAAATAAATTGATCTTTATCTTTATTCTTGTCACAAAATTACTAAGTCAGCTACGAATCAAATAAATAGATTGATCAGCAAAATGTATAAGAAATTAGCTAAGCCAAGGTGTAATCGCCGGAGCTCTGCTGTGCGGGGCTCCTATTTCTGGCTGCAGGGCTTAAAGAAATCTTACTAAACGGAACCTCTGGGTTACCCTAAAACTAAAAAAATAATTTTGCCGAGTTGTAATATTCGTGACTGAAACCTCTTCTACACGGTCAGACCTGACCGCCTGACAGAGGTGACCTTGGTCCGGTGTGCGACCAAATATGGGCGGAGTCAGTCGGGAGCGCAGCCGTCCCGACAGGCTGCGTCCGCGGTGGGACCCGACCGTCAGCCGACAGCGTTCCAGACGGTGGGGTACTGTTGACACGACCAAGTTCACCTCTGTCAGGCGGTCAGGTCTGACCGTGTAGAAGGGGTTTGAGTTAGCTGTTTTTTGGCTAGGTTTATTTATCCCTATTTTCAAATCAATCATCAACACGTAAAAACAAGCAACCAGCTAAAGTATCAGCATAACTTCTAAGCTAACCCGTACATACGTAAAACAAGACATCCTGGATACAAGATCTCGCGGTAACGTATCCACAAAGTGTGTAACAAGGGTTCTAAAAGAAGCCGAACAAGTTATAGTCTGCACACGGTGCAGGTTACGCTACGTTAAATTCGACCTATCGAGAAAACTCGTGCGGCGAAGATTCACAGAGTTGCTGGAAAGGCTAATATTTCGACGATCTTCTTCTTTCATTGGATTCATACTGCAAATGGAAGATGACGTTTTTCCTGAAAATCCTAGATGAGCCAAATTGTTCTAAGTAATACGTTGGCAATTTCTGAGAACCTTTTTGATTTTTCATAACTTTTTCCAATAAATTGTTTGTAACAACAAAATTATTTTAAAAGAGTAACTATCGAGTTTTTGCCGGTTCTTTTCCATGGAAACGACCAAACTGAATCGAGCACCTATTTGTAGACGTTTTACGAGCGCCTTCGTGGGCCTTTGTGAAATAAAAATATTTGATTTTTATTTTGTTTTATGGTAAGTAATGCAGAAGGGGTGCTAAGACAGGAAACCTCTACGTGCGCCCGTGGACTGGAGTTCCCTCTCGGATACGTCCGGGGAGAAGACCAGTTTTTCGGGCCGGTGCACACTGGGATGCGGGCAAAAACTCTTCCTTAGGCACTGTGTGTCTAAGGGGTCTCTTTGCCCGTATGCGAATAGCCTGTCGTGTGGACGCTCCAACGCGTGTCCTTCTGATCAGCAGAGGGCACAGCGGCGGAGCGGGCTTGCGGACGGTGAGTGATGGGTAGCTCGCCGTCCGACCAGGGACCAAGCCCGGGTCGGTGGCGCGTCGTGTTTCGCGCCAAATGCCTGCTGGGGTCGCGGGTTTTTTCTTAACCCAGGATACCGTGGCCCTGGAACGTAAAGGGCATCCGAAGGAACACGGGTGGATTTTAGTCAGTAAAGGTCTGACAGTCCCTTCCGCCCCACCCAGGGCGGGAGGACTCATTTGATGATTTTACCACCTTAAAAAAAAAAAAATGCAGAAACTTTGTGTAACAAGAGCTGATAAATACAAGATGAATGTAATTATTACAGTCCGAGAATAACTATTTCAGAACGAGCACTGGAAAGATTATACATTATAATTATACCCGTTTTTCAAGTTTTACCTGCCTCTTCTAGACAGTTTAAGTCCGTGCTTCATATATTTACTCGTACATTGTTTATTAGCTAGGTATCATGGAGGTGGTGTAATCAGAGCCCTCTGAAATTGTTCAAAGTTCAAACAAAACATTTTGTGATAACACCTTCTTAGAAACCACTTGGCTCGCGATACACGGCAGCCCAGTGTATTAATACATTGTTAGTATCAAGATTTAGTTTTTATGAAATAAAGTAGGTACAATGAACTTAGTTATAATTAATTGATTTACGAAATAGCTTTATTAAAATATTAGTTAATGAATTCATCTTATTTTAAATTTCTAGATGTTCAGCATTTTTCTTTAAACTTAGCATGTTTTTTGGATTGCTCCTGGCCAAAACCTAGGTGGCCTTCAATAACATCTTAAAACGAGAGAAGTTCTACTGTGGGAAAGAGACAGAGATATACATTGTGTTCAAATCTTCATTTGATAATAAATAATGTGTGGAAGTATTTTACGGAAATTCTCTAAAACTTTATGAAATTGTTTACCTTATTGGCTGAAGGTGACAAGCTATTACAATTATGATCCTTTTCTGGGTAATTTTATCATGAAACATTCTATTTATTTGATGTGAAACGAAACGAAACCTACGTGCGGGTTGGTGGATGTCACAAATGTCTCCAATTTTTTTAATTTTTATACATGCCGGTTTCCTCATGAAGTTTTCCTTCACCATTTTGAGAGCAGTGGTGATGAAATAAATTACACAAAGTAATGCGCCTGGCTGGGTTCGAACCCACGACCTATAAATCGTAAGTCGGGGCCGATACCACTGGGCCACCACTGCTCTCCGCAGTGCGCAGTGACAGAACCTTTATCCTAACTAATATACTAATGTGAAAGTGAGTTTGTTTGTTACACTTTCATGCCAAAAAAAAACAACTTGATCGATTTTTGAGAATTTTGGCGGTAAAGGTAGATAGGATAGGCTATAGAGGGAGTGGGTGAAGCCACATGCAAAAGACAGTCCAAATATAATATAAAAGCTCGGCTTGAACTTAAAATCTCTCTTATGGCTATCTGCGTGACTAGCATGTCTTAAAGTTGACCCTAATTGTGTTAAAGACAGCATTTTGTATCAATGTCTACTAGATGAAAACTTTACTCAATGTAATAATCAGGCTGACGGAAAAAAAAGAAAAACAAAACGTGTACCAGCTCTCGCGCCTAATCTAAAATTTATATGTAACGGTACAGTCAAGCGAACTAATCACGTACGAATGGATCACGTCCCGCGATCCCGCCAGCTCGCGGGACTGCGGGGCGGCGGCACGGCGGGACGACGGCGTGTTTGCGGGCATTTGAATTAAATTTTCACGTCGCGGGAAACATGGATGTGTGCGTGACGCGGTCCAGATCGCGTGACAACTGTTCTACCTTTGGTTACCTATACATCTTAATTTCTACGGTCACTTTCTACTTCTAGTTGATATTTATGAACGCCATTTTCAAGTCACGTTTGCATAAATAACTGAAGTAAATGTCAAAGGCTAAAGATAATGTTTGCAAATGTATTTCTTTTTTAAAATACTGTAGTAGCCATTTATTCAAATTAGGCGCATTCGTTTATATTACTGCAGTCGTAAAGCACAATAAAAATAAATCTCAAGGTATTTACTTTGCAATGACAAAAAAAAATTAACGAAGGTTCTAAACGTACCTTTAAAATTATTTTGAACTGCAACTATATTTTTTATTGAAACCATATTCATATCCAATCATATCCAGTAATTCACATCCTGAAGAGAGGTGGCATGGCGTGGCATGAGTTTGTGATTTTTGGAAAATTATGTACAAAACCCTTTTACTATTATGTACAGTAATGGTAAGTAGCGTAATTATATTAGTTCACCAATTGAATAACAATTTGTTACTCCATTTCATGCTCTACATACCATATTATACAAAGTTAATGAAGAATATTTAATATAACGCTGTAACTGAACATTTGCTGATGTGTGGCTATTAACGATGATTGTCAATCAACAGCACAATTACTGGGTAAGTGCTTTCAATCAGCCGTCAATCATTTACGTGAACTTGACATTCAATATTACCATGTTTCAATCAAGGGATTAACGAACTACCGTACAAGAGAAAGTAATTATGGGGAAACACTAAGGTCGAGGGAATTGAAAAACAGGTATGTTTGCAGTGTCCGAATAATTGAGACTGAATGAGACAGTCCGAAAATACACATTAAAAGTACCGGCACAAAATCAAGAGTAGTTCGTAGTCTCCTGATTTCTTCTCCAAAACTTGACCGATTGAACTACTTCTTACATTATATTAAAAAAAACTTTGGCCGTTTTCTTTTGTTTTCCTTTTTATATAATCTTGTGATATTTTCGTTTCTGGATGTTAGAAATAGGAGAAAAATTAAGCCGAATGTCGAATGTATGAAAAACCAGTGTTAACCAGTGATAACGTTTGTATGAAAAATCGATGCTAACTAAGCCTTTTTCCCCTTAAGCTTCCTACTGATTATCAAACGAAAACAAACATAATGTTATGCGTGTAATATAGTAATGGACACAGTGGTGTACTTTAGTACACCATCTCTACTTATGTTTAAGTTCATATTCAATAGGGGGCAAACCTCTAGTTATGAAATCTACACTTCACTTAAGAAAACTGGGAGTCGATCTAAGAAAGTCATGCTCACCAGTCTCGTTTGCAACTACTACACAAAAAGGCAGAAATGAAAGTTAATTTTTATTAAACTTACTTTCTCACAGAGCAAGTACCAATGGAGATGAAGTCTCTTTTAACTCAGAGATATAAAACAACAAAGAAAGAAAGGCGGGAATGCTAAGTAAGTACTTTCGTAAGAAAAATTACCGACAATCGAAGTACCTAACTGGAAGTCGTGAAGGAAGGATTTTGAAATGATAAAAGCTGAAACAACCGAGCCGTAGTAGAAGCACCTTATTTTTCATAACCCATTCTTGTATTCCTTTCATGAGTATATTTTTATGAAAATTTCAGATTTAGGGCTAACACACAATCTCATTTTTGACGGGATGCAGCGTCGAATTATGGGTTGATTGTGAACTCGACGATTTGATGTCGTGTTGTGGACCTGTCTCATGAAAAGTAAACACGTAGTTTTGTTTTGAAAATGATCTTGCGCCGTGTGTCGTGGGTTTTATGGTACAAGTAGTTGTTCCGGGTCCCACTGTTTTTGTCCGTGAATCTAAATGTTTCTTAACGTAGTCACAATACAGGATTAATTTGTGAATAGGAGCAAAGCAAAAAAAATGAAAACAAATGGACGACCAGTTTTTTACTGTGCTATGATATGTCATTGTGTCGTGAGCTTTAACGTTACATAAAATATTTTATCTACTCTCATATCGTAAAATTCGAAATACAAAACTCAAAACGAGTTTATAAAGACGTACTTTATACCATAGAGAATCGAAATGAAATTAAAAAATTAAATTATAACACTACTTCTCTAACAAAATAATGTTATAATAAAATTTTTTTTCATTATGATACAGTTAACAGATCATAGATACATCTATTTCACTTTTTATCTGTGGCTGCGCGCGCTCTAGATGGGAATGTTGGAATTTTGACGTTTGTGTTTCGGTGGATGACATGGTGGATGTTTATAAGTGTTTATTAATTTTTATCTTTTATTTGATATGTTCGTGTTCAATGAGAGTAGATAAAGTAGTGTATGTAACTGTTACATAAACTACTATTACATATATCGTCTTCACCTAATAAGACACGGTAATGTCAGGAGGATTATATCGACTGCAAACAAAAAACTGTTGGCCGCCGCCGCCAATCATCTGTCGTCCAAATCTATAATCGCAGGAAAATCAAAGAAATTTTTATTTACAGCAGAAATATTGAGTAGTGGATGGTTGACTCCACAGCCTCAACTACTCGGGGTCAATCGACCAAAGAGCCTAATAACTCACTTTATCCACTGCTTTGATTACTTTAACAGACAAAAGTAGAGGACTTTTAGGACACGACACTGCATCACGACACGTTGTCGTACCATCACAACATGACGTCATATTGTGCCCTTACAAACCTAATAAATCTTACGACAACACACATACACTATTAATGTCTAAATTTTAAGTACGCACGTCTCAACCATCAAGCCGACTGCCACTGAATAATTAAATCTAGTCTGTTCTCAAGAAAAATTGATAGCGATCCGGAGCCAATCGGAATATTGGACGCGTGACTTGCGTTCTCAACGACACGTTTTATTTTTTACCAGTTGTAGGCGATGCTGACTGTACAAGCGGGTAAATATTTTTTTTTATGGTTGAATGTTTATTTGATGGCGAGTTTAGACTTTTTTGGTAGATATGTTGATCATTTTTGTGGATATACTATCTTTGAAGTGGCATTATTTTGTGGGAGAGCATAGAGTTGTGCCAAAGTTGTGCGATGCTTCGATGTCTTATTGAGTTGTCGTGTTTGTTGTCCGTGAACAAGGACGGGGAAAGGAGTATGTAAGGATCGTAGCTAGAAGCGTTCTGAGGTCAACTGCGTACTTGAAGTATTTATGGCGTTTATAGGTGTGGAAATTAAAAAGCGCCTCTAAGGAAGCAACGCCTGGGTGTCACCACTGCGAGGATCGCCCTGAGGACTTGGTGGAGGGCGGGATGGACTGTCAGACTCGTACTGAATAAAATCCACGGTGTCCTTCAATAACCCTTTACGTTCCGAGGTCACGGTAATGAGATGAGTCCCGCGACCTCGGCAGGCTTTGGCCCTCTAGAAGGGGGGGGGGCCGTCACAATGCTGACACTCTTTGAAGCGCGCGTGAAACACAACGCGCCGTCGACCCAGAGTTTTCTACTCCTTAGCTGCAATAATGATAAACTAATCTAAAATTAGATGACATGTATATTATTACCTATGTTCGTAAACTCTGTTCTGTTTTACGTAGGTAGCTTACCACTGATGTTTTCAATCTCTAAAGGTTAGATACGCCTACAGACTTTATCCCTGCCCGAAGAGTAAAGGTCAGTACGCCACATTGATTGTGGTATCCCTTTGTTGTATGTCTGAAAGTATGATTTTGTTTTAATTGAATCTATTGTTTTAAAAACAGTATTTTTAAATATTTGTGTTTAGATAAACCTCGCGAGTGTGCCTGCGTAGCTCGGGTTACTTATAAGTACTTATCTGTGTTTTACTTATAAGTATCTGTGTTTAGATGCCAAACTTTTAAGAACTATGCAGAGTACTTGAGGTAAGATAGAGACAGACGGACGGAAATGCCGAAATTATAAAGGATTATAAATATTTGGATTTTGATTTTTACTTCATTGCAATATTTTAATGTGCCTATTAATAATATTGTGAATGTAACATGTCTTACAAATAAATAAATGATAATAATAAATAGACTACAGAACATTAGAAATGGAAAATGTAAAGAAAATAGTCTCAATTTTCAGTCAAAACGTAATTAATCAATTACTAAAACCTCAGCGATGACTTACAAAGAATAGAGAAATAGTGGATAATAGACATACAAAGGTTTATCAATAAATCTATGGTCCGACATAAAGACTTCACCTTAATTTTCATCGCGGGCTAAAAACACGGTAACTACACGGCGCGTTGGTAATTCACGCAAAAAAAAACCTGTTCCGGAAACGAGGGCACTCAAAAACAGATAAAATAGCAGTCGCTATCAGTAAACATGGAATATTATTAGGGCACATAAACGCTGCGTAATAAACGTGCACTAGATTTTTATGTGTTTGTAATAAAAGTTCTGGTTCTCCTCGGGAGACAGGTCGAGGAGGTTGTATTCTGATGACGGCATCTTGCTTTTTAATACAATTTTGCTATTTTGTTTTCTCTCTTTTGCGTTATTGTCATCTTTTAATTTATTTATTAAAACTGAATGCATAAAGTACTTTTCTAATGAAATTTTTGGAGTGATTTTCAGCCTAAACTACAGATCAAAGTACACTTTAATTAATAACTAGTGTGTACCCGCGCGGCCGAGGTTTTGCCGACGAAAAAATCAGAAAATATTATCCTCCTAGAAATTTAACTCTTTGGATTAAACTTGATTATTGTAAATTTTTATTAAGTCATGGTCTACCTGTGTGACCGCATATCAGATATCCTTGGCTTTGGGATTCCCGTTATAATTTTTTGCCCACCTATGTTTTGACACTGTTAAAAAAACAAAACAAGAAATGAAGCTACAGTCCCAGTTACAAGGCACACTAACTTATAAATCTACAGGTATAACTGCCCAAAATAACGTACAGTCTGACATCAATCCCAATCGTCGCATCTCAAACTCGCATTCAACAGAATACCGCCAAGGTATCGCGAAAAAGTGGCGTAACGGAAGCGACGGCTGTATTCATTCGGAATTTCAATGTCCTTTATCTGAGAGGAAGAGAGCCATAAACATAGTCGTAAATTCGGTGTTATTTGTGAAAAATTTTGTGCGACGAGCTTTATTTATACGCACTTATTGTGTTTAGTGGCGGTGGATCGTCTAAGTTTGGTGGCACTTCTTGTGACTGTGATTTCTGTGATTTGTGATCCTGTGTTGAGATAGAATTGTTTAGTGTTTATAATACTTCTTTTTAGTTGGCGACTTTATTGATTTCTGATACTTAAATGAGCTCTTATTTTCCAAGCATTTTTTATTATGTAAAAATCAACAAATGAGTACACCTACACACGGCAGGGCGGGAACTACTGTCAGATTCGTACTGACTAAAATCCACGGTGATCCTTCAATAGCCCTTTACGTTCCAGGGTCCCGGTTACTTGATGAAACAGTCCCGCGACCACCACAACCCCTGTAACACGGGACTTATAATTCTGATGAAATCGGGTTAAACTTAGGTGTAACCTAATGCCCAAGTCCGGAGAGAAAGTCTGGGAGATATTGTCCTAAGATATTTCCACCACAAAACGGTATAGATAATGTAAACTATGTCATATAAGTAAATAACTTCAGTTTTCCCGTGAAAAAAAATCTTTTTATACCCAACCTTTTTAATCAACCGCGTGTAATACCGTTTTACCGTGACATAGGAGCACGGTCGTGTTTCTGACGAATTAAAATTATGTTTTCATCTCTTAATTTATTCAAATATTAATTTTGTGAGGTTCGGTGAGAGGTGCGTCCGATGTTTTTTATTTAACGTACGCTGTGCGGCTGAGGGCTTCCTGGCCATCCTTTCATTACGTGGTCGAATGAAAACCCTCTTTAGTTTTGATTTGACTGAAAACTGAAAAGATGGGAATGTTACTTACAACACTTATAATTATAGTGAAAAGTTATCAAGACTTGAAAGAAAAATTTGTATCAAAAGGTTAGTGGGAAACTTGCCAAAAATTTATTAAGTGTTTATTTTCAGTTTCCGATATTTCTGCATAGTTGTAAGCACTAAGCCAGATGCCAGCGTAACAAATTACCCCACTTTCTCAAAATTTCCCAACAAAACTTAACCTTCTTTCATTGTGATAATGTTTTTTTTTTTTAAACTTTTCCCCCACGAGGAATTTCTCCTGTATAATGTTTGTAAACGCACCCAGGAAGGGTGCGTTTACAAACATTATAAACTCACATACCGAAACATTTAGACAAATGCTATGAAAATCTATTGAAATTTTGCCAGATTGGGTTAGCTTGATGTGCTGTCACACAGTTTTTGTTTTCGGTCTAAAGACTATTTGTGGACGAAAAAGAAAAAACAGTGGGTAAACATAAATGATCACAGGTCTTAGGAAACTCCAAAACGAGCCCTACAGAAAAGGAATCTCTACCACTTCACCGTTAAACAAAGATAAAATTAACATGAAAAAAAAATCCTAATTAAAACCGCTATTGCCACTCAAACTAACTCATTACTCAAAAAAAAGAACGCGATATATTTTTTTATAAAGGGGACGCTAGCGCTTCGCTCGCTCAGTTGCTCTCTGTGACCCCGTTCCGCTCGAGTCGGGCTCGAGAGCGCTTCAGTCGCTTCACAGCTTCGCGGCAACGCTTAGCATGCATGTCGCTCAAATATTCCCGCGTCGTAATTATTTTTTGTAATTCAATTGTATGAGGACTATGAACTTTATTTGAGTTTTTCTCATGGTTTGCTTGTTTTGTTTAGAATTACATTTTTCAGGCGAGTGCTCAATTATTGTGATTTAACTAGACGAAAGTTCAAAAGTAACTCAATTCATAAAATAAAAACTATCTGGCAGTGATGTTTGACCTGCTCTGAATATGCAGCCAATCTGCCCGTAAGATTGGCTGCATTCGCGGGATGGTCTCATCACATAACCTGGAACGTAAAGGGCTATTGAAGGATCTCCCTGAATTTTAGTCAGTACAAGTCTGACAGTCCTTCTCGTCCCTCCCTGGGTGGACTTATTCGGTGAACTTACCACGACAAAAAAAGATAATTGCCCGCATACTGTTACTTAGAATAAATTTTCAGATTTACACTTACTTAAACCACCCTTTTCATTTGTTTTCCAGCTCCGCGGTATCCTGTTGAGAGAGTCCAGCAAAACATCGCCAGACTAACCACATTATCTATCAGAGTAAAATCTAATGGTAGCCATACACCACCCTGCCAATCGAACGATCGATTTGACGCTTGCAATTGTTTCAAATTGGCAGTTCGTCCATATCCGCTTGACCGCCCGAACACACCATACTGCCTATCGTACGATCGATTTGACACAACTTCAAATCTGAAGCAGCGATGCCAACTTAGCAACTTTATAGCTAGATCTAGCTATTATTCGGTGACCGATAGCTAAAAATTTATAAAATTGTAGCTGTCGTCACCGAATAATAGCCAAATGCATCATTGCTGCAGATTTGACGTTGTGTCAAATCGATTTGATGACCTATCAAATTGGCATGTCATGCCATCAAATTGGCATTTTTAAACAATTGCAATTTGAAACAATTGCAAGCGTCAAATCGATCGTCGATAGGCAGGATGGTGTATGGCTACTATAAGCCCAGAAATAGTATTGAAAACTGAGCAATTACAAATAAAAATTGTTGATCATAAGATAGGTTGCTAATTAGAATTTAAACCACATCCCACAACGGTATTAGGTATGTAGTACATTAATTAGCACGCAGTATGAACGGTAAAGTTAGTGCAGTTACCGAAATGTAAACTTGCTCTCTCAGATGAAAGAAACAGGCAGATAGAACGTGCGCGAACAACAACGTGGTGCCAGTCGTTATTTATGTGTGCAGGGCAGATAAGTGGCGCCGTGTACGGACACGTGCATCTGTGTGCGTTTACGGTTGCCAGATATTGAGAAATACTCCCATATTTTTGTTCAGTTAAATTGTTCTCAAATATTGTACTAATATTTTTTTTCAATTAGAAACACGATTTTGCTTTATGGTTATACCTAGATAGCTAACGCGTGTAGTATTTATTATTTCACAGAATAATAATAAGAAATAAAAGATAATATGCATAATTACTTACTACCTAATTAATTAATTTATATCAGACCAGAACACTTTTTAACGCTTTTTGGTAATTTGTTTAATTAACTATTTAAGAATAGGTATTTTAATTTAAAAAGATAAACAATTTGTTATAACAATCAACATATTTATTAAAATAATTTTTATTTTACACACATTAAACCTTAACAGCCTCTGTTCTGCACTAATTATTGTACATACATACTATTAATATTTAAAATTGGAAACGCGATTTTGCTTTATGGTTTTACCCAGATAGCAAAAGCGCATAATATTTAAACAGAATAATAATAAGGGAATAAAAGTTAAAGATGCGTAATTACTTAACTTAATTCACCGATATTTTTTATGCACAATACACATTCCCCTAATTCAGGGTAATTTTCCCGTCATAAACTAGCAACACAGACGATTTACTGTTAAGGTTTTGTGTTTCAAGTGAGCCGAAAATATTTTATGTAAAATAAATACCAAAACAATAAAAATAACAAGAGTTACCTGGGAAAAGATATTCCATCTTGTTTTCTTACTTTTTGTGAACAACTTTTGCAGTGTTTAAACACACAAGATGGCATATTTTGACTTATAATGACAAATCACTAGTGACGTGTGAGCGAGACGATGCGTAGCTTGGTACTGTCGCGAGTTTGTAGCAACTTTTGATTTTGTAGTAACTTTGGTGGACCCTCTATCTGCCTATTTTTTTAATCTGAGCTTGCTCTATGCTAAATTAACTGGAAGTCCGGTTGCAAAATATAGCAGAAATGTTCCCTCTATAATACAATGGCTACATTATTATTGTATTAGTAGGTAATAATGCTAATTTTTTAGTAGAAGCTAGTGCAGGCCCATTAAATATGAATAATAAATTCAATGAGTAAATATCCCCAAAATCAGCTTTGTTCGGTTCAAAAACGATTCGTAAAAGGGTTTTAAAACTGTGATGTACTGTCAAATTAATAAATAAATCTGTGCTCCAGCGACCCGCCCGCTCGGCATTACGTTGACAGCAGTCGAGGCGAGCGGACGTGTCGCAAGCACTCTGATAGAAATATATCTGTGTTTTATTAAACCACCCAGGAGTTAAGTGAGACATAACATTGGCGACGAGAATAAAGAACGTGAGTACCTAAAATAAACAGAATAATAAAAAAAAGGCGAATGACCGAGATTATCTAATAAGCCACAATTAAATATTGTTTTCTATTATCTCTTATTCAATTTAAAAAGGGATACGGAGATTAATAAATTTATATCGTTTACTAAAATAAAAATATTTCAATCGGTGGAAAATTACAGTTGATATTTTCGGTCAAAACAGCCTTAAAATCAGTGCCTGCTAATACTTACCAATAAAATATTGTTGTGTAGCTGGTGTGCACATTCCATTATAACTATATACCCACATCGTATAAATCCTGCAGAATGATAACTAATTATGACGAATTGAGATATTCTCTGTGTCATTGTCGACCTACCCACATTATATTTAATTAAAACTATTTACATTCTTAGTAAAACCGCACGCCTAAGCACTGAACTAAACACTAATTTATCATTCATAGAATCTTAATTTCATTTTTATGCAAGTAATGAACGAATATAGAAGAAAGATAACTATTTTATAATTATTAGTGCACGGATTACTTTAAAGCAATCTATTGCGTTAAATCTTGACTTTGATATTTTTCAATAAGCTACCGACTACACAACAACAACCGATTGTGCCTGTAAGTATTAGCCAAGTCGAAAGAGAACGACAAATCACATACTGTACACTATTCCAATGGGTAAATACCCATCTAGTTCCACATATTACTGGTATAAAATTATACTCGTATATGCAATTCCACGAAATGATTCATGTTCCAATCCAAAAGTCCAGTCAAAAAAAAAAAAAAATAATAACCGCTATACTACGTAAGCAATATATTAAGCTTATATTATTATTATATTTAATATTATATCGTGCTTGTCATATCGCTAGCTAGGTTAATTTGCGTAGTGCTTGAAGCAATTTTTCATTCTTGCAGATTGTCCCAACATGTCTCAATTACCGACCATAGAAACTCTCGACTGCGACGGTGATCCGACCTCATTAGGCCATCGGTGGCAAAGATGGAAACGAGGTCTCGAAATCTATCTACTAGCCTTAGGCATAGACCAGCCCTTAAAAAAACGAGCAACACTTTTACATACTGGTGGTTTAGGATTGCAAGATATCTATTATAACCTTCCCGGTGCACACGTGGAAGAGGGCGCGTCCTCCGATGTTTACGAGACCGCTATTAAAAAACTAGATGATTACTTTTCTCCGAAGCAGAGTTTTGTTTATGAACGACACGTATTCCGACTCATGAAACAGGAGCCCGACGAAAAGTTGGAGAAATTCTTAGTTAGATTACGAAATCAATGTTCCAAATGTAATTTTGCTAACAAAGACAACGCTCTCATAGACCAAATTGCGGAGAAATGTACCTCATCAGACCTTAGAAAGAAAATACTACAGTTAGGAGATTCCGTTACAATAGAAAAGGTTATTTTAGAAGCCAATTCAATCGAAACCGTTGATAGACAATTAAAGGAATTCCAAGTAATAAAAACTGAACAGGTCAATAGGATTGGAACAAGAACAAACAAAACCCGACCTCAGGGTATTCACACGGATAATACACGGTGTACAAGATGTGGAAGTGAAAATCACAAGTGTGATGATACACGTTGTCCCGCGAGAGACAAAGTATGTGACAAATGTGGCTATAAAGGTCACTTTATGAGTCAATGTCGAACAAGGAAACTCAAGCGTAAAACACCTATTACTTGGGACAAACAAAAAAATGACAGCAAAAAACCAAAATCAAATGAACCACAGACCAAGCCACCAGTCAGTAATGTAAACTATATATTTCATATTGATGACGACGCTGAAATAACTTGCCAAGTCGGAGGTGTCAATGTAAATATGCTCATCGACTCTGGGAGTAAAAACAATATAATAAATGATAAAACCTGGGAATATTTAAAATGAAAAGCTGTTGTTGTGTCTAACCAGCAACCAGGTTCTGATCAAGTGTTTATGGCTTACGGTTCAAAAGATCCTCTGAATGTGCTCGGCACATTTGAAGCATCAATCGTAGTTGGACCAGAAACAAAAACTGCAAAATTTTATGTGATTAAAAAAGGCACCCGTAATTTGTTGGGCAAGCATACAGCTACATGTCTCAATGTGCTTAAACTAGGGGTGAGTATAAATCTATTACATTCAGAAAATTTTCCTAAATTCAAAAATGTCCAATTGGCTATTGCTATAGACCCATCTGTGACACCCATATGTCAGCCCTATAGGCGAGTACCAATTCCGCTCGAAAATAAAATCAATGATAAAATTGATGAGTTAGTCAAAAAAGACACCATTGAACCTGTAGATCAAGCCACAACCTGGGTTTCTCCGGTAGTACCCATTCTTAAGAGTGATGACACCTTAAGATTATGTGTCGACATGAGATGCGCAAACAAAGCTATTATAAGAGAGAATCATCCTTTACCCACAATGACCCAACTTCTCCCAAAGCTCAGGAAGTCATGTATCTTTTCTAAACTCGATATTAAAGACGCATTCCACCAAGTCGAAATAAAAGAAGATTGTCGGGATATCACAACATTTATAACCAGTAAAGGCCTGTTTCGATATAAGCGCCTGATGTTTGGTATATCGTGTGCACCCGAACATTTTCAGAAAATCATGGAAAGGATGCTTCTGCCTTGTAAGGGCGTCGTTAATTTCATTGACGATGTTATTGTGTTTGGCAGTAACCTAAATGAACATAACGATAGGCTAAAGAATGTGTTACAAGTTTTGAAAGATAATAATGTGGTCCTTAATGAAAAAAAATGTATTTATAACGCGTCAAAAATAGATTTTCTCGGTCACGAATTATCTCCCAGAGGCATTAGACCCCTTGATAAATACGTCAAAACAATACAATTATTCAGAGAACCTAAAACAGTCGAAGAAGTTCAAAGTTTTTTGGGACTTGTCAATTATATTGGAAAATGGATCCCAAGGTTGGCCACCATGACCGATCCAATTCGAGAAATTTTAAGACACAAACTCTCTAAAAACGCCGACATAACAGAATATTGGAAAGATAAACAATCCGCTGCGTTTGCGGAGTTAAAAGAAAGTTTAAGTGCCCTTCCCACCTTAGGTTTTTATGATCCACACGATAAGACACAAGTCATGGCAGATGCTAGTCCTGTGGGGTTAGGAGCAGTTCTCGTTCAGATAGATTTACAAGGACCTCGGATTATTGCTTTTGGTCATAAAAGTTTATCTGACGTTGAAAAACGATACTGCTAGACCGAAAAGGAAGCACTTGCCTTGGTCTGGGCAGTCGAACATTTTAATATGTATTTATATGGGCTAAAAGAATTTGATCTGATCACTGATCATAAACCTCTCGAGGTAATATTTGGGCCGCGATCAAAACCTTGTGCACGAATTGAACGATGGGTGTTACGGTTACAGGCTTACAATTACAAGGTTGTTTATTATCCTGGGAAAAACAATATAGCGGACTCCCTGTCCCGATTATGCCCAAATCAAAATTCACATCCACATGATAACGAGCATCACATTAATAAAATCGTGGAGTTTGCTAGACCCATGGCTGTACCAATGGAGGTTATCATTGATAAATCTAAAAGTGATGAAGACATTCAATTGGTAAAATTAGCCCTCTCTGGAAATAATTGGGACCCCAAAGTAAATAACTATAAACTCTTTGAGCATGAACTTTGGATGCACGACGATATTTTACTACGTGGTAACAAAATTATCATTCCAACGGAGTTACGTAAGCAAGTGCTCGCATCAGCACATGAAGGACATCCAGGTATCGTTGCTATGAAAGGTAGATTGCGTACTAAAGTTTGGTGGCCCAAAATAGATAAAGACGCGGAAAACATGGTTAAAAGTTGTAAAAGCTGTACTCTAGTATCAGGACCAAGCCCCCCTGTCCCAATGAAGAGACGCGAATTACCTATGCAACCATGGACTGATATAGCTATAGACTTTTTAGGCCCACTACCAAGTGGACACAACTTACTAGTAGTAATTGACTATTATAGTCGCTACAAAGAAATAAAGGTTATGAAATCTATAACATCAAATGAAACCATTAATGTTTTAAAAGAAATATTTTCCAGGCTAGGTATTCCAGTCAGTATAACATCGGATAATGGACGTCAATTTATTAGCGAGGAGTTCAAATCCTTTTGTTCAGAATTTGGCATCAGGCTTTACAATTCTATACCATATTGGCCACAACAAAATGGAGAGGTCGAAAGACAAAACCGCGATATCCTTAACCTCTTAGGTCCCGATATACCGTAAGTGGTTCGAAAACGTCAGTTGCCGTTGAGCCCCGTAATACCGTATGTGGTATCGCGAGTACAAGCCAACTTCAACCTTATTTATATTATACACTATGGCTCAGAATCGCTTGAAAAAATCATCCATAGAGCTAGATTTTATTCGATTATTATGGTACCAAATTCTTACTGAAATCAACTGGGAGTCATTATAAAAAAAAAAAAAAAGAATCGCATCTTTGTCGATGTCAAAATGTCAAGTGATCAACCACTTGAAATGTTGTTTATGTCTTATTTTTTCCATGATAGGACTATAAGTGTACTGAAATTGATAAAGTGTCGTGTTTATGTTAGATTTCAACTAAAATTTTAATTGGAAAACGTAAATTATCGAGTAGAAATAGGTTTTTGTCCCTCCTATAGGCCAATTCGGTTGTCAACAATGTATTTCTAATACCATGGAATTTCCGTTGTTTATTTTTTCGATTCAAGGTTAGTAATCAGTTGAAGAAGGTTTAGGTAGTATCCTAAAAAACATTTTATAGTGGTACCTGTTCATAATAACACGGATGATCGTTTACAGTCGTGCATTGAACTGCGCATGGAAAAATTACAGCTCCATGTAAATAAATGAATTTTAGAGTTGGAATCTTATAGGGATAGTGTATGTGAGAATTTTTTTATTAGAATACTTATGTATTCGTTATATTAGTTCTAAAGTTTCGTGTAAATTGATTCAGTAGTTTTATCAAAAATAAATAAGGTACGTCAACAGGTCTAGTTACGGCTGTGGTTACGGCGAGATCTCTTATCTACAGGATATTTTAATTCCGAAGTACTTATACAAGAGGTGTTTATATTGAAATACAAAGTCTCGTTACTAAGGAACACGAAACTTTTTACCGTTTGAGATAAGAGTCATTGTATCTCGAGTGATTACAATTATTGTGAGCGTCGGCCAGTGTTGACAGTCGCGCAATATTGACAAATAATAGCTCCATGTAAGTTGAATTTTGAGTTGGAATCTTATAACATTATATGTTGGAATTTTCTTATTAGATTACTAAATTTATATATTCGTTATATTAGTTCTAAAGTTTTGTGTAAATTGATTCAGTAGTTTTATCAAAAATAAATAAGATACGTCAACGGGTCTAGTTACGGCGAGATCTCTCCTATCTATGGGATATTTATAATACCAAAGTAGTCATGGGTGGATCTCCAAAACGGGCGTATTCGTGTGATCGCTCTGGTGCTTTTCAGATATTGATATTTAACGGTAATTATGTATCTCATTAAAAAGTATGATATTCAAATAGTATATTTTTACTTTTGGCCTTCAATTTACACTAACAGTTATGGAAATATTTAAGTTCAAAAAATTTCGCGACCAGAGCAATCATAATTGGTGCCAGAGCGATCATAAATGGTCAAACCAATTTAAAAAAAAGAGAATATTGATAAAAAAATATTAGTTTTGGCGTTTTTAGTCATATTCAGTTGATATACGTGTAACAAGATAACATGTAAGTGATACCTTTTCTTCCGGAAGTCGGTGGCTTTGTTTTTTATTTCACTGACTATGGCCATCCGACTTCCGAAAGAAAAGTTATTTTATACTTTTTTGTGTTTGGTTTTCAAGTCGGTTCCTTTTTTTTCAAAAAGCTTTTTTTTTATTTTTCCCTTTTAGTTTAGATATTCAATTAAATCGGTGTCTTTGAAAATCTACAATACAAGTCAGCAAAAAAATGGATGTATGTGGGTAATGTCACAAGATATCCATTAGTTTTATATATTAAAACCGTTCATCATCATTATCTCAGCCATAGGACGTCCACTGCTGAACATAGGCCTCCCCTTTTGATCTCCACATATACCGGTTGGAAGCGACCTGCATCCAGCGTCTTCCGGCGACCTTTATAAGGCCGTCTGTCCACCTTGCTGGTGGACGTCCTACGCTGCGCTTGCTAGTCCGTGGTCTCCACTCTAATACTTTTCGACCCCATCGGCCATCTGCTCTGCGAGCAATATGTCCTGCCCATTCCCACTTCAGCTTGCTAATCCGGTGGGCTATATCGGTGACTTTAGTTCGTCTACGGATCTCCTCATTTCGGATTCGATCACGTAGAGAAACACCTAGCATAGCCCTCTCCATAGCTCGTTAAGCGACTTTGAGCTTTGAGATGAGGCCGATAGTGAAAGACCACGTTTCGGTAACACACATTGGTTGAAGACTTTCGTCTTGAGGCACTGAGGTATGTCGGACGAAAATACATTGCGTAGTTTCCCGAACGCTGCCCAACCGAGTTGGATTCGGCGGTTGACCTCTTTCTCGAAGTTGGACCTACCTAACTGGACTGCTTGTCCTAAGTAGATATATGAGTCAACAACTTCGAGTACCGAGTTTCCAACAGAGACTGGGGTGGACACAACATTAGCATTTGACATAATTTTCGTCTTGTCCATGTTCATTTTCAAGCCCACCCGTTGTGAAACTCGGTCGAGGCCATCGAGCATCATGCTGAGTTCCTCCATCGACTTTGCCATGACTACAATGTCGTCAGCAAACCGAAGGTGAGTGATGTATTCGCCGTTGATGTTGATGCCAAGTCCTTGCCATTTCAGGAGCTTGAAGGCGTCTTCCATTGCGGCAGTAAACAGTTTCGGGGAGATAACGTCCCCCTGTCTTACGCCTCTTCTCAATGGAATCGCCTTCGTGCTCTGCTCCTGTACTCGGACCGACATGGTGGCGTTATTATACAAGCACTTCAACACCTCGATGTACCGATAGTCAATACGGCATCGCTGGAGTGACTCAAGTACCGCCCATGTTTCCACCGAATCGAAGGCTTTCTCATAGTCCACAAACCCTAAGCATAATGGCAAGTTATACTCTTCGGTCTTCTGTATAACTTGCCGCAGCGTATGGATGTGGTATATATTATGGTACTATAGCCTCTTCGGAAACGGGCTTGTTCGGGAGGCTGGAAGTCATCAAGTCTGTGTTCGAGACGGTTCGTGTAATTATAATTATATTAAAACCGTTCCCAGAATAAAACTAACACTTTTCTGAAAACCGCATCAAAATCAGTTCAGCCAAACGCGAGATAATCGCGGACAAATATTCATACACACATACAGGCCGAACTGCGAATCTCCTGATGATGATGAGATGGTTATAAATAGTTTTATAACGTACAATTAATGCAAAATATCATTGCTCTGGTCTTTTTGGACAGAGCAATCACAGCCATATCGATCAGAAAAAGTCACAAAATCAGGAAAATAGCCGAATTTAAAAGCAGTAGAAATTTATAATTACGTGTCATAAAAACCATCATAAAGATCACCCAATTCACATAAAAAACAAATTTACAAGCTTAATATTTAATTTGAATAACGTGCCATATCAATCATAAAATTCGAGAACCAAATCCAGAGTAATCATAAACTTGCCTTCGTGAACTTACCTTCGCGGATACTTGGCACAAAGGTATCCTCCTCAACGGTTAGACCACTGCTGGTGCTACCCAGCGAGAGTGGAATAGAGTGTCTATAACGCGTAACTAGGCATGAGCGCGATGTTTTACCTCAGCGCAGAGCGATGAGATAAAAATAATGCCCGGACACGAATTTAAATTCAAATTGTGGCAAAAGTATTCATAATAAAACTACCAGTATTTTATAACAATGAAGATTAACTATTTCTTATGTAATCTAAATAAGTTGTTTCATATGTAGCTTCTCATTAAAAAAGTAAAGAATATTTTTTCATTCAATCGGGAGTGAGGACAACCCAGAGCGATCAGGATTTTAGGGTTTAAGATTTTTTTTTAAATATTTTAAATAAACTTATTCATAATGTTAGCCTTGTACCAGGTAGATTAGACACTGAACTACATATAAAAAAATATTTTGAAAACGTTTTTCAATTTTAAAATGGGTTTATTCAGCCCGACACGAAAAAAAGTGCCTCTGGAGATCGACCCTCATACAAGAATTGTTTATGTTGTAATACAAAGACTCTTTATCAACGAATACGAAACTGTTTACAGTTGGCAATTTGAGTCATTCTAACTGGAGCGATAACGGTTAATGTAAGCGGCCGCCACTTGACGTGCGCGATGACGTAAGCGCTCGTAAATGTCAAGGACGGGACGGAGTTTACGATACGCGAGCGCGGTACCTGAGAGGTTAAGCGCTTGAAAATTAGCCAATGCCAAAAGTCTGATTGGAAGGATGACCTCCTTCGCTATCTCATGATGTACAATAGCACTCCCCATAGTACAACTGGAAAGACGCCATCGGAATTATTTTTTAATAGACAATTTAGAGACAAAATCCCTTCCGCTGTAGATGTCGAAAGCCGACGTATGGACCTAGAAATTTACGATAGGGATAAAATCATAAAAGAAAAGGGAAAGTTGATTGAAGATAGGAAAAGGAAAGCAGTAGACAATGAAATTAATATAGGAGAAAAGGTTTATGTTAAAAATATGATAAAAGAAAATAAATTGACACCTGATTTCAACCCTACTCCACACACTGTAATGAGTGCAAAAGGAGGTGATTTAAATATACAAAATGATGAAACAGGTCAAAACATAAGAAGAAACATAGTTCACCTCAAGAAAATAGAAGGACAATGGAGAATTCACAATGAAAACGGAAAGGAAGACAATGTTGACGCAGAAACAGACACGGATGATTAAATTTGGTTTTGTAATTAATTATTGATAGTATTAAGATTATTATTGTATGATCCCTTGCTGGATCGTACATTAACGATAGGATGATGGTGGAAGAGAATAAAAGATGGTTTGGTACTGAACACTGATGTATTGAAATTGTACCAATTGATAACTGTGAGTACACGCGGCGGTGACCGAACGCTAAGGTATATTGCGCACGCGGTACAAAACTGCTTGATTTACGTAAAAAGATACAATATGAATTATTGTACGGTTGGACCGTACATGCTCCCAGGCACGAGAGATTAAGATAGACATAAAAATACAAAAATATAAAAGTCAAAGTGATAGATATGTGTTCAATCTATTGAGTTCTATCCAACGGTTTGTGCAAATAGTGGATGCTGTTTTGCAATTATTGGACTGTTGATGATCTTTGATGCAGAGGTCTTCATCTGATCTCATTTGATGAATCGGTCCCTTCAAAGGGCAGATGTATGTTTCTGTGTCGTAAAACATACATGTATGGACATCGTTTTCCGTCATTGGAATGTAAGCGTCCTTTTGTAAATTAATTGCAAGATAATCTGCAATGGGAATTATACTGATCATATTACTTCCAACCTGTTGCGGAATTGTTCTGATTCTATAAATATCGTAGCTGGTTCTACTCACTAATGGTATTTTAACTTCGAAGATAATAAACTGCTGCATAACTCTGGCCTTAGTTTTCAGGATATGATACAATTTCGATAAATCCGATTGAATATTAGCTATTGGAAGAGTCAATTCTTTTGCTAACTGTCCTATTATGACATTTAGTTCATCCGTCAGCTGTTTAGGTGTTAAAAGGTGAATATTGAACCCTGTTTGGTGTAGGTTCATAATAGTATCCACGATGGTTTCTTGGATGGTTTTCAGGTTCATCAAGACATTGTTGGCAATAACAGATGATACACTAAAGCTGCTAGACATGATTGATTCTTGAACTCCACCCTGAATTGTGTTAAATCCTTTCTCTAAATTGATCAAGTGTTGATTAAAAACCTTGTGACGTCTGTCCATCGCATTTTCGACTCTTTTGATAATGTTGTTCTCTGCTTCAACAATAGATGTGTTATTCTTCCATAAGGAAGCCAAATGCTTTTGATTACGTCTGATTTGATGGATATCTCTAGCATATTGCTGAGCAAACTCGTTGTCTAAGATACCAAACAAGCTTCGTGCTACGCTTCCTATAGGATTGATAAGACCACGCTTATGTCGCACGTTACCCGATAACTGCTGACCAAGCAACATGTTATTGTAATGGTCAAGTTCATTGCTGCCGTGACGTAATTGCATTAGGATTGCATCACACTGCGATATCTTTGTTGTATTTGAACATATGTTGCTCAGATGATCGACGTATTTCTTAAGTAGATCAAATCCATGCCAATAGGGCTTCATATCATAATATACAATCAACTTCCACTCGTCTCGTTCCAGACGCATGTTGGAGATTTTGTCGAAATAAATGCTTTGATTGCTATTCAAGGGTGCTGTTTTGTAATCACAACTAGATGGTGTTACGATTAGCATAAAAAACATGAGAGCGATGTAAATAAAATTGCCAATTTTTCCCCTCCGACGGGTTGATCTATTTTTTGTTGGCTCATTTTCATTGAATCCAGCAGGTTGATTGGTCTGGTCCTTTGTTCTTGTGATATTATTTTGCTCTGCATTGTTTTCAAGCTGTTGGTTGTCGTGGACTGGCAACAAGGAAAGTTTTGTGATAGGCCTCTTGATTACCCCATTTTTTGTTTTCACTGATACCACACGAACATAGCCGTCCATGCCGGGGTGTAACTCTACGATTCTGCCTAAGGCCCACTTCCCTGGCGGTAAGTTAGCGTCTTGGATGATAACTATGTCGTCAATCTTTAGGTTCGATCGCTGCTGCCGCCACTTGCTACGGGCTGATAACTGACACAAGTACTCGGTTTTCCACCGTTTCCAGATGTCATCAAAAATCTTCTGGGTAAGCTGCCATCGTGTTCTTGCATCTCTTTCGGTCTCAATTATGGTAAGTGTGGGACCACTCGATAAAAAGTGTGACGGAGTAAGGTAATCCATGTCCTCCGGATCTTCGCTGATGGCACAAAGTGGTCTCGTATTAAGGCAGGCTTCTAACTGTGCTAGTAATGTGGAATACTCCTCATACGTCAGTTTCTGCTCACCCACAACTCTCTTGATGTGGTGTTTGAGACTTTTGACTGCTGCTTCCCAGAGCCCCCCTGCACTTGGCCAGGAAGGCGCGTTAAAGTGCCATTGTATTTGCATATCTGTGATTGTTCTGTAGAACTCATCGTCAAGAGTGTTTCGAAAGTTGATAAACTCCTCACGCAATGCCTTGTTGGCTCCGACAAAATTTGTCCCGTTATCACTGTAGATATGGGTTGGAGCTCCTCTGCGAGCTGCCATCCTCCTTAATGATGCTAGGAAGGCAGCTGAGCTCAAGTCGGAAACGAGTTCTAGGTGCACGGCCTTGGTCGCCATGCACACAAATACTGCTATGTAGCCCTTACTCGTCTTGATGCCACGACCTTTATTTGCTTTGACGTCCACATAGCCAGTGAAGTCGACTCCAGTATGATTGAAAGGTCGCGATGGATTACTTCGTGACTCAGGTATGTCTCCCATTATCTGTGTATTTTTTACAGGATTATGTCTTCTGCATGTTCCGCAGTTGTGTATGCGTTTTTTGACAACGCGATTACCCCCGATAATCCAGAATTCCTGTCTTAACCACGCCAGTGTTAGGCGAGCTCCACCGTGGAAGGTCATCTGATGGCCTTGATCTATCAGTCGGTCGGTAAGTAATCCACTGTGAGGAATGATAATAGGATATTGCATGTTTTCGCTTATCCTTGCATTGCTTATCCTGCCGCCAACCCTCAGTAATCCGTTTTCGTCTAGATACGGATTTAGATTAAGTAGCTTGCTTTTAGAGTTTACGTTGCTTTGCATTTGAAGGCTTTTGATCTCCTCCATAAACTCATGCTGCTGTACATACTTGATTAAAGTGTGCTTCGCTTTTCTTAGCTCAGTGATTGTAAGAAAAGACGGCTTTGATTGTAATTTTGATGATGTAGCACGTAGTATCCACGCAAGTATACGAGTCGATTTCGCAAAGCTGCTATACTTGCTCAGTATTTCTGCGATGACGTCATATGAATGCTTTTGCGAGGCGGTGACTTGTTGTGCTATTCCTCTCATTTCTTCGCAAGTTTTATAGATAGGGTTTTCCCTTGGTTGGTTTTCGTCGAACGAAGGTAACCATGAGGGTCCATGCCACCATAGAGCAAGTTGTTTAAGTTGTTCTACAGACATGCCTCTACTGGCGCAATCAGCTGGGTTATCTGAGGATTTTACATAACGCCAGCAGTTTGATGGTATGATATCGGTCACTTGCTTGACTCTATTGGCAACGAAACGCTTCCAGCGACTTGGGTCACCTTGAAGCCATCCCAGTACTGCTGTTGAGTCCGACCATGCGAAAATTTTGATATTGTGCCCAACCAAACATTGTGTAACTGTGTGCATTAACTTTGATAGTAGTACGGCTGCACTCAGTTCCAATCTAGGTAATGTGATACTTTTGTTTGTAGGAACAAGCCGCGCCTTTCCAGTTACTAATGATACTGATGAGAATTGGTTGGCATCTTCATGTTCGTATATGCAATAAATCACACAAGCGAATGCTTTTGTTGAAGCATCACAGAATCCGTGTAGCTCAATAGTTCCCTTCTTGTGACACTGTAGCCATCTTGGTAGCCTAAATTCATTGATGTTTTGTAAATCTTGTGTCATTAGTGACCATTGCTTAACAATCTCTTCCGGAACTGGATCATCCCATTGAAGTTGTAACTGCCACACCGCTTGGAATAGTAACTTAAGTTTGGTGGTGATTGGAGACAGCCATCCCAAGGGATCAAAAATTTTAGAAATATCTGATAAAAGAGATCTTTTTGTCACAGTTTTTGATGATGACACATTAATCTTGCTTTGGAATGTGAATTGATCTTCCGTGGGGTGCCAGCGCAACCCCAGAGTCTTGGTCGACTCTTGGTGACGAAAATCAAATATCTCATCTGTTTTGCTGACGTCATCGAGTAACTCTACCTTATTCGATGACCATTTGCGGAGATTGAAACCTCCTGATTTCAGAAGATCTATTAAATCCTTCTGCAACTGCTTTGCTTCTTGCAGGGTATGATGCCCACTTAGAAGGTCATCCATATAGAAGTCTTCTTCTAAGACCCTTGCTGCTGCTGGGTACTTGTGGCGTTCATCATTTGCTAACTGTTTAAGCGTCATTATTGCTAAGAATGGCGCCGCTTTTGTACCGTATGTAACGGTCATGAGTTCGTATTCACGTAGAACTTGATCTGGAGAATCACGCCATACAATTTTCTGATACTTCAAGTCATCCTTGTGGCAAAGAATCTGCCGAAACATTTTTTCCAAGTCGGCAGTGTATGCAAATTCGTATTGCCTCCATTTTAAAATCAATGAAAACAAATCCTTTTGTAAGTTAGGTCCACTATACATTAAGTCATTTAAACTTAGTCCCGATGATGTTTTCGCTGAGGCGTTGAAAACGACCCGCAGCGCAGTTGTCTTGGAATCTGATTTCATTACACAATGGTGTGGTAAATAGCAACTGACTTGATTTTTGCTGTGTATGCTTTCTTGCATGTGGCCTAATTCGATATATTCATGTATGAATGATCTATAGGATGTTTGAATATTAATGTTATTCGAAAATTTCTTCTCAAGTTGATAAAATTGTCCAATAGCTTTGTGTTTGGACTCTCCTAATTTTTCCTCAGTGTTTGCTTTCAGAGGTAATCTGACGATGTAGCGACCATCTTCTGTTCTTGACGTACTTGCTTTGTAACGCTGTACGCATTCATGATCTTCTTCTGATAACTTATTATGATTGTCGTCAGCAACATCTTCGATTGTCCAGAACCTCTGAATATCATCTATATTATTTAGGACAACGCTACATTGATATGATATTACGTTCCCACTAATAATCCAGCCAAGGCGTGTTTGTTGCGCCACTACCTGTGAATTGTTCTCCTTGATGAGGCCATTCATGATAATTGATGAGTAAACATCAGCTCCAAGTAATATGTCAACTGGACGACTAAGGTTATATTCAGGATCCGCTAAATTCACATGTTCAAGACAAGCCCATGATGGCCTTTGGAATGAACGATTGGGCAGATTGTAAAGTAGAGTTTTCATGATAAGTACCTCAGTGGAAAAAGAGAAGTCTGTGTACTGTGCGGATGCTTCAATTTGTATAACACCCTTGCAGTTACTTTCCTTAGCACCAACTCCCATTACAACTCCCTTGCATGCTCGTCGAGGAAGTCCCAATCTCTGTGCAGCGTCTTCAGTGATGAGTGATACTTGGGATCCCTGATCTATTAAAGCACGCATAGGGTAATATACCCCATTAACCCCCATAACTTTGATTTGAGCTGTTGCCAACAGGGTTTCAGATATTTCTGGATTCGACACGACGTGTGTGACGTTTTTGTGTTCACTTGAGGCTGATGTGCTAGCGTTAGCTTTCAAGTTACTGGAACGTGAGAAAGTGTCATGTAGCAAAGTGTTGTGATCACCTTGACATTCACGACATCTTTTATCGGAAATACATGCTTTACCTTTATGATCATAAAGACAGTTTTTGCATAAATTCAGTTTATTGACTGTCTTGCATTTAGAATCCGATGTCGATTCTAAGAAAGTTTTGCAACTGAATAAACGATGATTTTCGCCGCAAACTGGACATTTCCATTGCTTTTTAGTCGCAGAATTGTTAGAAAATGATTTATTGAATTTATGGAAATGCTTCTTGCTGTCGGACTCTTGCTGAGATTTGTTATCTGATTTTTGCCCATCTTGCTTGCGCCGTGATGCTTCTAATGACGTAAACTTGTTCTCTAGAAATCCCAAGAATTCACTCAATATTGGCAATTCTCTTGGGTTTTTCAAGGAATCCGTGTAGTCAGAGTGGGTCTGCTGATCCAGTTTCAATGCTAGTACATGAACTATAAATGGATCCCACGTTACTATGTCAACTCCAAGGTTCTTGACCGCATTCAAACACTCGTTAGTAGTGTCATACAGTTTTTTGATTTGTGAAGCTGATTGCTGTTGCATAGTTGGTAATGATAAAAGAATGTTGAGATGAGAACTGAATATTAACTTTGTGTTATTGTATCTGTGGTTTAATATATCCCAACAGACCTTATAGTTCTCTGTGCTAATATGCAAGTGCTGGATAAGTCTCTCCGGTTCTCCCCGAAGCTTAGCTTTCAAGAACTGCATTTTCTGTGCACAGGAGATAGAACGATTGCTATGAATTGATTCCGTGAATAAGTCCTTGAATGCTACCCATTGATGATAGTTCCCGTTAAATGTTGGGATGTCCATCGTTGGGGTACTTTTCTCACGGTGAGAGACAGACCACATCTTACGGTTGATAGATTTCTTGATATCACGATAAAGTTGTTCGTAATTGCTAAACGACTCTTCGTATTCTTCATTTTCTTCAAACAGCTCGCTATCAATCTCCCAATGTAAGGAGTCGATTGTTGACCATCTTGATTGAACAGTCTGCAAAATATCTTCAAACTCCCATTTCTCCGATATTTTCTCTAAATCTATGATAGCAACGGTACGCGAGAATGCTTTAAAATTGTTTTTCTGTTTTCGCAACATTTCTTCCAACTTACTGCTGTTGCCTTGGGAAGTATAAAAAGCTGGAGACTTTGTCCTAACCTTGCTGGTTGATTGCTGTTGACTGTCTCCTGCATATTGATCTGTTGATCCACTGCCGTGCCCTTGGTTCTTCTCCGCTTCAGTTGCTTGCAATGATGGCTGCGGAGTAGTCGGTACATCGACAATCTTAGGATCGGTCATGGTGACCTTGTGCTGCATTATAAATGCACGCGCTTCGTCATAAAACTTCTTAGTTTTCTGATAATAATTTTCTGAAAAGTAGCTGTAGCCACGTTCTTTGTATTCTGATAGCTTCATATTATGATTGGACTGGAACTCTTCCCAATATTTATCGAGAAGTTCTAAACGTTTCCTAACGTAAATAGAAGTTTTTCTTTCAGCTCCATCCTTTTTAAAATTGCGTAAAAGTTGCTCCATGCCCTGCATAATTTGATTCTGATTTTCGAGTAGGTCCTCCATGTTGGAGATGCTGATATAGCTTCAGTGATAAAAAAAGCTTGATAAAATATAAAAGGATTATATGATGTTTCCTTGAATCCTACTCGATTGTTTATTCCTTGCTTCGTCGACTAAGCTTGGAAAGTTTTAATAGGTACCATAAGTTGATAAAATGATAAGTTGATTATATGCAAGACTTGCTCGAGAATAGACACCCTTTTCATAAAATGCTTGATGATAGGTGATAGTAGTCTCTTCTAGGTAATGATGCTGCTGTGTACTGGAGTGGTCGTATGATGTAACAACCACGTCACACGTGCTGCTAACCTCACGGGCGTGATCACTCGTAGAAATTAGACCAGCTGCTTCGCTGTTGCGATGATAATGAAAGCTCACTCACCGGTATCTCCTACTTTGTTACCTGGTGGTTGCTACTGATAGTGATAGTTATTCCATTCACTGGTCTGGCGGAATGTTCACGCTCACTACGCGGTAGGTCCCGCCAGTGCGGTGGCTCGAAGGACCAAAAAATGTATGATCCCTTGCTGGATCGTACATTAACGATAGGATGATGGTGGAAGAGAATAAAAGATGGTTTGGTACTGAACACTGATGTATTGAAATTGTACCAATTGATAACTGTGAGTACACGCGGCGGTGACCGAACGCGAACTAAGGTATATTGCGCACGCGGTACAAAACTGCTTGATTTACGTAAAAAGATACAATATGAGTTATTGTACGGTTGGACCGTACAATTATTAAAACGAGGATATTAGATTTAAACTATTTAAAACTAGATTTATATAAAAAATTGTGTAGCTTAAAAAGTGATTGTTATCTAGGGTCAAATTCAGAGTTGGTAAGTTGATTAAGTTTAAAAAATTATTGAAAGGGAGAGATGTGATGTACTGTCAAATTAATAAATAAATCTGTGCTCCAGCGACCCGCCCGCTCGGCATTACGTTGACAGCAGTCGAGGCGAGCGGACGTGTCGCAAGCACTCTGATAGAAATATATCTGTGTTATTATTAAACCACCCAGGAGTTAAGTGAGACATAACAAAAACTAAAGGAAAACATTGTGAGGAATCCAATAATTCGATAATTACGTTACAACCACCGTACTGCATTGGCTCCGTGTGATGGATTAAAAGCTACTACCCATCCCAGTAATATTATACAACCTTCCCCAATTACTGATCAGCTGCATGGATGGATTTGGATGGATTCTCCTCACCTATGCCAGGTCAACCAAGTCAAATTGTAGATAAGTTGTGTCCACCTATAAATGACATGTTTGTACAGAACATTTATACATTATATTTATTTCTGAAAATATGTCAATGTCAATTTAATAAATAAACAAAATATAACACTTCTATTTTTAGGCAGTCGTGTAAAAATAAAGTTTCAAATCTACACAAGTTCTGGCTTGTTAAACAGACAAACATACAAAATTAAACAATAAAACACGCAAAAATAAAAAGGCAGACAATATACAAAACAGCCCACGGTTGTAATGAAAAGTAAAATTTTAACCATCTGTGCTACGATGGCCCCGGGATAAATTCCGGGGGTCATAACAATAAAAACTTTTGGACTTCTCACCTCCTTAATTTAGCCACGGCAACTTTACACCGGCAACTTGGCCCACTGTTTCACGCGATATTATTTTGTTAAATATTTGAAAGGGAGCCGGTATTCTGCAATTAAAATTCAATATAACACCTTGAATATTGTTGGGAGTTTAAAGAAATTGTTGGTGAAGAGAAACATCTGTCGGATCTTTGTCGCTTGTTGCTATGAATAGATTATTTCAATTTGCGTTGTAGATCCCTTGTGCAAGAGGTTGAGAGATTGACTGCTAAGCAGAGGTTCACGGTTTGATTTCCAATCGTGATCCCTTTTAACGATTGATAAGTGCACTTGCATTCCAAAATGAAGACTATTCTGCTCAACTTCACCATTGAATGCAGAACGGCACCTAAAGTTTAATAGTCTTGGTACAGCTCGGTAGGCAACTTTCCTCAATACAGAGACTGACAGGTTTAAATTCGCTAGTATATAAAATGTTATGTGAACTATTTACTTAGTTTTGTTTTCACAAGAAAGTTCTAGGCTTGTTTGCAATATGCAGTCCCAGTCGAATACTTGTAAAAAACATATCCGCAGTAGAAACTCCTGCATGGTTCTAATATCTTATTATTGAGATAATTCAATTTAAAAACTAATCGCGGGTAGCAGTTATTTATACGTTAATTCATATTTTACCATATAACAATTCTAATATTTATTGGCAGTTATTAGGTACTGATAACAAAAATGAGAGTAGAAACAATATCGAAAGTACTTTCACTTGAAGCTAACCTCTGAAACCTCCGAACATTACGGGAGGTCCAAAAAAGCGTGTGTCGCGGACGTACCCGAACGGCTCCGAGATAACTTTTGCCCTGTTAAATAAAGACGACAGTTTTATTGAAAGTAGGGCCGTTTGCCTTCTGTAATTTTCTCAGGATACCCTTGTTTTGTGGTGTGAGAGATGAGCGGTGAGCGGACTGGTAATTGTTTTATTATTTCCCTTATAGCCGCAAAAATACCTACCTATCATATGTTGAAGATTCTAAATAAAAAATTTGAAAAAAGAACGGACAGAGCCTCCATTATGTTTTAGGTGCTATCTATTACTTAGTAAAACCGCAATATCTCGTACGACGTCCCACATTTTTCCACTTACGAATTTTTTTATTTGAAACATACATTTTAAACTGCACAACCAGATATTAATTTGAGTTGATTTCACAAACTGTCACCATATGTTAGGATCTTCTGTTAGGAACTTGCTTCTTTAGTATTGTATAATTTCCAAAAAAAAAACAGTAAGTCGCTCCCGCTACCTTTCCTATCTTCAACCAATCCCAAGAGGAGATAGAGACATTTTTCGCTTTTCCACAAAGTTAAAAACTCGTTATTCGCGGGCGAAAAGTTAAGGGGAGCGAGCATTGTGTCTGGCGTCGAATTTATCGCTCCAGCCGTGATGACGACGGCCCGATTATGACAACAACTGGCAAATGTTAATTGGAGCATTTGCTGTTTGTTGAAATGGTCTGGGAGGAGCTGGAGGAACGTAATGTGTCGTTTGAGATGTCGTGAGGAGCCAGATTGAAGGAGGTGGGGATGTACGTCTTTGTTTGTAGTAGTCTCTTTCAAAGACGTGGTGTTGATTTGGGGAGGCTTATGCCCAGCGGTAGGCGTCTTTGGGATGATGATAAGGATTGTTTGAATTCCTCGTTCATTGTTCAATTTATTTCATCATATTCTTACTGATATGGAGTTTCTTGCACGTTCTTCTCCATAGAGATGTACTTCTTGGAACGGGCATCTACGGTACTTTCACAGTTTTTATGTCTTGTGACTGGGACTGTAGCACCATAATTAATAATATTCCTTTGATTGTCTATAACAATTCAAAAGTGCCTGTAACTGGCCTACTGGAAATAAATGCTTTGATTTTGATTTTTGATTTTGATACCATAACACTTTGGAGAACTCATTAAATCATTTATATTAACGATGTAAACTAAAAGTTGAGAGTAAAAATATGTTTCGCGAAAGCATAATAGTAGAAATCATTTTTACGATAGCACAAGCAGTCATTTTAAGTTAGACGTTATTCTTGACAATAATATAAAAAGGAACGTTCCTTGAGCGACGCACATTACATCATATTTTTTTCTCCGACCCCAATAAATAAAACAACAATATGTCTCCTCAACACCGGTTGAACAGAAGTATTATTTACCTCATAAATACCTGCACGTACGAACGTTTTGCCCGAATTATGTATCAGATAATAATAACACAAGAAAAAAAGGAGAAAAATAACGGAAAAAAAACCCTCTCGTTGGAGACGCACTTTATTCTCACGAATAAAACACCCAGAAACATATGCCAGCAACTGGCTACAATATATATAAATATGTAACGCTATACACGCCTACTGTCCTCCAAGATTCGACTTGAAGCTCGACCCAAATACGACCATCTCTTTCTTTACTTTGATCGAAGAGAAGGATAGAAGTTTTCATTCGAGTCGAAATTTTCCAGGGCGCTAAAATACCCGTTCACTCTCTCCCCCCACAATATATTTTATGGAGAGCGCAACGTTCTTTTTGCAATAGCTACCAGAAGGTGCTCTCGAACCCTTCATATTTACGATTAAGTCGTGATCAGAAATATAAAATACTAGTGTTTTTTGTCGATAGGCTCTGCGATACACGGTGCTAGTCAAAACGCGATTTTTTGTACATTTTGCTTGTACTGTCGGTATACATTATGGAGGAGGTGTCGCTGTTTCGTGTTAACATTTGAAGAATATTTTGCTCGTGTGCCCGAGGGCTTGTCTTTAAAATATGAAGTGGTAGGAGTCTATTTTATGTGTACATATCGCTCAAAACCAGGCAACCAATAAAGGTTTATTTTATTCAAGCTTTTTTGTAGGTTCTCCCTGAACTCCAAGCTTGAATACCGTGATTTTATTTTGATTGAATTTCACAAAAAACCTGAACAATATATTTAAACTGCGTTGAAGAGCTGGGATATTGTTGTCAATATGCTCACTATCCCACCTGATGGCAAGCAGTGACGTGGCCGACGGTGAAGCGCGGGGCCTAGTAGAAGTAACCCATTTATTCTTAACATGAAGACCCTGTGGCAAAATCCGTGGACTGCTTCGCTGGTCTGGCGGTCGCTAGAGTGACTGCTGAACATAAGGTCCAAGATTGGATTCCCAGGTCGGGCAAAGGTTTTACCTAATGGGTTATTCCATTAGGAATATCTCAGTAGTAGCCACAGACTCTCGTTTTGTACCCAGTCGATGGCAAGAGCCTCGCCCCCTAGGTATATTACATGGGAATTAAATATTCAACGAAAAGTACAACATTTTATATTCTCGACATACCTAATAAATATACCTATCGATAATAATCTCACTATAACATTATTCGTAACACGCCATCTTTTTCTATCGTCTCAATAAGTTACACCTATTTGTTGAACGGTCTTGAGTACTTGGAGATTACTCTTTTACTCCTTACTTGAAAGTGTTTGTAGGAAAGAGATAGCTTTCAGTTTATATTTCGCTATTGTAATTGTTTTATTTATTGTTTACAAACTGAAATGGTTCAGTACTTAAGGTCAGATGTATGAAAGTCGACCACGTAAAAGAAGTATTTTGTGGCGTTTTTTTGCGGAAGTTAGGGTAAATTTTTAATCATAAATTATCGTATGTTAGTAAGTGCTGACGGGGCCGCTCAGTAGAGGGCCAAATCCTGCAGGGGTCGCGGGTCTAACAAATTACCGTGACCCCGAAACGTAAAGGCCTATTGAAGGACACCTTCTAGAGGGCCAAAGCCTGCCGAGGTCGCGGGACTCATCTCATTACCATGACCTCGGAACGTAAAGGGTTACTGAAGAACACCGTGGATTTTAGTCAGTACGAGTCTGACAGTCCCTCCCACACTGCCCTGGGTGGGAGGACTCATTTGATGATTTTACCACGTTAAAAAAAAATGTTAGTAAGTGCTTTTAACTTAGCAAATATTGCAAATTATTTTCATTCACCATAACTACTAAATTCCTAATAGTTATCTAGCTACCGAAGAATGAATTAAACTGTCAAAATTTTCGCGGATCACTGAAGATAGTACCTACTCTCAAAATATCTACAAGAATACATCAGATGAGTACATCCACAGAAAAACTAGCCTTTTTGTCTATTAAAAATGTAGAAAAGTCGATGAGTTTTCAAATCACGATCTGATCATAAAATGTGGATCGGGCAGCGCGATATTTGATTTGAACTCCAGTATATAATATGTATGTACGCAGGCGCAGATATCGTAATGTAAGCGAGATTCATGCAAAAAGGACTCGGAATATCATCGTATTTACAGCAGGTTTGAGAGCGAATACAAAGGCCCTAGCATGAATTTTACCTATTTGCCCATACATCGTACTTTAAGTAAATTATTACGACATATTTTGCATAGAAAACGAAAAAGCGCCTCTAGTGAACAAACGAGGAACTAATTTTATCCTTCAAATTAAGGTCAAATTCTCCGTTTACTTAACCTGGTTTTTGCCTGGTAAAATCATTTATAGCCGTGTTCTAAGCAAAAACCAAACCAAAGTAAAAAGGTAACAAGCATACATCAATTCATTCATCCATCCGAACTTTCACAAAATCATAAAATCACACAACCCCACAAACAAACGAATTCTTTCCTCATTCACGTTGGGCGTGACGTCTATAATGAAAGCGAACAAACGGACGACCAATTAGGCGCTTTATTGCGCTCAATTAAGTAGCTGTAACAAATTAAGAAACGCGAACGAAAAGCTCGCTCGCTGTTAACAGATTATGTAAACACGGTAACGAAGTGAATGCTGGGGAAGTGTGCTGATAGTGGCGTGGAGGCGGTATTTTTTAGAAAAAAACTAAAATTAACTTTTGTCTTACAATTTACATTATATAAATGTCCAGAGTCCTAGCAGGTCAATGAGAATTGAAGCCAAAAACAGGGAAAAAAATGTACCCTGTCGTTCGATTCCTAAGTAGGTTAAACAAGTGAATATCTCCAAGGAAAACGTTTGAGTGACGCTCACACACCGATTTATAAAAAATTAGCTTCACTAAAACCGTTACGTTTTGTTTCGAACATGGAATCTGGACATTTTTTATAATCTACAAAGACATTAAACTATTTTGATAATCTAATTGTTTTTATTCATTCATGTTATTTTGACCTGTTCTATTTAAGAGAAACATATTTTCAGCAACTTTTCTTAAATACTGGATAAAGATAAAAATTTACGTTATTACGTAACAAAAACACAGAGAATTTAGAATCTTCTGTAAGCAAATTTTTATCGTTTTACGGACTTCAATTAATTGGATCTCTAGTATAAGATTCGAGCATCTAGTCTATCGCAATCAAAATTAATAATTATTCCAGTTAATTATATTTAAACACTAGCTTCTGCCAGCGACTTCGTACGCGGATTCTGTTGCTTATGCCAGCGACAATGGGGTCGTCAAAATCGAAGATCTGAAACGTCTTATGTCGAGTTCTTAGAGCCTGGGGATGGGAAAACAACGGGACGCGCATGACGATTCCAGACGTCCAGATCTTTCATTTTTGTAAGTCAACAGGAAATGCCCATCAGACTAAACAACTCTTGCTAAGATGTTATTCTATATATTATGTTATAGTGTAGCTGGGCTCTTGGAGTTCCACATCAGGTGTTCCAGATCTTCAGTTTTAATACGACAACAGGGAGTGCTCATCAGGCTGAACAACTCTTGCTAAGATGTCATTACTGTATATGTGATAGTGTAGCTGGGCTCTTGGAGTTCCACATCAGGTGTTCCATATCTTCAAATTTATTTTCTCAGCAGAAAATGCTCATCACGCGGAACAATTTTTGCTATGGCGCTATTTTTGTATCTCTTATAGTTTAGCTGATCTATTGCAGTTCTGCATCAGGTGTTCAAGTTTCCAAGATAAATTATAGCCTATATGTTGCCCAGACTTAATAGCTATACACAAACAAAAAAAAAACAATCAAATCCGTCCAGTAGTTCCGAAGATTAGCGTGTATGGAGTAACTTCTCCCGTTTTCCTAACATTTCCCTTCACTGCTCTGCTCCTATTGATTGTAGCGTGATTAAAAGTATACTATAACCAGCGCAGGAGTATGAAAAATAATTGTACCAAGTTTCGTCAAAATCCGTCGAGTAGTTTTTGTTTCTATAACGGTTATACAGACAGACAGACAGACAGACAGACCGACAGACAGACAGACAGACAATAATTTTATTAATTGCATTTTTGGCATCAGTATCGATCTCTAATCATCCCCTGATAGTTATTTTGGAAATATATTTCATGTACAGAATTGACCTCTCTACAGATTTATTATAAGTATAGATAGATAGATAGATAGATAGATAGATATAGATATAGATAGATAGATAGATAGAAGATAGATAGATAGAAGATAGATAGATAGAAGAAGATAGATAGATAGAAGATATAGATAGAAGATAGATAGATATAGATAGATAATGTATATTCAGTTAGTGTATTTAATAATGAAATTCTTATTTAATACAGTAAATTATCATTACATCCTAATTTTATTGATGACAAAATTATATTTATGGTATTTGCAATACTTGTCTAAGGTGAGCATTTATATCCGATTATTATTTTAATGCCATAATTATTATTTTATTGTACTAACAAATTAAATTGTTAGTCCTATGAAATGTCTATAAAATAATTAATTTTACTGATAAAATTTTGCAAATTGTTTCATTCGTTTTGTACAGTTACCTTCTCCATTCTTCTCGTGTTCAGTGCTAGGTTGTCGCGCCGCGTCCTGATTACGACGACACCTGACGAACTGCATCCGCTGCCAGCTAATTGTTTGAAAAATTGCATTCAATTCACGTAAGAGGCACGTCGCTGCCTTTTGTGATATGTCGTGTTTTGTTTGAACTTACTAGGGAATGAGAGTTAAGTGTTTTATTTTATACTAGCTGTGCCCGCGACTTCGTACGCGCATAATATTTTTTTTATCGTTCCCGTGGGAATTTCGGGATAAAAACTATCCTATGTCCATTCTCAGCTCTCAAACCATCTTCGTACCTAATTTTATCAAAATCGGTTGAGAGGTTTAAGCGGGAAAGCGTAACAGACAGACAGACAGACAGACAGAGTTACTTTCGCATTTATAATATTAAAGTTTGGATAAAAGTGATTTGTTGTGAGACATTATTTTATGAATTCGTTTATGTAATGATTTGTATGAGTATGATTTGACGGCTCGGTTGGCGCAGTGGCTGAGCGATTGGACTAGTGCGCAGGTTCGATCTCCGCACGAAAAAATATTTGTATGACCAACAAGTAGTTGTTCCGGGTCCGGGTGTTTGTTTCTATGTTTCTAAACGCACCCACGACACAGGAGAATTTGTAAGAGTGGGGCAACGTTTAAAAAAAAAATACAGTTGTATTGTTTCACTTAATTATGGCTTTTTTAAGGTTATGCCTAATAAAAAATTGTTTCTAATGTTTTAACCAAAGAATGGAACAGAAGTAAATAAATTAATGTTCCTTCTCCTTTAACAATACTTTGCCATTCTCCCATGAGGGCAGGAAGAAACAATAGAATCCCACCTGCTCCAATCACAAGTCATTTAGTATGTATGACGATCAAACCCGATACTAACAGCCACAGCAACAGACGTCAGCAGTACACGATTCTGTCTGGCCCGATGACCCCATAACACTAACAACGATTAATTCCCCAACAATCCAAGTAAGCGGGCCAGCGGCAATAACTAAGTCGGGTCAAGTGTACCGCCATAACTTGCGGAGAACGACCGCACATAGAATATTTACACAAGCTCACTCAAACACCTTTGATCAAAAGTTACCGTTACCAACAGTAATCAGGGGAGATTAAGAAACGAGTAGTTGCAATGACATCGGAGTATTTGTTGAAGTTAATCCTAGTTATAGTTTGGTGGAGGAGCAGTGGTGGCCCAGTGGTATCGGTCCCGACTTACGAGCTGTAGGTCGTGGGTTCGAACCCCGCCAGGCGCATTACTTTGTGTAATTTATTTCATCACCACTGCTCTCAAAACGGTGAAGGAAAACATCGTGAGGAAACCGGCATGTCCTAGAACCAAAAATTCGAAGACATGTGACATCCACCAACCCGCACTGGGCCCGCGTGGTGGATTATGGCCCACTCCCTCTCACAGAGAGGAGGCCTGTGTCCCAGCAGTGGGAACAATATAGGCTGATGATGATGATGATAGTTTGGTGTAACCGGACTATTAAATTAGTAAGTTGCTTGTTTATGCTCATAGTTTGAGGTTATGTGTTTATGTGCTTTTAGTGTTTGAAATTGAGCTGAATAGCAGCTTCATATAATAATACGACTGTTAGTGTGGCTTGAACTATTATTATTAGTTTAGGTTTATACTTCCTAAGTGTTTTGATTGTCGCATACAAAATTCCGGACCAATGCGACCTCAATACACAAAAGACAAGTCAGTCGGAGTGTACGTAACTGTTGGTATACGGAGGAAAAAAGAAGAATTTTCTCCGACATGTTATTTGTAATGAACAGTACGACGAGCAACCCGACTCACTTCACTCTTTTTTAAAAGAATCCAGAAGTAGAAGCCCCGCTTCGCAGCGCTACGACGATCTTTTGTCCACTAACCACCAAATAGTCTACATGGTGTTCTATGTAATGGGGATGGCAACTGGGGAACTAATGGCGCTAGTATAGCTTGTTCCAAGCATCGTCATTGGTTAAAAGCAGTTCAAATCTTAAAGGTACTTCAAAATAGTACTACGTCATTGGTCGGATTAGGACTAAGCTATGGTGGCGCCATCTACAATTAGCTTTTTTTGCCATTAGGTCAAATAGCGTTGTGTTTAGTAGGTATTTAAATGTTTTTATCAGGAAAAATATAAAGTGGTTCACACCAGTTTAGCAGTATTATACTATACGGGTAGTATTTCTAAGGAAGTGAATGCATCCCCACCGTCGTATCTCCACGTTGTCGTCGTGGTGGGGCTTTCAAACTAAGAGGGATACACCGGGGAAAGGCGCGCCGCCTGGAGGATCGAGCAGTCAGCTCGAGCTTTCAGGCGGCGCGGGCCCAGTCGTCTGAGATTGGGTCAGGGGCGGGAAATGTTCACTTCCGGTACGCGTCTAGTCTATAGACGTAACCGTGAAGTGAACCGGGGAGGGAAATTCGGGGTTAGGTATAGAGGAACTCACCTCTCTAAAAAAGTAAAAAAACAACATGAAGAAGCGCTTTGAAGAGTTAATACCCCAGGCGGGTACCAGCTGCTCCGCAGCTGGAGAATCCCGCACCGATTCCGTAAGGATTCGGTCCGTCCCACCGTACTCTGGGGGGGACAAAAATCGCTTTTTTCCTGTTTTCGCTCCGGCAGTCGCCGCATTGAGCCAGGGAGGCTCACGTGCCCGTGAGGAGGAGTCACTGGACTTGTCCAGTACGTCCGATTCACAGGCACCGAAGGTCGAGCGGGCACAGAGTGCCGCTCCGAGGAGGGAGGGGGCGCTGGTGCTCGAGTCGGAGTCCGACTCGGCATCAGACGCCGTGAGCTTCCAGAGCGTAGGTTCTGGGAGCGTAGCAGGGAGGGAGGGAAGGGGCGCCGATAGGAGGAATGAATTCCTCAAGCGCCCCCGGGACGACAACTCGTCGTCAGAGGAAGGGCTTGTCTCGGCCCGTAAGATCCCCACGAGTGTGCGGGGTAAAGGCCGAGGCAAGACTTCGGGGAGGGGGCCTTCCTCCTCTGGAGAGCCCAACACTGGTCTGGCGATGCAGGAGGCCAGACTAGCGGAGGTCGTGACGACCGCCATCCGCTCTGTCACCCAGAAGCGGAAAAAGGCCACCCGTGACGGAGCGATTGCTGAGGCCGCGACCTCCATTTTGGCGGCAGCGCGCAGCTACGGCGAGTCTCCGTCTGCAAGGGACGAAATGTCTGAACTGCGGACGGAGGTCACTCGCCTGACTGCCGCCATGAAGGCTCTCCAGGGGGAGAACGCCGCCCTCAAAGCGGACCTGGCTGGGCTTCGGGGAGGTGGCCAGCGGGACGTGCCGGCGCGGGGCCGAAAGGAGAAAGGCCAGCCCACACCAGCGGAGAACTCTGTTCTCGACCTAGTGCGACAGGAGCTGGCCGCCTTTCAGCAGCGGTTCTCCGTTCTGGAGAGCCGTGTGCTGCGGCCCCCGTTGGCGGCGTCTTCGTACGCGGCTGTGGCCGCGTCCGGACCTCCGCAGACGACGAAGCCGCCTCAGACGAGGACGGCCCCTGTGCAGGCGGCCCCGGTGGCGGCGGCGCCTGCGAGAGGAAAGGCGGCCCCGGCTAAGTCCAGCCAGGCGGGCCCATCAAAGCCGCCTTCGACCCCGACACCTGCGGAGCCGAAACAGGCGGCCAAAAAGAAAAAGGCCCAGGCCGGGAAACAGCCGCCCCAGCAGCCTCCTCCAAAGACTCCTCCGGCCAGCGCCGATTGGCAAGTGGCCGGGGAGAAGAGGAAGGCTGCCAACACGGCCAGGTCCTCTAGGCGGAGGGAGAGACGGCGGCGGCGCAAAGAGCGCGACGTCGCGGCGCGATTGCGCGCCCCAAAGACCGCGGCTGTGGTGATCACGCTGCAGCCGGACGCGGTCAAGAGGGGCGTATCGTACCGAGACGTGCTCTCAAAGGCGCGGGAGGCGGTGAACCTCGCGGAGCTCGGCATCGCCGGGGGCCTCCGTCTACGGGTCACCGCAACGGGAGCTCGGATGCTGGAGCTCCCGGGTGCGGCCAGTGGCCCGACCGCCGACGCTCTAGCCGAACGGCTCAGAGCGTCCTTAAACGCGGACGAGGCCCGAGTGTCCAGACCCACCAAGCGCGCAGACGTGCGCATATTGGGTCTGGATGACTCTGCGACGGTTGAGGAGGTGGTGGCTGCTGTTGCCAGGACTGGGGGGTGCCCTCCCGATCAGGTGAGGGCGGGCGTCCTGCGTCCTGGCTTTGCGGGACTACAGACCATCACGGTCAGCTGCCCCGTCTCGGCAGCCAAAAAGCTGGAGGAGGGCCGAAGGCTCTTGGTTGGGTGGGTTTCCGCGCAGGTGAGACTGCTGGATCCCAGACCTCTGAGGTGCTACCGGTGCCAGGTGGGCAACCACGTGGCATGCAACTGCACCTCGGAGGTGGACCGCAGCGACAGCTGTTTCCGCTGCGGTCAGCCCGGTCACAAGGCCGGCTCGTGCACTGCCCCGCCGCACTGTTTCACATGTGCGGCGGCTGGCAAGCCGGCCGATCACCGGGCTGGGGGCAAGTCCTGCGCCCCCCCCCCCAAAGCCAAGAGCAGAGGTAGGCCCTCTGCCACCGCCGTCACTGCCACTCCCGCCGCCGCCGCCGCCGCTCCCGCCGCCGCCGCCGCCGCCGCCGTGGCCGTACCCCCGCGAGGGGCCCTGGGGGAGGCTGCAATGGATTCCGATTAATGGCCCCATTGCGCTTCCTCCAGGCGAACATCAACCACTGCGCCGCTGCTCAGGATCTTTTGCTCCAGAGCATGGCGCAGTGGTTGATAAACGTCGCCGTGGTCGCCGAGCCGTATTGGGTCCCGCCCAGGAATGACTGGGTAGCGGACCTGGACGGCTTGGTGACCATTATTTCGTCGGCCGCCGCTGGTACCCCGCCCCTCGATCGCGTACAGAGAGGGCGCGGGATCGTCGCAGCCCGGTTCGGGGAGATCGCCGTTGTAGGCGTTTATTTCTCTCCGAGCCGAACTCTCGCCGAGTTCCAAGACTCCCTAACGGAGCTGGGAGACGTTGTCGTCGCCCTCGGTTCCCTCCCCGCGCTCGTCCTCGGGGACTTCAACGCCAAAAATCCGGCTTGGGGTTCCCGGTCCATGGACGTTGCGCGGGGCAGGATACTCGAGCACTGGGCCCTGGCACATGGCCTGGTCATCGAGAACCGGGGTTCTGTCCCCACGTGCGTGCGGATGCAGGGCGAGTCGGTGGTGGACGTTACGTTCGCCACCTCCGACCTGTCACCGCGCGTCTCTGACTGGCGCGTTGTGGAGGAGGTGGAGACCTATTCCGACCACCGGTATATCCGGTTCGACGTCTCCGCCCAGACCTCAGACGCGCCGGTCCCAAGTGGACGGAACCCAAGTGGTCCGCGATGGGCGCTGAAGCAGCTGGACCGGGAGCTATTCCTGGAAGCCTCGATCGTGCAGGCCTGGGTGTCACCACCGGACAGGCCTGCTGACATAAACGACGAGGCCGAGCGGTTCCGGGAGGCCATGTCGGAGATCTGTGACGTGGCCATGCCCCGGGTCCGGCAAGGACGCGCCCGGCGTCAGCTGTACTGGTGGTCAAGCGAGTTGGCAGCGCTGCGCGAGGCGTGCGTTGCCGCGCGACGCCGGTACACCAGGTTCCGCAGGCGCCGCACCCGACCTCCGGATGCGGTGGCTGTAGAGGCGGAGCTGTACGAGGGCTACAGGGCAGCGAAGACCGTCCTCCGCGACGAGATCTTTCGGGCCAAGGAATTGGCCCGCGAGGAGATGCTGGGGACTCTGGACGGGGACCCATGGGGCCGCCCCTACAAGTGGGTGCGAGAAAGGCTCCGCCCCTGGGCCCCCCCGTTGACGCAGAGCCTCCAGCCTCAGTTCGTGGAGGACGTGGTGAGCGCCCTGTTCCCATCGCGAGGGGAGCATACTCCCCCGCCCATGGCTCCGTCTCCGACGGAATCTGACAGTGAAGCTGGCGCAAACGCGGACCACAGCGACGACGACGTCTACGACGCTCCAGAGGTGACCGAGGTAGACCTGAGAGTGGCGGTACAGCGGCTCAAAGCCAAAAATACCGCCCCGGGACCCGACGGCCTGCCAGGGAAAGCCTGGGTCCTGGCCTCGGGGACTCTCGGGCCTCGACTGGGGGGGCTCTTTAGCGCATGCTTGGAGAGGGGCCAGTTCCCGCTTCGTTGGAAGACGGGGAAACTGGTCCTGATCCAGAAGCCCGGGCGCCCTGCGGACTCTCCGTCCGCATTCCGGCCCATCGTGCTGCTCGACGAGGCGGGCAAGCTCTTGGAGAGAGTAATTGCAGACCGCCTCGTCGGGCACCTGAACCGAGTGGGCCCGAACCTGTCGGAGAGCCAGTTTGGCTTCCGCAGGGGGCGCTCGACGGTGGACGCCATCATGCGCGTGAGAGCCCTCACGACGGGGGATGCAGTGGCCCGGGGCAGGGTCGTCTTGGCGGTGTCTTTGGACATCTCCAACGCCTTTAACACCCTGCCCTGGAGTTGCATCAGGGAGGCACTCCGGTATCACCGGGTGCCGACCTACCTCCGCCGCATAGTCGAGGACTACCTGACGGACAGAGCCGTCATCTACCCCGGTCACCGGGGAGAGTGGAACCGGCGAGAGATGTCGTGCGGTGTTCCACAGGGTTCGGTCCTGGGACCGCCCCTGTGGAACATCGGATACGACTGGGTGCTGCGCAGCGACCTCCCTGACGGCGTCAGCGTAATATGTTACGCTGACGACACGCTCGTCCTGGCACAGGGAGAGTCGCACCAGGCGGCGGCCGACGTGGCGACGGAAGCGGTAGCGACAGTCGTCGATAGGATCCGGCAGCTGGGACTCGAAGTGGCGCTGCACAAGTCAGAGGCCATGTGTTTTCATGGCCGTCTGAATGCGCCGCGGTCAGAGTCCCACATAACGGTAGGAGGAGTTCGCATCGGCGTCAAGAGGACGATGAAGTACCTGGGACTCGTCCTCGACAGCCGGTGGAACTTCAGGGAGCATTTCCTGAGTTTGGCCCCCAGGCTGAACCGGGCGGCGGCCGCCCTCAGGCGACTGCTGCCCAATCTCGGCGGGCCGAACGCCTCCTGCCGTAGGCTGTACGCCGGCGTCGTGCGGTCCATGGCCCTCTACGGGGCCCCTGTGTGGGCCCTGAGCATCCGGACGCGACCACTGAAGTTGGTCGCATGCCAGAGGGTCATGGCTATCCGGATGATCCGGGGATACCGCACGATTGCCGGCGAATCGGCCAACCTCCTTGCCGGATTACTGCCCTGGGATCTGGAGGCGACTGCCCTCCAGCGCGTCTATGAGTGGCGCGTGGAGGCGCAGCGCCGGGGCGTGACCCCGCTGCCCCGTGAAGTCGAGGCGCGGCGGGAAGAGCTACGGCGCGATCTCAGGGCAGTATGGAGGGGACGACTGTCGCTACCGAAGGCCGGGCACGCCGCAATTGCGGCGGTAAGACCCCTCTTTGAGGAGTGGCTGGAGAGACGTCACGGCGTCCTGACCTATCGGATGACGCAGGTCCTCACCGGACACGGAAGTTTCGGGAGGTACCTGTGCCTGATGGGGAAGGAGGAAACGTCCGGGTGCCACCACTGCGAAGATCGCCCGGAGGACACAGTAGAGCATACGGTGCAAGACTGCCCAGCTTGGGCGGTGCACCGACGTGTCCTCACGGCGGCGATAGGCGGAGACCTCTCGCGCCCGGCATTGGTTGCGGCCATGCTGCGGGGCGAGACGGAGTGGGAAGCGGTCAGCTCCTTCTGCGAGGCAGTAATGCTCGTGAAGGAGGAGGCGGGCCGCGAGCGAGAGAGGACAGCGTCCTCCCTCCGCCCCAACCGCAGTGGTAGGCGCCCGCGGCGTCGGACGTCAGCAGACGATCTCCGGCCACCGTAGGCGCGGGCATGCGGGCAGCGAGTAAAGGGCAACTCGCTGCCCGACCAAGGACCATGCCCGGGTCGACGGCGCGTTGTGTCCCACGCGCGCCTCAAAGAGCGTCAGCATAATGACGGGGCCCCCCTCTCAGAGGGCCAAAGCCTGCCGGGGTCGCGGGATTATTTCCTTACCGTAACCCCGGAACGAAACAGGCTATGAAGGACACCGTGGATTTTAGTCAGTAAAAGTCTGACAGTCCCTCCCGCCCTGCCCGGGGCCGGAGGACTCATTTGATGATTTTACCACGCTAAAAAAAAAAAAAAAAAAAAAAAAAAAAAGGAAGTGAATGCATGAACATGGAACAACTGCTTCTAAAAACGGATACCTACAGGATAAATCACTGTATCACACATCACGATCCACCTTAACTACAAATTACTGTGATACACGTAACACACAAAACACACATTATTTATTTATTTTGTTCCCTCCCGAAACTCTGACCACACGGAAGCACAAACGAAAAATTAAAAATTCCCACATACATACGGTGGCTTGTGTCCTTATTCAGATATTCACATAAAACCATCTCTATTCGACGGCGGCAGTAAATAGTGTCGAGTCGCCAGACGCGGTACGTAGCACGTAGTGCCTTGTAAAATATTCAGAGGTGAGGGGTGATGGGGGTGAAGAAGGGGTGAAATAAAATCCACTGCTGTCTACCAGACGGAATGCTGGCATTGGTATTAACTTTTCCCAGTAAACAGGAAATGTTGAGATGTAATTGAAGGTGTTGGTTCGATAATTCTGAAGACGTTTATTGTTGTTCTAAGTGAAACTGTTTGTATCGCAATTATCGCTTTCTTACTCCTCCACTTTTCTCTTCTGGATAATTTTGCTTAATTTTCTTTTACGTGGATTAGGCTACCCTCTGGTATTAGAGTTCTATTATATAAGCCGCCTCTAGGAATACCACAAGCCTCTGAAATGGCGGGCATGCGGGCAGCGAGTAAAGGGCAACTCGCTGCCCGACCAAGGACCATGCCCGGGTCGACGGCGCGTTGTGTCCCACGCGCGCCTCAAAGAGCGTCAGCATAATGACGGGGCCCCCCTCTCAGAGGGCCAAAGCCTGCCGGGGTCGCGGGATTATTTCCTTACCGTGACCCTGGAACAGAAAGGGCTATTGAAGGACATCGTGGATTTTAGTCAGTAGAAGTCTGACAGTCCCTCCCGCCCTGCCCGGGGTTGGAGGACTCATTTGATGATTTTACCACGCTAAAAAAAAAAAAAAAAAAAAAAGCCTCTGAAATGGCTTTGGACTTTTACATTTCTTATCGAAGTCTAGGTTTCCTCATCGATGTCAGATCCACTCTTCTTTCTAATGAAAATTACGGTTTCTAAGAAATTTAAATTAATTATATCGAGGAGTTCGTCAAGTTACATTTGCCTCGGACCTGTTCTGACGATCATGACTCTTGATGTTTTTCAGGATATCAGAGTGGTTTGGGTATAGTGTGGTTGACTGGTCCTAAAACTGCCTGGCTTGAAATGAAGTAAATTAAATTGCTTTTTTTGGGGGGGGGGGGGGGGTGTAAAAGTCATCAAACGAGTTTTCCGAGCGTTGGTGGACCGAAATGTACTGTCAAGCTCTGACTTATTCAAAACTACGCCGTTTCTTCACATGCTTTTTGAGTTGGAAGGTATTTGTTAAGTATTTGCTTAGACTGTCGCTTGACGCAAATCACGTTGCAAATATTATCAAGTTCATGCATGTGGGCGTAAAGGTTTTGATCCCGTACATATCAAAATTATCTCGGAGTTTAAATACATTTATGTGTGTAGTGGAAACAAACTTCACATACCATTAATGTCAGTAAATATTTAAACCTTTACGATAGAATTAAAGCATTAGAGTCGACTCAGAAAATGTGACTCAGTTTTTCCATACGTTTTTCTTAGAAGCATCTCTAATGGATCCTGTAACTTGTCTCTACTTTACCCTTTAAATTACAGGCATGACGCCTTAAGTCCAAAGTAACTTAAAATGCTTTGAAGGATGGCAACATTAGATTGCTTTTATATTTAACCACTAGCTGTACCCGCGACTTCGTTCGCGTGGATGTCGGAATTTAACAATGTATTTTTTAGTGCGAAGCGCTTAATTCTCGCCACGTTTTTTATAAATCATATCGTTTTCATATAATCCCTGTATTTAGAATTTATTTTTCAAGAATATTTGAGGTGATTATAATAAACGCCCTCTGTCGTTCAGATTCAGAAGAATTGCTACTGGATTAGAGCACCCATTCTATCTCATTCCATCCCATTCCATCCCACTCCATCCCACTCCATCCCCCTCCATCCCACTCCATCCTACTCCATCCCACTCCATCCCACTCCATCCCACTCCATCCTACTCCATCCCACTCCATCCCACTCCATCCGACTCCATCCCATTCCATCCCACTCAGTCCCACTCCATTCGACTCCATCCCACTCCATCTCACTACATCGCACTCCATTCTAATCCATCCCACTCCATCCGATTCTATCCCACTCCATCCTAATCCATCCCACTCCATCCCACTCCATCCCACTGCATCCCACTCCATCACACTCCCAGTCCCACTCCATCCTAATCCATCCCACTCCATCCCACTCAGTCCCACTCCATCCCACTCAGTCCCACTCCATCCCACTCCAACCCACTACATCCCACTCCAACCCACATCATCCCACTCCAACCCACTCCATCCCACTACATCCCACTCCATCCCACTCCATCCCACTCCATCCCACTCCATCCCACTCCATCCCACTCAATCCCACTCCATCCCACTCCAGCCCATTTCATCCTACTCCATCCCACTACATCCCACTCCATCCTAATCCATCCCACTCCATCCCACTGCATCCCACTCCATCTCACTCCATCCCACTCAGTCCCACTCCATCCCACTCCATCCCACTCCATCCCACTCCACCCCACTCCATCCCACTCCATCCCACTCCACCCCACTCCCACCCACTCCATCCCACTCCAACCCACTCCATCCCACTACATCCCACTCTATCCTAATCCATTCCACTCCATCCTACTCCATCCCACTCCATCCCACTCCACCCTACTCCATCCCACTCCAACCCACTCCATCCCACTACATCCCACTCTATCCTAATCTACCACTCTATCCCACTCCATCCCACTCCATCCGATTCCATCCCACTCCATCCCACTCCATCCCACTCCATCCCACTCCATCCCACTCCATCCCACTTCATCCCACTCCATCCCACTCCATCCCACTCCATCCCACTCCATCCCACTCCATCCCACTCCACCCCACTCCATCCCACTCCATCCCACTCCATCCCACTCCATCCCACTCCATCCCACTCCATCCCACTCCATCCCACTCCATCCCACTCCATCCCACTCCATCCCACTCCATCCCACTCCATCCCACTCCATCCCACTCCATCCCACTCCATCCCACTCCATCCCACTCCATCCCACTCCATCCCACTCCATCCCACTCCATCCCACTCCATCCCACTCCATCCCACTCCATCCCACTCCATCCCACTCCATCCCACTCCATCCCACTCCATCCCACTCCATCCCACTCCATCCCACTCCATCCCACTCCATCCCACTCCATCTCACTACATCGCACTCCATTCTAATCCATCCCACTCCATCCCACTCCATCCGATTCTATCCCACTCCATCCCACTCCATCCCACTCCATCCTACTCCATCCCACTCCATCCCACTCCATCCCACTCATTCCCATTCTAGTGTGAGTCTAATAAAAACCTTTTCTTTCTTTCCATTCCATCCCAAACCATCCCATTCTATTCCATTACACTCTACTCTACTCTACTCCACTCCAAACCACTCCACTCTCCTGCCAGTCCACACCATATTTGAATAGGTATGTAGTTTTTCTATTCCAAGCTAGATCGCGCTACTGAACTACGCGTCTCGGTGTAAACTGACCGTAATTTTACTTCTGGGTCTGGAACACTTTAAATTCAAATATCTTTTGATAGACTTAACCGATTGCAATGAAACAAAAACTAAATTAGTCCTCAAGTTACGCTCGATCGTTGTGTATAAAGGTTATCTACATTGCCTTCGTACATTTTACGTGATGGAGCCACAAATAAACAGACAAACCGACAAACCGACAAACAGACAAAAATTCTAAAAATGCTGGAAATGGGTTCTGTTGGTTGTCCTTCAACACCCTAGCTATTTTTTTTGGATTTTATTTTGATGTACAAAAACGATTTTTCTACAGTTTTATTATATGTATAGATTATAGCACCTAATACATTTATATCATTTTTTTTCGTTATTTATTTATTTTGTGACACGTATCTGACCGTGACATCACATTGGGCCCCACCAGAAAACTAGCGCTGTCACATTTTAATAAATGTCTCAGCACATGCTGAGGTTTTGCCTATTGGCCTCGCAGGACTAAATTGTTTTTTTTTTTTATTTTACCTTATTAATTTTCTTTTAGATAATTTTTGTTTTCCTTTGTTGTTTTTATTCATTGTAATTCTGTTCGTTCTGTCCTGTGTGTGTCAATAAATCTCTTTTCTTTTTTTCTTTCTTCTTTCTTTCTAGACTCGACGTCAGATCAAGGACCAGAGGGGTCTAATCTATAATCATGAAACCCGTGGTTTTGCCCTTAGTTAGTTGCGGACGTTTTCTGCGCCCTGTGACATCGAGCGCGAACTAATGAATGATTTTTATTTTTTTTTTTACGTGGCAAAATCATCAAATGAGTCCTCCAACCCCGGGCAGGGCGGGAGGGACTGTCAGACTTCTACTGACTAAAATCCACGGTGTCCTTCAGTAGCCTGTTATGTTCCGGGGTCACGGTAAGGAAATAATCCCGCGACCCCGGCAGGTTTTGGCCCTCTGAGAGGGGGGCCCCGTCATTATGATGACGCTCTTTGAGGCGCGCGTGGGACACAACGCGCCGTCGACCAGGAACTAATGAATGATATTGCAATTTGGCAGATATCCCCATAGAAAATTCCTGATACTGCATTTATTAATGCGATTTGACGTAATGACAGTCATAGACAAAAGGAGTCAAAAGGACTTAAGTGACCAAACGTTTAACGGAGTCGCGGGACTTTCTAAGTGTCTAAGCACGTCGCTCTTATGGCGGCTCCACATTAGTACCGTGAACCCCCATGAACAGGCGCGAACGAGAATGGTTTTCGCGGGGTTCACGCGCGTTCGCGCCTGTTCCGCGATCAGTGTCGGTATTGTGCCGAGAATTCCCGGCGAGAATTCGCGGCGTGAATTCACGGCACTAATGTGGAGCCGCCATAAGAATATCTTGGTTACCTTGGTAGTAAAATTTTGATTAGCCCTTCCGATCCACCCAGGATGAGAGGACTCATTCAAAAATTTTAGCATCCAAGAAAAAAAAACCCTAACTTGTCTCTTAACCCTAATCCAGGTGGATTAGGGATCCTTTTAACCTAGTCAAGTATGTTATAACGAAATATAGCCGTGTTGGGTACTGATTCAACAAAATTGATGGCGTCGATTACTTCGATTGAGGCTGCGGCATGAATGTTTAAGATCGGAGCGGTCATCACCATCCATCGTGAGATTGAAGGTCGGTACTTGATACTAGGCTCAATTACTTGTATTTTTCGGATAGGAAAGCAGATTTTCTAAATCAAAATTTCTTAGATTTCACTAAATGCAAAAGTAACAAAGCAGAGATCAATGGATTTCATGTTAAAACTATTTAACTACTTTGTTGAAAATTGGCGACCCCGTACACAACAAAAGTCGACCACAAACTTATGAAGTTTATGTTTGATTACCAACACTCAACAGTACAAGGAAGAATGAATTTAATTCAAACAAATTTATTTATGCTCAGGAAAAACTGCAGGAATACCCCCCAACCAATTACTTCGTTATCTTGGGCTCTAACTGAATAAAACTCTGAAGCGTTTCATCATTTTCGCGTGGCAAAACTTTTAGTTAGTTTTTGTGCTAACTTCTGATTTATGACCCCACCGGCCATCCCTCACGGCATACTCTCTAATAAAGGAATTTACTCGAAAAAAGGTCAAGGAATTATTATTTTTTTCGCTCCCACTTGATGAAATTTAAGCTGGTTTTGACGGGAGACTGTGTGTAATATTTTATAAGGACGAGGGTTTTTTGTCACTTATTCTTCTTAGTGTTGATTTAGAATAGAGGTGCGATGGAGACTGGATGTCATGTGGAGAGAATAGCGAGGTTTGAAACGGTTGAAGAGCACCTACAGGAAGAAAGATAAAATATACATTGGGTGCTTAGGGTAAACTGTTTCGAAAACTAAAGTTACCCTATGAATCGTGCACATCAATCATGCATGAATTCTAGTACGAGTATTGCACCGACAAACAATCAGATATACGTAAATATCGGTTCAATGTTCAAATTTCAAACATCTCAAAATAAAATTTTAAAAGTGTTTTTTAAATCATAATCTCATTTTGTTCAAAGTAACACGTTTGAAGCCAGACAAAGCCTGATTATCATGAAAATCATACCACTAAATCCGCAACTTTATATCTAGTAAAATTACAAAATACATGAGTTGATGAAAAACCCGATTTCACGTGTTACGACCTGCACGTTTTGTTAGCCACGCGAAATCCCCAAAATTGGCTTCTTTAATGTATGGCACGCGCAAATGTATGAAAAAATCGTGTGCAGATGTACTACTTACACAGCAAAAGTTTGGCATCAGCCAAACGCGGGTACATGAGAGAAATATAGAAGGAGTGTTTCAATTTCTCAAATGGTGATTTGGAAACATCGCTGGGACTGGCTTACGTTTCTTTTTCTCGTCCTAACCTTTTTTTAGCGCAGTCTGAATATTTTATCCTTCGATTTAATGAGCATTTATGTACGTACTATGTACGTAATATAGATGCATTTGTTTAATTTATTTCTAAACGCTCGAACTGTTGCATTTCTGGATACAGGCTTCCCTCGGTCGCAATCCCACAGCCACACTTGTTAATAACATTCTGCATTATAAATAAAAAAAACCCATCGCTAACCTTACCTATCCCTATTTATAGTTCAATGAGCTTAGTCTACTCTTCCAATTAAGTATTGTGGGTTGCGACATTTTGTGTTTTCCTGTTTTACTTTCTAACTGGAGTTAATAAAACAATGTATGAAGTGGGTGTTATTGTCCAACTCACCTAAACGACAAATTGTATTTTAGTATTCCAGTTAAGTTTGAAAAGTCTGAAGTTAATAAATGATGTTTTTTGCATTAGAACTTATGTGGTATAACCTATGTAATGCATTTGAAAATTACGCTAATGTGTAATTTTGAATTGCATTGTTATTATCGTAGAAGAATCGTTATTATTATATGTATATTCTTTTTAATACTGGAGATGAACTTCTCAATTTTTAAGAAACTCAGACTATCAGCGTTCTTGGCATGTTCACCCGAAAATTAACCACCGCCGCACGAAATGCCGATAGCAAAATAATGTATCATAAAGGCGGGTGCATAATGCCGGCATTGCACGCGCCACCTGCGACGCTAGCGACACATTTTATGACCCGCCCGTGGCGCGAATTGCAACTAACTGCCGATACGTTTGGGAATCTACGGGGCCATAGTTTGGTCGGCAACGTGGTTTGAGTTTGCAATTTGTGTTAAAAATGTTTCCTGGTTTTCTTTCTGGTCCGACGCGACGGTGTAGTAATGTTTTAGTGATATAATTTTAGGTTCACTTGACGTATATTTCTTGATTATATTATATTATTATTGTTCTATTATTGCTTACTGCTGCATTAAAGCAAAACGAGTATGTGAACATCTAAGCAGCTGGTGTTTTGTAGTTTCTGCCTATCACCAAAGGAAAAAGGCATGAGTTTATTTCTTAATGTATGTCAAATTACCAATACCTATTATAAACAAAATCCTGTAGTAATTTTACTCAGCATGGTAATGCATAATAAAAATCAGTCTGTCGTTCGTCCCAGATGTTACAAAATAGTATTTATAACGTACATAATAATATCTATACAACTATCACTATAATGCTAGGTATTTCCGATAACTATTTCACTGTCACTTAGACTATCATTATTTGTATTGTATTGAGTCAATCATAAACATTGTTATCTTTGATTTTGTTACGACATAAGTGTACTTAGCGTTTACATCCTCAATATCCTCCCATGTGCTTTCTCAATCGGCTGCCAATAACCAGTGTGTTGTTGAGCAAAACTCGTGTTGTAAGCTATTTATTGCCTATTTACAATCATTCCGAGTCGTGCTACTGTGCGATTTACAACATAGTCCGCTATTGTGCCCCCCGCCTTGCTACACGCGTGAAAAAGTTACCGAGTAAAGTATGAGAAATACCTCTCTTATTTTCGAAGAAAAATACTTTGTTTTGTGATACCAGTGTTTATTTCGATCTGACTATCTTTATTCGAATGTAACACGTGTTTTGTAAAGGTGGATTTTTCTTTAGTGCTGTAAAATTCTTTGGTGTTGGTGTGGTGAATGCTTAGTTTGAAAGGTATTTTTATTTTTGATATTCATAAACATTACTAGGTGGATTGTGGAAATGATAATAAGACAAAAACGAGATAATGACTAATATACCTAGAAGCATTGAAGACAAAAACATGATGCGCTGCAGGCAGGAGAACAGGATTTTCTAGTTTCATCTTCACATTTAGATTGTGAATTCTGATGAATCCTATTTAAATGTTAAATCAATTCGAAATGATCACCTTTGATTTTTACTTTCCGAAGATTAACGTAAATATATAGAACCAGATTAAAACGTGATTTGATTTGAAGTAACATGATTTTTAGGGTTCCGTAGTCAACAAGGAACCCTTATAGTTTCGCCATGTCCGTCCGTCCGTCCGTGCGTCTGTCCGCAGTTTAGCTCAGAGACGCACAGTACGAGAGCTGTAATTTGGTGTAAATATACGGATTTGTTGTGCCGAAAAAGTGGTAAAATAAAATCTCGTAAAATATTTTTTTTTAGGGTACCTCCTGTACACGTAAAGAGGGGATGTTTTTTTTTTTCTCGCGTACCCCTTAGTGTGGGGTATCATTAAATAGGTCTTTAAAAAATATTGATAGTTTCCGTGAACAATTTTTTGATAAAAAAATTCGTTTGTGAAATATTAAGCTTTAAAGTGCTAAATTTTGCTCGACTCGAGTGTCCCCCCCTTCTACCAGCTAAACGGTTATGTTTGGGGGTGTGAAAAAATTCACAATAGTAGTATATATAACGAAGTTTAAAAGAAAATTATCATGACTAAGTAGGCTTTACAACTTTACGAGTAATAGTCGACCAACTTATAAAATGTACTTGGATAACATATTTTCCTAAACAAAATGTATCGGAGAACAAGCTCTTCAACTGCAAATGTAAGTTTGTCAACTTTATTTTTACAGCTGTAAACACACCGTAAAAACATACCTATGTTTTTACGGTATGTTTTTTGGGGATAGGTAGGTTTTTATCGTCAACAATTTTTAACTTACTTCAAAAAAGGGGGAGGTTCTAAATTCGTCGTAATCTTTTTTTTATGTATTTTCCCCGATTTCTCAAAGACTCCTGGACCGATTTTGAAAATTCTTCTCTTTAAAATTAAATTCAGCGAATCAGTTTAGTTAATTCGCATAAGTATTTTGATGGGCAACTACGGAACCCTACACTGTGCGTGGCCCGACACGCACTTGGCCGGTTTTTTTTATTTTGGTAATTTGTCACATCCAAATCATCTTGTTAGTTAAGCATATTTAAACTTAATTCAAACAATCGGAACCTTAATAATAGTCATAAATAACAGAAAAATAATGACATTTATTGAATTCCCGATCATTTAAAGTTAATATAGTTAACAAAGTGTTTGTGATCATGTCAGTTTAAAAGCATAATATCTCGCTCCTGAAACTAGCACAGTGCCTACCACATCAAATTTTCAAAAACCAAAAAATTTAGCGGTTTCAGCAAGGTTTCTTCTAATTCCGTCTCCCTATGGGTCTCTGCAACAATAGTACCATTCTTCACACAGTAGCGGAGGAGGGCGGGTCTAAGCCCCGATGAGCGAAGCCTTAGCTCAGACTAATTAATGCACTGGACACAAAGTCTGCCGGCCCCTTGTGACACCACCTTTGTAGTATATGAAGGATGTATTGGAAAAGAATGGAGCCAGGATTCTGTGGGAATAAGTTTTGTACGGATAGTTTGAATTTTTATTGTTTTGAGAAACGGGCCTCAAACATTTTTTCTATCTAAGCTTTTCTGAAGTGAGAAAAATTCGGACGCGCTGATTTTTTTTTTCTTTCCTCAAAACAGCTTTACGATAGGCGATTTTATCAGTACTAAAAGTTTAAAAAACAATTTTTCCTTTTACAGTGTGGTATTTATTAACTTTATTGAAACCGTATTTTTGTAACCGAACATTAGAATTGTTTTCAATTTTACACACGTACTTGGTCATTTTCTGAAATTAAAAACATAGCTTTAGTTAATCGTTTTCAATTTACTTTTTTTTAAGGAGGATGTTCTCAATTCAACATGTAGGTACCTACATTTGTTTTTTTTTTAATTGTTTCTTGATTTAACAAAAACAATCTAAGTATAACAAATCCATATTTTAATCCGATATTATATACCACTTATCTAAATTACAAAACAAACATGAACCACACTGCAGAATGCTCCAGAAAACGTGCAGCAAAACTCAAATAAATCCATACGAATCCTCCATTACAGAATTAAGACCTGGATCTCTGGCGCTGACCAACCTGATTAGTAGTCGTGAAGCACGCAGTATCGGGAGTTATGACGACTTCCTGCGAGGAAGAGAGATGCAATAAAGTGAATTATGCACACAACTGTTATACTTTGTTCTGTACCCTCGAGAATTGGGCTGGGGTATGGTGATGAGAGGAGCGAAGGCGGGAGCGGGTCTTGTAGTTAAAGCGTTTTTATGTCATGTAATATTTTGTATTACATAGCACGAGTACATTGAAGATAGGGATGAGAATGTTATTTTTTTCATTTTTATCCAACTGCTGGGCAAAGGTCTACTTCAGGTTTGGTCAAATAAACAAGATTTCTTTAGTTTTAGTTAATAAACGTTTTATTTAGCCACTTCACACATTGCACAGAAAAAGTATTTCGACTACACAAGAAACAAAACACGCATACAAAGTAGCGCCACCTAGCACTATATTATGAAAGTAATCAGGCAAACGACTTAGGGCATACAGCCTAGAACTAAATATAAAATTTTATTCAATACTCCCACTAAATTTTATAAACAAAAATCTCTCATATTTGCCTGCTTTTAAAAGAAAAAAACTTAACTTACATAACTGACAATATTTCATCTCTAATACGTTCAAATTTAACAGTAGGCAGAGCCTTAGTGAAAATATCAGCCAGTTGATCTGAACTTTGCACATACTTAACAACAATTAACTTACTTTGTACTTTTTCTCTTATGAAATGAAACTTAACATCTATGTGTTTTGTTTTTTTGTGATAAACAGGATTATTTATTAATTTGATTGCACTTTGATTATCAATACACAGAGTTGTACAATCTTGAATGACATCAATTTCTTTGAAAAACTGTCTTAACCATAAAAGATTCTTAGCAGCTTCACAACCAGCAACAAATTCAGCTTCAGTTGTTGATAAGGCAACACAAGGTTGTTTTTGACTAGACCAAGATATAGGTCCACCATTTAACATAAAAATATAACCACTGGTTGATTTTCTTGTGTCTAAGTCCCCAGCAAAATCTGAATCTGAATATCCAATTAAACTTTCATGACCTTTATTTATTTATTTATTTATTTATTAGAAAAGTACAGCCACATCACATACATTTAACATTAAAATTTACAATTTATAATATGAGCGGTCTGATGCACGTGACAATAATGGCGTACATAACATTCACAATTCTTCAGCTCGGTGATAAAAGACAATTATTATTTAAAGAGGGAAAAAAAAAAATGTTACATAATGAAAGTTAAATTAAAAGCAAACAGTTCAATATATCATAATAAAATATTTGATACTAACAAAGAGATTTAAAATAGTTTAATGTCTTTGGATACAAATTTCCAATAGTATGCAAATAAATGTCAGATAAAAAAGATAAATGTCAATATACGAGTAATATAAAAAGATAAATGTCAATATGAGTACGAGTAATGAATTGGCCAATTATTATAATACTAAATAGTTTAACAATAAAGATCATTTAAAATCAATTTAAAAAATCAATTAAAAAAATAAAAAACTTAAGGCTTCTGTCTTGGTTTGCACAAAATAGAATCGCGTTCGGCCAGTCGATCGTACGTCAAATTTCGGGTTCCCTCCCCGCAACCCCCCGCATACATCCTGCCTTCTGAATTATTATAAAACAATTTTGATGCGGTAAGAACATTGCTCTACTAAGGATTATTTAAAAGGAGTTATAGAAATTGTTGCTTAATAAGGAGTTTTAATATGACTTGGTTTGTAATAATACGAGTATCAGACAAGTGTTTTAATAATAATAATAAGAATCGTGTTTAACTAATTAAACCTAAAAAAAAGGTCAGTGCAGCAGTGATGCTGGTGAAGGAAGAGGCGGGACGCGTGAGAGAGAGGACAGCGTAAACCTTACATCCCAGCCACAGTGGTAGACGCCCACGGTGACTCGGTCATGGTCATCTCTGGCCATCGTAAGCGCGTAATGGGCGACTCGCTGTCCAACCATGGACCATGTCCGAGTCGACGGCGCTTTGTATACCCTTGTAAACCGAGAACGTAAAAGGCTATTGAAGAACACCGTGAATTTAAGTCAGTACAAGTCTGACAGTCCCTTCCGCTTGGCCTGGGGTGGGAGGACTCATTTGATGATTTTACCATGATAAATAAAATAAATATTTAAAAAAACAAAAAACCCAACTGCGTAAAAAAACTAAAAAGAAAGAAACAAGCCCAGTAGTTTAGAATTCACTCATTCACACTCACAGTCGGGGCCCATTCAAATTATACCAATCAAATTTTCCCAAGGGGGGCCCCTCGACTGTGAGTGTGCATGAGTGAATTCTAAACTACTGGGCTTGTTTCTTTCTTTTTAGTTTTTTTACGCAGTTGGGTTTTTTGTTTTTTTAAATATTTATTTTATTTTACTATTTTTAGTTTTTGTTAGCATTTATCAGTCCAAATTAAATTGAAACATATAAGTTATATATATATTTTGGTAAACCATTTTTAAAATCCTTTGATTTGACACCCCACTTGATAGAATGTGAGAGATCTTAAAAAAATATTTTTAGTTCGGAACCCTTTGCACGCGAGTTCGACTCACACTTGGCCAGTTTTATGTACCCAGTGACACTCTCACGTTTAAGACAAATCTAACGACACCTCTCAAGTTAAACTCCATCAAGCCGTTTAGGCTGCAGAGCAACACAAGGAAATACATACAAAAAATACAATACATATATACATAAAAAATACATACATACATACACTCGAAAAACATAACCCTTCTGGCGCAGTCGGGTAAAAAAAGTCATGGGCCATGCCCGGGTCGACGGCGCGTTGTGTTCTACGAGCGCCTCAAATAGCGTCAGCATGATGACGGGGTCCCCCTCTAGAGGGCTAAAGCCTGCTAGCGTCGCGGTACTTATCTCATTACCGTGACCCCGGAACATGAAAGGGTTATTTGAAGGACACCGTGGATTTTAGTCAGTACAAGTCTGACAGTCCCTCCCGCCCTGGCCGGGGTACCACAGTAACATCCAAGGACTGCACTCCTTGTCATAGGCACAGTTCATTACCACCTGGAGACAGAGTAACCAACGCTTTTGTTCCTTGCTGGATTTTAATGAAGGAGCAATGTTAGCGAACGTGAATGTGAGATAATAACTTGCTATCGTTAAGCAATTTAAAAAACAGGTTCAAACGATTTTCGACCTTATTGACATTTATGCAAAAACCGGATTTTAATGAAGGAGCAATGTTAGCGAACGTGAATGTGAGTGTACGCACCGGGACTAAGGCTTGTAACGTCCGTTATTCCTAATGCGCACAGTGTGGCTACGTACAAACCAATTGAGCTTGGTACTTTGAACTACCTAAGACTCTACTGACCCGACCTAGTCCAATCGCGATACCCTAGCAACCTAATTACCCTAGTTCCCTAACCTACCATACAAACCATACCAATTTACCAGAGGGAAGTCTGTTACACGGAGACCTACGGTAACAGACGGAATTTGGGTAGGAATAGGGTTTGTGTACGAAGTGCAATGTACACAGGAAATGATTTTCACTGCCAATCCCACAGACTCATAGGATCGATTACGGCTAAGGGTGTCTTGGCCACAGTGAGGGAGTAACGGAAGATGAATCAAACTCGGCTCCAACTTGATGACTAATTTATTATGGTTATTATTCTTATTATATACAGATTTTGGGCTCAATACACATTGATGCCTATTTACATGTGTGTTGTATGTGTATTGAGCCGATGAGGCGAAGATCTAGTAGGTCACTTCTTAGCGCTGACGGTGTGTTGGTGTTGCCGGTGCGCGGAGCGAATGTATGTCGCTGACGCTGCACTGCTGTTGCTAGTGACCATGTTCAAGGTTGAACAGTGAGAAAAAACAAACCAAATTTTAAATGTTAATAAGGTCGAAAATCGCTTGAAGCTGTTTTTTTAACTTGCTATCGTTAAGCAATTTAAAAAACAGGTTCAAACGATTTTCGACCTTACTGACATTTATTCAAAAACAGGATTTTAATGAAGAAGCAATGTTAGCAAACGTGAATGTGAGAAAAAACGAACTAAATTTTAAATGTCAATAAGGTCGAAAATCGCTTGAAGCTGTTTTTTTAACTTGCTATCGTTAAGCAATTTAAAAAACATGTTCAAACGATTTTCGACCTTACTGACATTTATGCAAAAACCGGATTTTAATGAAGGAGCAATATTAGCAAACGTGAATGTGAGAAAAAACAAACTAAATTTTAAATGTCAATAAGGTCGGAATCCGCTCGAACCTGTTTAGTTACTTCTCCATATCTCTGCTATACATGTAGTATAATTATAATGTCCTCAGGACTACATTATGTTAACTTTATTTCAACGGAATCGGTTCACAACTGAAAATTCTATAGGAAAATTGACAATTAATTCTTTTTTTTCTACCCATATAGGCCGCGTTTAGTTTTGATATTTAAATGGGACCAACTTTCAGATACACTACGTATAACAAAAAAAAAAAAAAAAAAAAAAAATTGAAATTGGACCACGTAAGAAAAAGTAATGAATGGTCATAAATAAAATATATAAATGTCGAAAATATATATATACATGTCGAATTGAGAACCTCTTCCTTTTTTTCCGTCGGTTAAAAAATATATTTTAATTTAATAAAGTAGAGCAACCTGAGATGCGTAACTGTGCGTAATCACCGTTAGAGCGAGAGAAGGTGCGAGCGAGAGGGACCAATAAAAATTCGTCGTGGACCTCACGTCCAATCGCTCCGGCCGTCCACCGGCCACTAAGGAATTTCTCTTGCAATTCTCGTTTATAAACACTTTTTGAGAGGTTATTTGAGATATTTTTTATTGTTGAAAAAAAGCGCTTTAGGTACAATTTTTTTTTTGTATTTGCTTTATTGACCTGTTGACATCAAAATAATCTAAATATTACATAACTACGATGCATAGTTCTTATGAAAAAAACTATTTACTAAGAGATAAAATCCGAGAATTTTGATGATATTCTGCCATCTTAATTTAGAAAATGAAAGATAAATATAAAAAACTAATCAGCGCAGTTTGAAGACGAGGATATTGCGGTCATTATGCGCTGCTCAGATTTTTAAATTAATTCTTCATTGTCTCAGATTGAGTGCACCAACGTAACTCGAAATGACGTTGGGCAGGAAAGAGCTGATTTGAACGCTTGATTTACCGTATATAATCCACTTAAATCAACTTAAAAAAAATAACTAGCTGTTACTTATATTATGGTTATTTATGTGCAATAATAATATTTCAAGCTATTGCACTATTTTGTTCAAAAATCACAAACAAAGTTACGCAAATAATTCGGCGCGAGTGAGTTTTACAAGACCTGAGCCTTAAGGTACACATTTTATTTTGTTTTTAAACATACGCAGTTTATGACCTTGATACTTAATACATACATTTTTAGTTTTTATAAGATATCTAATAATTCTCTTAAGCTGATTAACATGTTGCACACTAGGATTATTGATATATCTACTTAACAAATTTACTCCATATGAAATATCTGGCCTAGTTGCTGTAGATAAAAACAGTAAAGACCCTATGGCTTCTCTGTAAGGAAAATCAATCTGATCATTATCAACATTGTTAGTTAATTGAACATTTACATCAATTGGTGTACTGCTCGAGTTTGCATTACTCATATTAAATTTATTTATTATCTGTTCAATATATTGTTTTTGACTGATACAAACAAAATTATCATCTTTAAAGATTTCTAAACCAACAAACCGACTTAAAATTAACTCTTTGACAGCAAATCCCTGCTTTAAATAATTGACAATTTGATCTAAAACTGCATTTGATTCTGACATTAATAAAGCATCATCTACATACAATATCAACAAAGCTTTAATACCATTAAAGTTACCAACAAATACACAATTGTCTGCTTGTGACTGAACAAAACCAAACTTTAATAGAAAATTAGTAAACTTTTGATTCCAGCAACGAGATGCCTGTTTCAGGCCATACAAGGATTTATTCAGTTTACAAATTTTATTTGCTGGTGCTTTTACACCATCTGGAATAGCCATAAAAATATCCTCCTCCAACTCTCCATACAAAAAAGCTGTCTTAACATCTAATTGTTTTAGGTTCCAATTATATTCAGCAGATAAAGATAACAGTATTCTTATTGATTCATATCTTGTAGTAGGTGAAAAGATTTCATTGTAATCTATTCCTTCAATTTGTGTGAAACCACGGGCACAAAGTCGAGCTTTATATCTTTCTACTTGACCATCTTTGTTTCTTTTAATAGTAAAAACCCATTTGGAACTTACAGTTCTCTGGTTTTCATTTTCCAATAAACTCCAGGTGTTATTGGTACGATGAGCTTCTAATTCTTCATTTATTGCATTTAGCCATAAGTCACTGTCTTTACTTTTAATGGCTTCATTGTAACTCATAGGTACATCCAATTCTATTAAATTTGCCTCAATAACATTGTTTCTACGTGGTCGCAAAGTAATATTTGAACGATCCATATCTGTTAAGTCAATTTCTTGTGAAGGTTCATAGGTCTCATCATTTTCATAAATGGCAGTATGTGTGCTGTCATCACTTTCACTCGACTCAGTGTTTTCTATCTCTTCTTCAGCATTTTGTTCATTATCATCCCATATAAAAATTTGAGCTTCATTTCCTTTTATTTCAGGACTCTGTTGTTCATTGAAAATAACATTCCTTGAAATTGTAATTCTTTTTGTGATTGGATTATACATTTTGTAGTTTGTATTATCATATCCAACTAACATCATCTTGCAACTTTTACTATCAAGCTTCTTCCTCAACTGATCTGGCACATGGACATATCCTTCACATCCAAACACTCTGACATGATCTAGACTAGGTTTAACACCACTCCACAACTCTATAGGGGTAATATTTGGTGTCTGACTTGAAGACATCCGGTTCAACAGATAAACAGCACAGTTTACTGCTTCTGCCCAAAGGTTGAGTGGTACTTTACGTGCATAGAGCATAGATCGTGCACTTTCAACAATTGTCCTAATTTCTCGCTCTGCCCGGCCATTTTGTTCAGGCGTGTAAGGGGCAGTGAGCTCATGAGAAACACCCTCACAGTCAAGATACTCTTTAAAGTCGTTGCTTGTGTACTCTCCACCATTGTCAGTGTGCAATATGCGTACACTATGTGAAAACTTGTTTTTAATCATGGAATTATATTTCTTAAAACAGTTCAACACATCACATTTGTTCTTCAAAAAGTACACATACCTAAAACTTGTAGAAGCGTCTTTAAAAATAACAAAATATTTCATACCTTGTACTGAAGGAACACTGAATGGTCCACAGACATCACTGTATACAACATCACCTGGTTGCTGTGGCCCTCTGTTTGATTTCTTGAATGATTGACGAGCATGCTTACCATAAGCACAACCTTCACACACAAACTTGTCACAGTCTGATAAGTCCACACCTGTAATAACATTGTTTTTACACATATTCTGTATTTCTTTAACATTCAAATGTCCTAGACGTTCATGCCATGTTTTAAGGTCAAATTTTTGCACTACATTACACACTGGATTTTGCAGTGTTTTCACCTTTAACTCATACAGATTGTTGCTTTGCAAAACTGCACAGAGCACTATTTTATTGTCCTTGTATATTAATGCATCTGTATGTTTCTTTATAATGTTATAACCTTGTCTGGTCACTACTCCTTCAGAAAATAGGTTTCTTCTCAACTTTGGTACATAAAGAACATTTTTCAGGATACATGTCTCCCACTGTCCATTGACACACTTGTCAATCAATACATTTCCTTGGCCAACTACTTCTAAAGCTTCTTGGTTTCCAAGTTTCAGTGGACATCCCGTATACTCATATAATTCAGCAAAATTTTCACGTTTATAAGACATGTGAGCAGAGGCACCGCTGTCTAATATCCATTTCAAATCATCATTGTTTTGCCAATCTGTATTTGCTACATTGAATGCTAACATATTCTTTTCTCCTTGTTGTTTCTGTTTTTGTTTTGGGGCACGACAATCTCTTGCATAATGGCCACGTTTCCCACAGTTGTAACATATAAAGCGATGTGACTTTTCATTTGAGTCTTCATTATTTAATTCTACCTTTGTTTTCTTTGATGGAACAGTTTTCTTCTTCATATTTTGTTTTGCCACTATTAGAGCAGTTTCATTATCTTCTTCCACATTCAAACTGGCCTCCTCATCTAGCAAACGTGCAGTCAGATTAATTACAGTTTGATTCTTCGGATCAAGCGACATCCAAGCCTGGCGAACAGATCTGTACTTGGGAGGGAGTGTACTCAAGATTTTAGTTATGATTGCAGTGTCACTAATAACTTCTCCACTTTCTTTAAGTTGTTTTGCCAAACTTTCTACTTTAGCTATATGCTGAGCTATGCTGTCCGCTGGAGACATTTTATATTGATAGAAACGTTCATGTATCATCATTTTGGTCATCTCGGATTTTTGTTCATAAATGGAGTCAAGCTTGGTCATCACCTCTAGCGCTGATTCACAATTTTCGATGAGTGCTATTTGATTTAAATCCATAGCAGACGTTAACACAAACATCGCCATACCATCATCTTTATTCCATTGAATCGCATTTCCTTCTGGTTTTGGCGTGTTGATATCTAGCCCCTTGGCACGCAGGGCACATTTAATTTGGAATTTCCATTGTTTAAAATTCGTTCCGTCGAATTTTTCTAAGTTTGTCTTTCCAAACTCCATTTTGGAAGCACGCCGTTCTTTTGTCGAAATTGTCGAAAATCACTAAGAATTTTTCTGTTTTCTCTGCTCTTTGCTTATGACCAATTATTGATTAACGTGGGCCTGGGCCCATAACCACTTCAGGTTTGGTCAAATAAACAAGATTTCTTTAGTTTTAGTTAATAAACGTTTTATTTAGCCACTTCACACATTGCACAGAAAAAGTATTTCGACTACACAAGAAACAAAACACGCATACAAAGTAGCGCCACCTAGCACTATATTATGAAAGTAATCAGGCAAACGACTTAGGGCATACAGCCTAGAACTAAATATAAAATTTTATTCAATAGGTCTCTCCCATAACCTGCTACTTTAGTTAATAGTTTTAAAAAGGGCTGGCAGGGCTGTTATTATAATTGCAACTTGATAGTTGACTTAGCTGTAGTTAGAAGATTTTGAAAACTAATAATCGCCGGACACTTTTGACTTGACTTTCTTGCATAGTAACTTGGCAAGGAAGTCAAGTTTATTTTTTGTTACAAGCAACAAATTGTTGCAATATTAATATTTAGCCCTTTAAATAAGTAAATAATAAACGTTCAGACAAATGACCCGAAACCAAAATCCATAGCCACCAATTTCTAAACCATGACAGTTGACCAATTGGGTCAACTAAAGGTTTAAAATATAGAAAAAAAGGTAAAATACAGAAAAAAAATACGTAAGAGCCCGTGCCCACGCCGCTATAGTCCCGCACTATGGCCACATCCCGACACTTGCATCCCCGCGGGACTTCTAATGCAGACTTACACAGAGCCGCAGTGTTCGTTCAATTTAAACTTTAATATGCAACCGACTACCGCGCCAAATTGGAAATAATGATCTGTGAGAGCACTATTTTATTTTTCCCGGCTGTATTGTGTTCGTGGTGTGCAGCATTAATGCAATACCGATATTACGATTCCCGGATACCATTTCAGTTTGGTCCGTTAATACTTATAATTTTGTTGTTGTGCTGGGTCGGGAAAATTTTACTGTTTTTTTTTTTTCCAAATACGTACAGTTTTTAAACAAGATATTTATTTCTACTAAATCTGATAATCCGGTCAGAAATATGTTAAAAATACCTAGAAAAAAAACGTAACAGTTCGAAATAATTTAATTGTGTCACAAAGGCAGCTATTTGTTATAGTTTGAAGATAATTCCAGGTAAACGTAAACAGAAACCTCAAAACAAACCTTGAAAACATCAAACATTAACATTCATTTCAACAATAGGCCTCATCACTCGTATTTTATAGGCACACTGATAATTTCAATCGCGCATCAAGCCACATTTTATCGCACATCCTTCGGAACTATAAAAAAATATATTACAGTCATAACACCATAGAATCAGCGGCTTTTCAGTACGAGATACAAATAAAACACGGTGATAACGTAGCACGACAGGCGATAAAAGTGATATACGTTGTAAAAATCACGCTGGAAGCACCGTGTTTGCATAATGTAAGTTTTATTTTGTGGCTTATTGAATATGTTTATGAGGTGTGGTCGCAAATGTTGAGTTATGATGTTTGGAAGTGGTGGTTACTGGCTATTTGAAGGTTTCATAAGAGGCCATAATACGGGGTATCATCAGGTGTTTCTACCATTCCTTTATCTATCAAAAAATGCCAAACACAGATTAGCGTATAAACCACCTTGTGTTCAGCGGTTGAAATTTAAAATAATATAAGCAGTTCTAGCTAGTAATCGCTATTCTTTGAAAGCATGTTAAGGTAGGCGTTACCGAATTTATGTCGACGGTACTGAATATTAAAATTTTTACAAGTCCAATACCTCCTCACTTCTACAGCATCATCGATAACGTAGAGATTGCGATGACTTCGGCGACCATAAGGCAGAAAAGTAGGTTAGTCTGTGATAAAATTGGCCTTTAAATCTGCTTTTTCTTTGCAATAGATCTCGTACTGTCGCCCAACAAACTGTGCCTGAGTCGATTGTTGTTTACCCTAACAACAATCTACTTCGCTTTCAATTCCCATTCCCAAAGTCTCGTCAAAACTAAACAAATAGCATGCAATCAAAATCTGCATTTCAAATTCATAATCTTACTTTTCAATTTAATTCCGAGGAACAAGTTGCAGATCCAAAGAAATATTCGCTGCAAGGGACGCTCCGATGCAGCGATGTTCCGTCTTGTGATTTGCCAAGCGAATATAAATCTTAATTGCCACATTTTAAGGGCCCTAGTCGCGGTGGTTTTTTGCTGAGGCCCTCCACATGGTGCTAGAGGTGCGGCGTGCTTGAGGTTGGGGTGTGGTATAAGGTACACGCGCGAGAGTTTTCTGCGGTAGTATTAGAACCGGGTTAATATAATGTTTTGATAAAAACTGAGGAATCTTGTCTCCCCTTCTATTTCAAAGCCGTTGTTTCATCTAAATCAAAAAAGGCTTAACTTCTAAAGTAAAACTTGCTTAAAAAGTTGAGTGTCAATATAAATTATTGCGTGTCTGTACTAAGTATGCATGTATTTTTTTATTATTTTTTTAACATTGTTTTGCATGCCTTAGTTAGAAAGAAAAAAGGCAGAAAGTATAATAATAATAAAAACGTTTATTTCGGAGACTTGCTCCATAGTTTGTTAGTGATACAACTTACGTAACTATGTTAGTACTTACTTAAAATGAAAAACAAACAAATACATCCTATAATGATTTACCTAATTCATGTATTTTCCTGCAGTATCAGACCCGTAGCAATGCATACGGGTCCAACACTCCAGGAAAACGCCATCCAGCCTATCCCCAATCACCCTCAGGATGCCATTGGCACTCCCACGAATTCTGCGTAACAATGATGCCGTTCTTTTCCTCATGAAGGAAAAATAATAAGGATCACTCAATTTGTTACATAACATCTGAATATTTTACCTACTCTCTGTGCAGATTTATAATTATTCTATTCTAAAATAAAAACTGGCTAAGTGCGAGTCGGACTCGCCCATAAAGGGTTCCGTAGCAGCAAGTAACATAATATAAAAGTTCTTGTAGTTGGTTGTAACTTTGAAAGGTAAATTGTGGTTTACGATTTATGACGTTAAAAAAAAACTAATTACTCGATCTCGATCAAACCAATTTTCAATTGAAGTTTACATGATAATATACATCATATATTTTTTTTAGTTTTATCATTCTCTTATTTTAGAAGTTACAGGGGGGGTGGACACACATTTTACCACTTTGGAAGCGTTTCTCGCGCAAACCGTTTACTTTAGAAAAAAATGATGTTAGTAACCTCAATATCATTTTTCAAGGCCTATTTATAGACACCATGGGTCAGGCGAAAAAAAATGTTTTGAGTTTCAATTCCAAGTACGGGGGGTACCCCCGGTTTTTGTTTTATTTTTGTGTGAAAATCCTAATGCGGTTTACATAATACATCTACTTACTAAGTTTCAATAGGATAGCTCTTATACTTTCGTCAAAAAAGGGTGTGACATAGGACGAACAGACAGACATGACGAATCTATAAGGGTTCCATTTTTTGCCATTTGGCTACGGAACCCTAAAAAGGGGCATCTAACGAAGATGTTATGTTCTTCGTATCAAATCAAAAGTAGATCCTCTCAAATATTTCCCGCTCTCACTCTTAACTTACACCACAGTATAAGGTGAAAAAGTAAGGTTTCCTTGAGACGCTGTCGCGGAAAATTTAAGCCTGCATTTATGTTAGTTTATTTTTCGAGTGTTAGGTAATTTCTGCCATGTTGCTTACGAGCTAGAGTTTTTTATTCCAATGGATTTCCTTTGTACACGTCGTGTGTGAGTGATAAAGAATGTTTGATATTATAATATTATTAATGTATCTTGAGTCTTGTTGGGAAATGGAACTGGGAATAAACCTTTGAATATTGTCTCGCAATTTTCTCACTTAAGATGTAGTACAAGTCGTACTAATCACGAGTTATTATTGTATTTTCAAATGATTAAATTGGTGTTTAACTATTCAATACGTTCTTTTAGGCACTGTTTGATAGATTGAGTTTTAAATTACTCGATTATACGAATATTGTTTTATTTAAAATACGATGTTGACCGGATTTTTATACTAACCCTACTTATTGGAAAATCCCTAACAAAATAGACTGATATATTATTAGAGATAGACTATTTTTCTAGTTTTGCTGGCATTCCAAAATAAATACTCCAACAAGCCAACAGTCGCTGCATTTCTTGTGATTTCCACATTTCTGTCGATAGTTCAGATTTAGGAGTTACGTTCCAATTAGTCGACTCCTGTGGAGAAAATTCGCCAAAACACTAAGCTGGAAATCCGCGAATCCATAAAGATTGGAAATAGCGAAATGCACATGAAGGTCGACATTATTCTGGTTTTACGAAATAAGGTTCTTATGAATTATTCCACATTAGCCATTGTTCATTGAAAAATCATTATTAATAAAAATTACTGATTCACAAAAAATTAAGAACACAGTCAGAATACTTTTTTCCCGATAATATGATCCTGTGAGACAGCTATTATTACGTAGCCTACCTAGTATCTCACAATTTCTAAGCACAGTAATCAGGGTTCAGACGCAAGGATACGGTCATTGTCTATACATAGCACAGTTAACCCTGGCTGACCTATGACCGTATTGATTAAGGTGCAGTACAATTTACACGTGCCCGTAATACCCGACGGCTTTGTGCTCCACAATGGACGGTTAACGCGATCCCGTTTGTCTATGTAGGTGATGGTATTTCATAGTGTTTGGCGAAATGAACAGTCAGGTTTTTGAGGGTTGGCATAATACGGCACTGACGCAGCCGGGTGGCCAAAAAAAATGATAATATCGAAAATACCGCTCGGCTTCGTTTCGAAGACCGATTTCGAACATGCGGAACGGAATTTGCCAGTCGCGTGAAAATGCGTCGTTACTTCGGGACGGCATTGTTGTTCAATTATACTGTCGAATCATACATACTGATATGAAATTTCTTCTTTTGAATTACATAGCGATTGCCTATCTAACTTCAACAACCTAGTTTGTTCCGGGCAAAACGACACCTCCTGGTAAGACTGGTAATTATTGATAATAGTGCGAAATCATACAAGAAAATATCCTAAAATTCAAAAACATAATTCCAAAAATAATGCATAATAAATAATAATTCCAAAAATTAAACCCAATAACTCCACCACTTTGAAAGCGTGGCGTCATTTCCATATTTTCACGAAATCACCAAGAAAATGGAACGTCTGCTGTAGTCCCTACAATTCGTCGTTCAAACTAACAACATTTTGTCGCCTCGCAAATTGCTCGCTTGCAACATAATACCTTGGCGTCCTTCATAATAAAACAGCCGTCCTAATTAATATTCAGCAACAGTGCCGTTTCTTGAATAATTAAACTTTTTTATGGAAAATAAGAGACTTTTACTTATTAGTCGAGAAATGAAGTTAGCATAAAGTAATGTTAATTAAGCATTTGTCTGTTAGATGACATTAAGGGGTTAAAACCTTCCACGACGCTTTGAGGAAAAAGTGTACGTCGCGACGCGCATCCTAAAGATGATTTTTGAGGACAGAAAAGTCATCTTTACAGTGCACACAACATTTTTACAAAAAGGTCACGATTATATTTTCTTACTCAGTATTACATGTTCAAATCAAATCAAAAAATTATTTATTGTGGATCACAGGTACAGTAAAAATACAGATCTTATACACAATGGTGTTCGGCTAACCATAAAGAAGTATGCATGCAATACTGAACATAACATGGCTATTTTTTTAAAAGTGATTTGTCAGCTAAGAAATCTTTCACTGAGTAATAGCATTTTTCCACCAACATTTCGTGAATGTTGTTTGATGTTTGTCTAGGTCAATCTGTGGGTCGTATGCTTTACAAGTATTTAACGCCGCGCAAGTTTTCTGAGGCACTGAAGGTCAGTAGAGTTTCTGTGCCTCAGAAAGCACGCTAAGCACGGCAGTACCCAAGTCTGATGCCCAGTCTTGTCAAGGGGTTTCCTTTTGTATGTACTAACTGAGTTGCTTAGGTCAGTTAAGCAGTCATTTTAAGTCACTGTAGGTAGATGGTAGGTACTATGTTAAAGGTTTAACTGGAGTGTGATAAGTCTGTTAACTTTAAATTAATATAACAAATTAATTCAAACCACGTCATTATTTAAGAAACTATCTATTTAATTAATTTAAAAAAAAATAAACATTTGTTATATTCCGTTAAACTGGAAAACGAACTCAACAGTAGGGACAAAGGCTAGGCAGATGATGACGATAACTCCAGAAAACATTTTACATGTTAAACAGAATACAAAATCAAACATGCAAAGAGGGATTTAAAAATAATAATAACCCAGAAATAAATCCTAAAATCTATGTGAATATTTTTGGTTTAAATCCTTTCATATTTTGCATGGTTGTGAAGTTCAGCTCGCATCAATATGGATTAGCCAGAGTATCTTAACTAGAAGCAAAAATATGGAATTGAGTGGAAAAATACTACCGGTTGGGCTAAAGTTTTATCAGAATTTATTAGGAATTGTTAAATAGTAGAACAAAATGGTTTAGTTGGTCTAGTCGTTCACAAACGCTAAACCTGGGTTTGATTCTCAAATCGGACAAGGCAAATTTTTTTTATCAGGAATTGCTTCAATTAGCGGAGTTTTCTTTTATCAATAAAAAATACACTGGATAGCTGGAACATGAGACTTCAACCCAACTGGAATAAAATACTCCACAGCAAATTACGCCAGTGCTTTCAGGTATGATAATAATAATACCTACCTTGTGTTATGGGTACTCGACGACTGATAAACATACTTATATATTTCTAAATACATATATATAAATTATTATAGATAAATTACACCCAGACACAGAACAAATGATTATACTCATCACACAAACATTTGTCCTGGATAGGAATCGAACCCACGACCCCCGGCATAGCAGTCAGGGTCACTAACCACTAGACCAACAGGCCAGTCAAATGATGATGATGATGATGTTACGTTTCACTATATCTAATGAAACCTAGAAGAATCAATCAGATAAATCAACTATAACTACTATCTAAACTTATAAGACAGGTTGTAAACATTTTTTTCTTATAAATACAAAGTACACCGCCACATTTTCAAAGTATTGGAGTTTAAAAAGCCGCATCGTCCTACAGTGACAAGACGCTGGCTGCACGCCAAGGAAGCCAAAGCTTAAATCCTTAAACAAGTCTAGTTCAGTGGGACCTCTCGAAATAGTGCTGTTCCCGGAGAATTTTCAATATTCTACCACGTAATTGTGATGTGGAAATTCCTTTTTGAATATTTTTATAGTCTTTTATCCTTTGCAAGCTGTGAAGGGATCGTTAGTAAGGCGATTCTCACATGACTATACTCGTCCGCGTTGTCGTGCGTTGATACGGTATGTAAGGAAAGTGCGCCGCGCGGAGCGAGAGCACCGCTCGTCCGCGCGGAGGTGTGTTTGTATTTGGTATCAACGGATTGTATCGTACCTGTTATAACAGGTTGCAGGTGTACGCAATGCAACAGTTAATGCAATGTGATTTTGATTAGATTTTCTACGTCTCTACGTCTTTCTACTAGTACGGTCGCGAGACTTATGAATTACCGTGACCCCGGAACGTAAAGGGCTATTGAAGAACACCGTGGATTTTAATCAGTACGAGTCTGACAGTCCTCCCCTGGGTGGGAGGACTCATTTGATGATTTTACCACGACATAAAAAAGTACGGAGGGAAGTACCTACCGATTTTATGCAGTAAAGTGATAATATATTTTCAATGTACTTATTGGAAAACAGAAGTATAAATTCAGCATAATTGCGGAAAGAACAAGCTATATTCTGTCCACTTCCACTCTAAAAACACACACTTTCAGGAACCCATTAAAATTAAAATAATTAAAACACATTTTGCAGAAAGCAGAAGTCCCGTGTTCATTATTTTTACGCCAAATAAAAGAGCTTCATCCAACGCCTTTCGTTCAACATAAAGGGATGTGACTTGTTAACGAAAAATAAAGAAAAACCTATTTGCTTGCCATTTCACAGCCAGAAGTAGTATTTTATCATTTTCGTCTGTAGTGAAATGTTGTGAAACCTTGACTTTAGAGCATAATAATGTTCAAATGGAACAAATTTTTATTCATGCGTTTTATATGAGTAATTATTTTAAAACACTGACATTTTCATTTTTTTAAAAAAGCATAAAATTAAATTTGGAATGCGGGACTAAACTTCAGAATGAAAAAAAAATTGATCGAAAGAATAGATCTTTATCTTGTGTCAAATGTGCGTTTACATACATTTAAACTTATATTATACACAAACAGCCAGAAAGACTACATCTAGTTCAATCAAAGGTTTGTGCAGTAATCGATAGATCAATCACTTTGACTAAGTACTACGCTATCCACAAGGCTTTGAAAAATTATTGTAACTATTCATTTTTATTTATAGGACTTGAAGAAATGGCATGAAAATTAGTAATAAAAAAGATGTTTTACTACATTTCTATGCACTACAAACCTACAAAATGACAGAAAAAAGGCCTATGGGTACTGTGTGTAAACGAACATAACATCATAACAGGACGATTTTTTTGTTGTTTATTAATCATTTACTTTTATAAACTACCCTTTAAAGTAATAATCCCTATTAAATAACACCTGCATACTCCAGCCAGGATTAGGCAGCTATTCTCCACGATACTCGTACAAATACCACGTATTACTTCAAGATTAATCATAGAGTATAACATGGTATTTCTTACGTCTTTGTACGGGGACAGCTGACGTGCTCATTAACATTAATCATGCCTCATGTGACGTCATTCAAGTAATGATGACGAGGCAGACGTGGTTCCGGAGTATTTGTACGTATGGTGTTATGTAGCAAATGTTCTTGTATTTGTGTGTTGTTCTAAAAGATGGCTTGTTACGGAAATATTTTAATGTCTATTTTATTTTGTAACTAGCAAGTCTTGGTGAACGCCCACGGCGTCGGACGTCAGCAGACGATCTCCGGCCACCGTAGGCGCGGGCAGCGAGTAAAGGGCAACTCGCTGTCCGACCATGGACCATGCCCGGGTCGACGGCGCGTTGTGTTCTACGCGCGCCTGAAAGAGCGTTGAGAACACGCCCCCCCCCCCCCCCCCCTCTAGAAGGCCAAAGCCTGCCGGGGTCGCGGGACTTATCTCATTACCGTGACCCCGGAACATAAAGGGCTATTGAAGGACACCGTGGATTTTAGTAAGTACAAGTCTGACAGTCCCTCCAGCCTTGCCCGGGGTGGGAGGACTCATTTGATGATTTTACCAAGATAAAAACAAAAAATGCGAATGCCTGCGGCTTTGTCTTCGTGTAGTAAAGTAAAATTTCACACGGTTATTTTCCATTTCAAATGTCTGCCAAAAAACTGCTCCGTAGTTTGGCAGAAGTAAAATGTAATGACATTAACTTAAGTTCCAAATAAATACTTATTCATAAATTGGTTTAACATTAAAATTGATATAAAATTAATATTGAAAAAAAAAATTGGTTTATAAATTGACACAAAAAGAAATGAAGAAGCGTTTCTTCTTCTAATTCCTGAGATAATAATAATATTGTGATTAAACATGATGGTCAGAAAAGAACAAAAATGGTTTGTAGTGATGGTTCTTGGCACTCCACGCGTTTATCACGCAAAACGATGTATTCCAAAAATACTTTCATACTAAAACTAGGACTTAACCTAACAAAGTGTGGTGTGTTTAACCAGAGATTTAAAAAGTAAAGAGGTTAAGCGAGTTAGTGTACAGCGAGAGAAGGTAAACAGGTTACTTGTCGGTTAACGGTCGCGGTTAAATCACTGCGCCGTTAAACGTAGTTTAACGAACTTAACATGAGCTTGTATAATGTATACGCTACGATGACCGACTTATTTTATACTCAAAATAATAACAACACTTTTCCTTGGTCGTGGATTGGAGGTCAGCAGAGATAAAATAAAGAACTTCCTCTTCATCAACTATCATGGGCGTAGCCACGGTGGGGCAGGGTGGGGTGCTTGTTCCACCCTGACTCCGACTTGTTAGGTGTCTTTTAACCAAAATTAAATAATGTAGGTACTTACCTAATACAATACCTACTTAATATCCGTAAAAAACCTCACACTCGACAATCGTCAGACGAGACAAAGAAAATCTAGAATTTTGCCCCACCCTGAGCACATGGCTGGCTATTTTGCCCCACCCTGAGCACAAGGCTGGCTACATCCATGTCAACTATGATATTTAAAGTACAATAAAATCGCGCTTTGATTCCTTGATGGGACTGAAATAACCTGATATCCACACCAGTTCAACACGAATACAATAATATCCAGAATACATCCAGAATATTTTCTGCTAGAAAAATCAATTATAGAAAAATTATCCAAAAAGAAAAAAAAACTGTTAAAAGAACTGAAAAACGAGAGGCACCTATATAATATCTCAAACCGTTGCCAGCAGCTCATCTCAACAATCAGTCAACGTCATATCGTAAGATAAAACGCCGTTTTGTATCACCCACTTTAGATTTACCGCGCTTAGGTATTGCTACACACTTAAGTCGATTATTTAAACCCCGCCAGCTTTATTTAATGGCTTTATCGTACGATGTTCGTTTATTTTGTCGATGTCTCGCTGGGGGGAGTGAAATTGTTGATTTTTGGCGTTATTGGCGAATATGTTTAAGAAATAAATGATGTAGATAAAAAAATATTGAGGGAGGAAAAAGAGGCTTTGATAAAAAAAAAGAAACCAGAAAAAAATAATTTTGAAAATCGGTTTACAATTCCAGAGAAATCGGCGAAGATACAAAAAAATACGTACCTAACAGTCAAGCATAGACCTTATTCTTTTTTTGATTCGTTTTTTATAGTACAGATAGGTAATCATTATTAAAATGGGCCAAGAAACTTGTGATAAGAATGGGTTGGTCTACAAGGTTAAGCAAACTCCGACATTATTTTTCGGAAAACGGAGCATTAATTAAATTCTGACTGTCGAGTCTTCATCTTTGAAACACATTACGGATAGTTAGACGTCAGTAAATATTTTCTTCCTTAATTAATTATATTTAAAGTTAAGCCCCCTACCAGGCTCTAAGTAAATATATTATGACAATTCCACTTTCATAATAACCTCACAATAAATCAACCGTCGGAAAACCTTTAAGAACGCATGACACACTTCAGTTCACCTAAGACAATAATAAATCTAATTCGGGTGACGTCATTTTATCTTGAGGAGACGTTGATAGATCATCCGTACTTCACATTACATTCATTTATTAAGCGGCGTTAAAACTCGCCTGTTTTTGCCGTTCATTAATAACTTCGTACTGTATGGATTAAGGGATTTGTTATGGGTGATGCCTGTGATGCTGTACTTACTGTTGCGGCTGAAATGGATATTGTTTGATTAGCTTGATTCGTTTTGTGTGAATGTTTTATTAAATTATAATCGGAATCAGACGCTTTTGAACAAAAAAACATATGAATTCACATACATAAACAGCCAGAACCAGAACAACTACTTGTAGGTCATAGACAAATAAAATTATTCCGTGCAGCAGTCGATCGCTCGATCACTAGCAGGGATCCAATCCTGATACCTTCCTGTGATCGTCTTTGAGTGTACCTAGACGCAGTCTTTTACCAGAACATTACATGAAGCGACTTGCTATCGGACCTAAGTCACAAATACAATGACATAATACTTTGGAAAGACTGGTTAAACACTTTTTGACTCATGAACGTTGAAATATGTGTAGAAATTATGGGCTGGACGATATTATCATACGAGTATATTACGTTCATCGATTTAAAGATTATAAATCTAATCAACTGATACATGTAACAAGTCATCATCATCATCAGCCTATAATGTTCCCACTGCTGGGACACAGGCCTCCTCTCTCTGAGAGGGAGTGGGCCATAATCCACCACGCGGGCCCATTGCGGATTGGTCACATGTCTTCGAATTTTTGGTCCTAGGACATGCCGGTTTCCTCACGATGTTTTCCTTCACCGTTTTGAGAGCAGTGGTGATAAATAAATTACACAAAGTAATGCGCCTGGTGGGGTTCGAACCCACGACCTACAACTCGTAAGTAAGGACCGATACCACTGAGCCACCACTGCTCTGCAACAGGTGCTTTATAAATAACAACAAGCTGCTAAATACCTGTTCCACGGTTTTATCTAAATACGTTTCCTGTTTCATGATACCTTTCATATTCCTACAATTTGTCCGACATACAAACTCGTACACTCTCATGCAGGCTGATCCACAACGGGGACTAGTGTGCGCTTTAATTGTGCGAATATTAACACTTGGCGACCCCTACGAGCGCAGGCTTGTGCTGTAGGGCTGGAGCTCACTGTATGATTGTGTGAATTGTGATTCTTTCTAACTCGTGCATCTTTTTTATTTTGAATACGTTGTTGTTTGCCTGAATCTAGCCCAGAAGCAAAGATGAGACCTTCGGTGCAGTGAACTCATCCATAAGGAATGGGAGCGCATGGACGGAACACAGCCAATATCTTTTGACGCCGGTCTCCTATAATATTAAATTCTTAGGGCTCACTTTAGATGAACATTGCAATTGGAAATCCCATGTAGACGTAGTATGCAAAAAACTTAGCAGATTTACTTATGCCATAAGAGAATTAAGGAGAACAGCCAATGAAACAGCAACTCTTACGGCATATCATGGATATGTAGGATCCGTCCTAAAATACGGACTACTGTTATGGGGCAACTCGACTCATGTTAATAGAGCATTTATATTGCAGAAAAGGTGCATCAGAGCGATATGTGGGGTCGGCCCTTTTGAAACATGCAGACCGCTTTTCAAAAAATTAGGTGTTTTGACTCTCGTGTCTATGTACATATTAGAGGTAGGAATGTTTGTGAGGAACCAAACACACTTATTTGCCAAAGTCAGAGAGAATTCCAGGTATAAATCAAGAGATCCTACTAAGCTCAATATTATATGGTGTAAAAGCATTTTTCATAAAAGGAACAGCCAAATGATGTGCATAAAAGTGTACAATCACATCCCACGTGTTTACAGAGAACTTCCTATGAATAAATTCAAAAATAAACTAAAACAATGGTTGATTGAGAGTTGCTTTTACACACTTAATGAATTTTTCAATTATAAGCAAAATTAATTAGTCTATGTTAAGAATTGATCGTTGATTATAAATTTAATGTAATGTCTATCTTTAAATAAAGTAAATAATATTTTTTTTTATTTCCACAATAATTTAATTTGACATTTCAGTATCATCATGTACCTAATTTAATTTAATTTAATTTTGACATTTTCTTGACAAACTTAATTTTATTAACATTCCCATTTAATTTAATATGTGACATTCGTATAATTTGTAACTAGCGTCAATTTATTTCAATAAAATTGTAATTAATAAAATATTGTGATGTAATGCATGCATAATAAACCTGTAATTTTCGCATGCCTACTGCAGGTGAGATGTCTTTGTACCACCCATCAATTTTAACAGCTTTGTAAAACCATCTCTAGCGAATAAATGATTCTATTCTATTCTATTCTATTCTATTCCTATGGTGATCACAAACTAGGCGGTCTTAGCGAGCGGTGGTAGGATAACGCCACTGGGATCACTCAGCTGTCACCGCAGAATGCAGGTCACCTGTGGTGTCGTTGCCCGGTGGGGATCGCTCAGAGATGGACCACACATCCACCTCATTTTGTCAGGGTCTACTGACTAAATGATTTCTTGAATCGTAACATGTACATTTGCTTCATACATCTAAATGATTACCAACGAGACTGACGCTTTTTTTTTTTTTTTTTTTTTTTTTTTTTTTAGGTGGTAAAATCATCAAATGAGTTCTCCCGCCCTGGGTGGGGCGGAAGGGACTGTCAGACTCTTACTGACTAAAATCCACCCGTGTTCCTTCCTATACCCTTTACGTTCCGGGGCCACGGTAACCTGGGTTAAGAAAAAACCCGCGACCCCAGCAGGCATTTGGCGCGAAACACGACGCGCCACCGACCCGGGCTTGGTCCTTGGTCGGACGGCGAGCTACCCATAACTCACCGTCCGCAAGCCCGCTCCACCGCTGTGCCCTCTGCTAATCAGAGGGACACGCGTTGGAGCGTCCACACGACAGGCTATTCGCATACGGGCAAAGAGACCCCTTAGGCACACAGTGCCTAAGGAAGAGTTTTTGCCCGCATCCCAGGGTGCACCGGCCCGAAAAACTGGTCTTCCCCCCGGACGTATCCGAGAGGGAACTCCAGTCCACGGGCGCACGTGGAGGTTTCCTGTCATAGCACCCCAACGAGACTGACGCTTTGTGATTTATTGAAACAGAATACAATCAACCATTCAAAGATAAATGTGATGTCTGGGCCTTCCTTCTGATAAAACCCCAGACGTTCACGACATCCCAGATGGCACGTTGATCCCACTGGCTGAAACATAAGTCAGCAGTGGGGAACGTGGGCTATCACATTAACTTGTTCGAAGATAAATTAAAGTTAACTATATACTATTACGAGAAAATATAATAAACTAGGTACATGCTTTAATTTATTCTATGTGCTCATCTTAGACGCACAACTATGTTTTTTTTACTCCTGGACACGAGCTATAATTTCTTTTATAAAATATGTACAGTTCACAACCACACCTTACAAAACCCACGTTGAACTCCCAGGTTTAAATCAGAACGTTGAAATGAAACAAAATTTGGGCGGTAGTAAAAACTGCAAAAAGGCCCGGCGCGTGTTGGAGTGGCCGACTCTGGCACACTGTGGACTGCGGGACTGTATTGTTTCTGCGTAATAATGCCGAGCCGCTGATTTAAACGACCGCGGATTGCATGTGTCGCGGTCTTTCGCTTTTGTCTGCCAACATTCTTTACTTACTATTTCCCTCGTGGTATTCAAGTTTAATGGACCAATAATATTAAATGAAATAGGTTGTTGACCTTTGAATTACGTGGTTTGGTTAAGGTTATTATGTTGATGAATTTAGCATCGCGCCAAACATTAAAGTTCCGCGTGCGTTCCCATGCTGTCATCGCTTCGCTCTAAACAATTTCCTTTTTTATCTCACTTGTATGACAGACCATTTTTAAACAACATAAAAATGTATCGCCAGCATCGTACAGGACTTGCGAAACTCCACCATTGATATAACTTTCCATAACAAAAAAAGCGCATAACGATTGAAAATGAATATGAAGTATCATTATAATATATTCAAGCACCACCTTACGAACTCTTTGAAGATTAGTTTGGAGTCATCAGTAATAGCCGAGTCGCCGTCTTCGATGCAAATCACGAATCGATTTTGCCTGACAATCGCTACTCGTAGAATTTAACACTTTTGAATTCATAAGCGCGAGATGGAAAAGTTTTTGCGGGCTCCTGGTTTGTCAAATAACTTGTTATTACTTCGAAGACGAGTAAGTTCTTTTAAAAGGGTATTTTCCTTTAGGGTGGAACTGCAAACGGTCAATGTTGGGTGCAACGATTTGATCAAAGATTTTTGTAACTACCTTTTAGAAAAGGGTAAGACTTGTTATTAAAAAGTCTAGAATTATGCAGAATTTAATGCAAAGCTGAAGATTGAGATCCCATGTTTGTAACAGTAATTTCTATTTTATAAGCGTCCATCTCAGATCCAAAGAAATAGAAATAAAATCGAAAGTGTATACAAACTCGCGACAGTACCAAGCTACGCGTCGTACCAAGCTACGCGTCGTTGTTGTTGTTTGCCAAAATATGCCGTCTCGTGTCTTTAAACATTGTAAAAGTTGTTCTCAAAAACAAAGAAAACAATATGGAATTTAATTCGATTTGATTTTGTATTTGCTTTGGTGGACACACTCGCGTGTTCTGAGCGTTCTATCTGCCTATTTCTTTGATTTGAGGCGTCTTTAATATCTGTATAGCAGTATGCACAGTTGTTGTGGTTCTGCTCACAATTATACTGGATGTTACCAGTATTTTCCAAGAACAACTGCTAGTCTAATCTGGAAGTAAAAGTAAATCCATTTCATTTTATTTCGATTAGATCATTAAAAGGCACTTTTGAATGTCAAAGCTTCTGAAAGCTCGTCAACCTCCACAACATAATATAACTTAGGATAACAAAATCATACTGAAAGAGTAAGAACGGTTTTCAGAATTTCAGGTTTTAGTAATTCTATTAATAAACCGAATTTTCTGCTAATTACTTCTCAGAAATGTTTATATAACAGACAAATAAAAAGCATGAACACATCTGTCTGAAAAGCTTTCCAAAAGTCCTTTGAGTCATTATATCTTAATGGTATTATAATAATTTTAGGAAAAATATTTTAAAATTCTGCGTCAGTCCTCGTCAGTCACGTTCGGGATCGGGTTAAAATTCAACAGTTTTCGCCTTTTCCGTAATTTATTCAAATAAATTTTGGACATGCGACGCGACGGGAAAATGGCCTGTTTAGGCACGTCACGAGAACCCGTTTTGTATTTAAATTGTACGGTCATTATAAACGTACTAATGGAAGATCAACACATCTTTATTTATAAACAGTAATTTAGTCTTACTATGAAGGAGAAATAAAGGAAATTAAATTATTATTTATCACATTACAGTATCTCTGGAGGAACTTGTGGCGAAATAATTACAGCCGCACAGGTCTGTCTTCAAGGTTAAGCTGCCCTTGCTGAGTTTGGTTTGTGGATGTGTTACATAATCATTCTATATTATTAAAATAACGAGTTTCCCCGTACCTCTGAAAGCACGCAAAGCAGTTGGTCCCGGCGGTCATCTGAAAATGTTTGGCTTCAATAGCAAGTTGCCACAAATAGGTACTAATAGCAATAACGTAGATCGTGATAACTTTGCTGTTATGCTAGAAAACATAAATTATTTAATTTCATTATTTTATATTTAATTTTGTTATCCTCATAACAAAGGAGTTACACAAAACTGGCGAAATATGGGTTAGATAAGTACTATAGCTTTCGGGGCATGGAATGTTTTATAGGGACACGGTGGCCTTGGAACGCAAAGGGCATACGAAGGAACGCGGACACATTGAAGAAAAGGAAAGAGGACACATTTTGATGATTTTGACAATCCAAAAAAAATACGAAAAAATTATGGTATGAGTAAATTAAATACCTACATTTTTTTAATTAGGTACAACAAATATCAGTTATTTTGTCATGCAAGCCTAATAAACACATAAAAAATCTGTCAATAAAGAAACAAAGTTAGGTATGCCTACAAGAAATTATGGACTTAGCTCTGGTAATTACACCGTTTATAGATATTCATCATCATCATCATCATCTCAGCCATAGGACGTCCACTGCTGAACATGGGCCTCCCCTTTTAATCTCCACATATACCGGTTGGAAGCGACCTGCATCCAGCGTCTTCCGGCGACCTTTATAAGGTCGTCTGTCCACCTTGCTGGTGGACGTCCTACGCTGCGCTTGCTAGTCCGTGGTCTCCACTCTAATACTTTTCGACCCCATCGGCCATCTGCTCTGCGAGCAATATGGCCTGCCCATTGCCACTTCAGCTTGCTAATCCGGTGGGCTATATCGGTGACTTTAGTTCGTCTACGGATCTCCTCATTTCGGATTTGATCACGTAGAGAAACACCTAGCATAGCATTATAGATATTAGTATTATTTAATTATTTTATCATTGTCTCACAGCGCATATACTCTTGTGAACAATTCACACAATAACATTTAGTAAATCATTAAAAAATGCCAAATAATTAAAAAATAGAAAACTATTTGAATGTCGAAAACTTATCATTTACCTAAAACAAAACATAATTATTTTCATTGATATTGCATCGCCATAGTTAGCTGCCGCGTTCCACTCCCGATCACAAACGCTTATGAAGCATTCGCTATCTCTCTCTAACACCGTCGACACTAGTCGTTCGTCGCAACGCGCCTGCGCACCGCGCGTCCTCGCACAAGGCCAGCAGGCGAACTGTCAAATTAGATAAACACTTCAAATTATTACCACTCCTACAATCAGTGTTTTGTTTTATGAAAATACTAGAGTTTTAGAAACAAAATGGTGTGTTAAATGTTGTGTATTGTATCTATAGTGTGGTGTAAAACAATAAGTGCGAATGAATAATTGTGTGATTCATAATTTTAATTGTGATTGTTATAACCTCTTCCGGGTATGTGCTCATCAATACTGCAAGCAAAAGTGACCTTTTTTACCTTGTAATTAAGTTCGTAAAATCATCATGAAGTGCGGCAAAAGAATAGTCTTATTTTCATTGTTTGCATTGAATTTAGTGGATCAGCCGGCACCTGAAGTCACTATAGAGCAGGGGATTTTGAGCGGTAAAATTAGCACCGATGGGTCGTTTTTTGAATACGTCGGAATACCGTATGCGACGACTAACAGTAGTTCAAGGTTCAAGGTAAGCGTGTTGGAAAACTAGTTTTTTTAATTTACCTGCTTTATCAATAACTAAAAATTTGCTGTTAAACTATGAAACATAGGTAAATACTTATATAATATCATTGATTTTTCACAATCGGTATCATAGTCTGCGAAATCCTAATATTTTATCAATTTTACTCAAACATTTATAAAGATAAAACCTGATAAGTATGTAGGTCATTATGACTGGTTATCTTAGGTGAGGGCACTTAATGTATTATTTATTACCTTATATTACCACACACAATTATTGATAAGCTGAATGTTTAAGGATGCTAACACACTGAGAGAATTACTGTCACACGTATTTTAACGACAGCAGTATGGCGATATTATAAACGAACTTCTGCGAGCGGTGTCGCCCTCCTAGAAGTTAAAAATTATCCCACGAGAACGCAATACCGGGATAAATAATTATGTGTAATCCTAGACCAGTATTTATCTCTGGGCAAATTTCATCCAGATTCGTTCAGTCATTCTGACTTGATTGAGAAACAAACATTGCCCTCCCCCAGTGGCGCACACCAGTGGAATCGCATTTTTAAAGTTTGTCACAGCCTGAAAGTCTAACAATCAGTCCTACTGGTGGATCGTGTCGTGTTATCGACGCCACATAGACAGGCGCTTCACGAAAATTCTGTGTTTCTACTGCAACGTTAGATCAGAGCCAAAAAGTTCGGCAGATGATGATGTAACTTGTATACGACAAAGGTATTTAGAGATATGTTTTTCTTTCCTAGGCACCTCTTCCACCACCGACTTGGGATGGAGTATACAAAGCAGTAGACGAGATATATCAATGTCCACAATCATCACTAATCGGTATCGTTGGAACTGAAGACTGTCTGAAAATCAACGTCTATGTACCAGCTTTAGCAGAAAAGCCTTTACCAGTAATGGTATATATTCATGGAGGAGCATTTTTACTAGGAAGTGGAGGAAAGTTCTTATACGCACCAGATTTCCTAGTCAAACACGACGTAATACTAGTAACTTTCAACTATAGACTTGGAGCACTAGGATTTATTTGTTTAGGTATTAAAGAAGCTCCTGGAAACGCTGGCATAAAAGATCAAATTGCTGCTTTAAGATGGGTTAAGAAAAATATTGCAGCGTTTGGTGGAGATCCTGAGAATGTTACGGTCTTTGGACAAAGTGCTGGAGCAACATCCGCGTCACTGCTGCTAGCTAGTAATGCCACGCAAGGATTGTTCCAGAGAGTAATAGTACAAAGTGGGTCTTCTATTTCCAGTTGGGCAATAAATAGACAACCATTATGGGTAGCCAGTCTTATAGCCAAAGAGTTAGGCTACGATACCGACGATCCAAAAGAATTATATCAGATACTTTCCCAAATGCCATACAAGGAACTGTTAAAAGCTAAACCCAGGAAGCCACTAGGCATGTATTTTGATACTCAACTATTAAACTATCCATGCGTCGAACAAGAAATTGAGGGAGAAGAGGCTGTTATAACAGATTATCCTTATAATATTTTTAGTAGAAATACCAAAAATATACCTGTTATTTATGGAACAACAAGTAGAGAAGGAATTTTCTTAATTCCTGATGACACGAAAGAATCTTTAGAAGCAAGAAATGCAAGATACATAATTGCATCTGATCTGCAGTTTCCTTCAGAAGAAATAGCTGCTAATGTATCAAACAGAGCAAGACAATTTTACTTTGGTGAAAAAAATATCAGTTTTGAAACACAAAGTACTATTATTGATCTAAACACCGAATTGTATTTTGAAGCACCTGCTATATTAGAGACGGAAACTTTAATTAAGAATTCTAAAGCTAACGTATATAATTATTACTTTAATTACGCTGGTGGAAGGAACTTCCTTAAGTTTATAGCTGGATTTAGTAAAGAACCTGGAGCTTGTCACGCTGACGAAATTTTGTATTTATTCAAAGGAAATATTTGGCCTTTCCGTATCAGTAAAGATGATCAACAAATGATTGATTGGATGACTAAAATGTGGACCAATTTTGCCAAATATGGGTTTGTATTTCTTTAACACATGATGATAAACATTAGATACCTGCAAGCGATACTTGTTATTATATTAATATTTTCGTTTTTCAGAAATCCGACACCAAACGATGATTTGCCTGTTAAATGGGAGCCAAGCAGCAAAGACCACATGAAATTTCTTTACATAGATCATCAATTGAAAATGGGCCCAACTCCTAACCCAGAAGCTAATCGGCTGTGGAAAGATATTTATGAAAAATATCGTAAGAAAAATAAACCGAATGATTTCAAGAGATAAAACTTGTTGTTTCTTTTAACCTGGATTCTAATGACCTTTAACTTATTTTGACCCCAGTTAAAAAATCGTCTAGCTTGTATCCTAACCTACACACGACCTCTGAAAGTATTATCAGTAGTTTTTGTAATAAAATATCGATAGCTATAATTACTAGTAAGGCCTCATACCGCGCGACTGACGCCCGTTTAGATACCGTTGAACTAACTAATCATAATCTTAACCATCGTAGTCCGTGATTATTTAGTGAAATATGCCACTTCCAGTTCAATTTTTATACACTTACGTAGACATCGACATAAAATAAGGATACATAAACGTTGGAAGACTTTTCCCATTTAATCTACAAACATTCAAAGTCAAAAGCTAAACCTTGCAAAAGCCAAACTTTGCGTTTATTTTAAGGCTGAAAGTTGAACTATCAAATATGAAAAGTGGCAAAAGAATAGTTTTATTTACATTATTCGCAATAAACTTGGTAGACCAGCCAGCGCCCGAAGTAAGGATTGAACAAGGGATTTTGAGCGGTAAAGTGAGTGCAGATGGGTCGTTTTTTGAGTACGTTGGAATTCCTTATGCTTCTACTAATAGCAGTTCGAGGTTCAAGGTAAAATTTGATTGTTTGCTATCACCCATGTTTGAAATAGTTAGCTGTAGTCTTGAATCTGTGTGTAAATAGTATCTGAACAAATTATTATTGGTTTAGTTTCAAGTATTTAAAGTTACTCCTTGATATTGCAGGCTCCATTGCCACCACTCATTGGCTCCACTTTCGTGGGATGGAGTGTACGGGGCAGTTGATGAGAACCACGTTTACGTCCCAGTTACAAATAAACAGCCATTTCCAGTCATGGTCTACATTCATGGTGGAACCTATATCATTGGAAATGGAGGAAAAGTTTTATACGGACCTGATTTCCTAGTCAAACAAGATGTTATTCTAGTCACTTTTAACTATAGACTTGGAGTGTTAGGATTTATTTGTCTGGGCATTAAAGAGGCTCCCGGGAACGCTGGATTGAAGGACCAAGTGGCTGCTTTGAGATGGGTTAAGAAAACATTGCAGCTTTTGGCGGAGATCCCGAAAATGTTACTGTTTTTGGTTTGAGTGCCGGTGCCACTTCCGTTTCCATGTTGATAGCAAGTGATGCCACTAAAGGCTTGTTCCATAGAGCAATTCTACAAAGTGGCGTATCTACGTCTAGTGGGCAGTCAACAGACAACCATTATTTACTGCTAGTCTTGTAGCAAAAGAACTTGGCCATAATTCGAAAGATCCAAAAGCTTTATATGAAATATTTTCCAAGATACATTACAAAGAGTTAATCGCAGCTAAGCCGAAGAAACCTATTGGAAAATACTTTGACTTTCAGTTGATAAATTATCCCTACGTTGAAAAAGTTATCGAAGGCGAGGAGGCAGTCTTGACAGATTTACCTTATAATTTGTTCAGAAGAAATTCTAATAACATAATATCTGTGATATATGGAACGACGAGTAGAGAGGGAGCGATTTTGTTGCCAGAGGAGACTGAGGACACATTGAGGGAAAGAGATTCTAAGTACATATTTGCACCTGATTTAAAATTTCCTACCGACGCTAATTTATCAGCCGCAGTCAAGAAATATTACTTTGGTCCACAAAATATTAGTTTTGAAGCGTCCAATGCTTCACTAGATCTCAATACGCATTTATACTTTGAAATGCCAACTCTGCTAGAATCTCAGATAGTAATTAATAAAACTAGTGCTTCTATATACAACTACTACTTTAATTATTCCGGTGGAAGGAATTTTCTGAAGTTTATTACTGGTTATATGAATGCCAGGAGCGTGCCATGGGGATGAACTTATGTACTTATTCAAGGGAAGAGTGTGGCCTTTTGCAATTAGTAGAAAGGATCAAACAATGATTGACTGGATGACGACATTGTGGAAGACTTTTGCTAAATATGGGTATGTATATTATTAGGCAGTGGTGGCCCAGTGGTATCGGCCCCGACTTACGAGTTGTAGGTCGTGGGTTCGAATCCAGCCAGGCGCATTACTTTGTGTAATTTATTTCATCACCACTGCTCTCAAAACGGTGAAGGAAAACATCGTGAGGAAACCGGCATGTCCTAGAACCAAAAATTCGAAGACATGTGACATCCACCAATCCGCACTGGGCCCGCGTGGTGGATTATGGCCCACTCCCTCTCACAGAGAGGAGGCCTGTCTCCCAGCAGTGGGAACATTAATAGGCTGATGATGATGATGATGATGATATTATTAACCTTGTGTAAGTCATGATGGCCCAGACCCCAGAGGGTAAACTCGTCTCTCATGCACCAGATTGTGAGTTCAAACCTGGACAAGTCTCATTGTGTCTTTTTTGACCCACAATTACTTTCTTAGTTTGTCTTAGTCATCACTAATATCGATGAAGGAAAACATAGTGAGGAAATCTGGCCTTATATGATCAACTAGCTTCCGCCCGCGGCTTCGCCCGCGTGGTGTTTTGATAGCCTATGTTCTTTCTCAGGGTCTAAAGATTGTCTGTGCCAAATTTCATCAAAATCGGTTGAGAAGTTTAAGCGGGAAAGCGTAACAGACAGACAGACAGAGTTACTTTCGCATTTATAATATTATATAGCCTATAGCCTATATAGCCTATGTTGGCCAGACTTAATACCTCTACAGCGAAAAAAAAAACATTCAAATCCGTCCAGTACTTTTTGAGTTTATCAAAAATAACGCGTTTCAACTGCTCCCCATTCCCTTCGCTTGCCAGCGTATCCCTGAGGTACCTCCCGTAACAACCGTGCCCGGGAGGACTTGAGTCAGGTTGAAGGTGAGGACGCCGCAGCGCATCTCCAACCACTTCTCAAAGAGGGATATTACCGCTGCAATTATGACATGTCCCAAAGTCATTATAGGTATTAATTTTGTTGTGGTATTATTTTGAAACTATGATATCTCCTAAGATATTCATTGAAATCAAACGATGTCAAGGACAATTTTGTTCAAAATTAAATGATTCTGATGATTAACGTATTTATTTGGATAAGGATTAATATCATATTAATGAAAATACCATCGTAAATAATGCATTACTTTAAAACAAATTTATTTTCCATAAAAAAGGTTATAGTGACTTAATCTTAAAAGATAGATATATGCTCCCGCGGATTTTATTTTAGAACTTTTTATGAGGAATAATTCCGTAGTACATAATTTTTGCGTATCTTTAACCGTTTACGTAGCGCACGCAACGAAAGCTCTCGAAAAGGAATACATTTTCCCGATTTTGAAACATTTCTCATTGCTGCTCCGCTCCTTTTGGTGATAGCATGATGTTATATAGCCTATAGCCTTCCTCGATAAATGGACTATCCAACACAAAAATATTTTTTCAATTCCAACCAGTAGTTCCTGAGATTAGCGCGTTCAAACAAACAAACAAACTCTTCAGCTTTATAATATTAGTATAGATAGTAAGTTATAAACTAAATCGGAGGCCTCTGGGGTTTAATTTACAACGGCGGCTAGAGCGAAAGGGCAGTCATTTATACTGATAAAAAAACTTTTGGTAAATTGTTCGATTTGTGTTAGTAATGTCATATTACAAGCGGTCACTCGTGACAAATTAGATATTATTAAAATAACCAAAAGTCTATGAGATACTCTATTTCATAAATCCTTTTCAGGGATCCTACTCCGAATGCATACAATTTGCCTGTAAAATGGAATCCCAGCACCAAAGGCAATATGACCTTCCTGTACATAGATGACGAATTGAAAATGGGCCCTATCCCTAATCCAGAGCACTACCGATTGTGGAAAGATATTAACAGTAAATATTGTAAAACGAATAACCCCAATGATTTTTGAAGAAAACTAGATGTTTTTTATTAAATTGATTAATTTAAAAGCAGGTCAGTATTTTTATTTCCTTAGGTCAATGAACACTAGTCCCTCCTGTGAGCTCTAAGACTTGTTACGTATGATTTTTATACTGAATTTATCATAATAGCATATATTTTCAGCCCAAAATGTTCACACGCCACGCCCCAGTGCAAATCGGTAAATGTCACACGTTTTAATACGTTATTAAAACGCACTCTGCCGTGCAGGCCCTAAAGTGCAGTATGAGGAAAAAAGCGGTTTCGAGAAAATCGCGAAAAACTTTTTAACACTGTTTTTAATAATGTTATTAATGTGTATGGTGCATATTTTTATTGCTACGAGGACCAAATGACAACAAAGATGGTATTTACGAAAACAAATGTTAATTAAGTTTATTAGATTTTAATTAAAATCAGATATTTTAAAATCATAGCAGTTACTGCACGCAAAAAGTTACTCATATGCAGATTAAAATGCGGTAACAATACTCGATACCACAAAATGTTTGATGTTATTGCTACTTTGCAGACTAATTTGCAGTATTAAGACTTTTTACTGCATTTTAATTTGTATCTTGAATAAATTGCACATGCAGTATATAGTACTATATAACAATGTCCGCCAACTTACGAATATGTTTTAGGTAGGAAAGGTGGTGTATTTCTTTATTTGTATTGCTTAAGTATATGATACTCATGAAAAGTTTAAGTTTTCGATCTCGAGGAGTGTCTGCGTTAGCCACCATCTTAGATTGAAGGGGTCCAAATTCGTTCTTTTTCACATAATGCTTCAACAGTTGACTTTATGACAAAAATATCTAGAGAAGTTTAAAGACAATAACATTCCTCAACAAATAGTATTTATAGATATGATACGTACCTATATTTCGTTTGTTTAGACTCGTGAAACTTGTTTTACCGAATGCGTAAAAGACAACTGATAAAATAAGTTGTTTTTTTATTAAATCAAGTTCTTTCCACTCAATTCAGTGCAAATAGTGCAATTGTCAATTATTTATCAACCTAAATTAAGAAAAAGAAAATGTTCAATATGAAAATGTATTTTATTCATTAGAACCACAGAAAACAAATATCCGCAATACATAAAAAAACCCTGTATAAAACAAAAAAACTATCTGGCTGACTGACTGATGTATCAACGCCCAGCCGAAACCGCTAGGTGTAGAAGCATGAAATTTTGCACAAGCATTCCATAAATGACGTACCTAGGGCGGATTTTTGAAATTCTTCCCCTAAGAGGTTTAAAAATGGGATTAAAGTTTGTATGAAAATAATGTAATCTTACTCGATTTACGTGAAACTTTCCAATGTACAATTATTATCAACAAAATCGATTAAATAAGTGTTAAGAGGCTTTTTGATAATTCTATACATAAAATACGCATCTTCGTGGACAAAATCGTGGGCAAAATAGTTAGGTACTCGTCAAATGTGTAGATTTCTTATCAATGTTGAGTGTTCTTCCCTAACTTTGTTTCTATGTTACGTACAGAATACGTACAAATAAAGTTGTTGTGGAATTTTTCTTTAAACTTCTTTTATAATTATATTTTTGTCATAAAGTTAACTGTTGAAGCAATAAGTGAAAAAAACAAATTTGGACCCCTTCAATCTAAGATGGCGGCTATGCATTAGCCGACACTTCTCAAGCTCGAAAACTTACATTTTTCATGAGTAGCTTACACTTAAGCAATACAAATAAAAAAAAACTACACCACGTAAAGCAAGGCAAAGCCTCTTTTTGGTCCCCATTGACTGGACTATAATATTAAGGTAATTGTAACTTAATTTTAAGGTGCTTTCAACACATGCGGTAATAAAGACATTTCGATAAAAATTAAATGGTAAGTAGGTACACTTGAAGCTTTTTGGTTCCGAAGAAACATGAGATTTTTCAATTAAATGGCACATTAATTACCTACAGTGTTTGGTTTCTGACTATAGATAATTTAAGGGGAAATTATAGAATGATTTTTACAAATCTGCTTATAAAAAAACCTACCAAAACACTTCGCGAATGGCGGCCATTTTTGTTTTTTAACCGACCGAACAGAAAATGTACATTTTCAGTAGTACAATAAAATGCAAATATTTTTGAAACCAAGAGATCTATATACATATATATTACTTTATTGCGAAGGTAAACGTTGAGGCTTCTGAAAATTAACCAAAGTTTTCAAAAAAATAAGAAAAAAGAAACAAAAAACATGAGAAAATACTAAATTGTACACAAAATTACTTAGCTCGAAAAGTACCCCTGATTCTTGCTTAGGTTTTCGTGGTAAATTAGAAGAATTCGACTGATTGAGAGAGAGAGTTAGCGACAAATTCTGACTAGAACGCAGTAAAATATGACCTGTGACTGCAGTGAAATTAGTAACATCGTTCAAGCTACCAATTATAATGCAGTAACAGAATATCATATTGCGTTTTAATTAGCATTTAAGTTATTTTAATCTTTTGAAAATACTGACTATACTGCAGTAAATAATGAACATACTGCTCTTTAGCTAGTTTTCACGATATAAAGTTACTTCAATAACACTAAATAAAATACCACTTTTTAGTACTTTGCTGCATTTTAATCTGTAGTTCATTGTGAAATAAACTAGTGATCAACCATGCAGTATTAACACTCTTGGTACAAAAACTACTTACTGCGTTTAATTTTATATTCCTCAATATTTTTTTGGGTGTGGAATACAGATTTTTTGTGGTAATATCGATATTTACTGCGTTTAACTTGGTAAAGTGACGGATCGTGGTAGACGTAACTGCTATTACTGTATTTTAGTTGGTATTGTAATGTATTTAGACATTAAAAATTAAGTTACTGCTTTCTTAAATTTGATTTTTGAACCGTTTAGAGCATCCTATCAAATACCTGATTAGATCTACATGTTCCTTATAACGTCTACATTAAGGTTCAATATTCAACAAAAAAATGACAAAAAGCCTGTTACTGCGTTTTAGGGCCTGCACGGCAGCACTATGCAAAAATAACTGGAAGGTTTATTCACGCAACAAGAAAAACCAATCATAGAAAAATCTAGGGTAGTAATTAGAAGCTAAACAATTAATTGCAATACGTGACTTCGAACAATGCCTTTCCTTGTATTTATTGTTTGAAGTTCTTTTTTTTCTGCATTATGTACACACAGTGATGACATTATTTCAGAAAATATTTTTATATGATACTGGCAATTTTTCTGTAAAAGGAACTTCTAAATAAACGCAAAGTTCTTGGTCTTTTTTAAGTTTAAACACGAATAAAAGTTTTGGAGTTTACAAATGGATGTATAATTATTATGTAAATCTTACAAACATTTTTAGAATTCTAGGTGAGATGTTATGTATAGATAGAAGCTATCTCTAAAACTTCGATATTCTTTTAACAAACTCAATAAAGATTACGATTATTAAGATACGGATACAATATCTGAAAATTCCAGATAACGTTACAAGCTATGAGCCATACGATGTTAATAATAATTAATTTCGTCATCATGTTAACATTGATCAGACAGGGGCCATAGTCCTTCCATAATTATAGATAATCAGTCCACTAAATCCACCAAACGCCATAACCCTGTCTTTTCTTTCCATATTCTGCAATAGTACAACTCCACCCAGGGGTTGTCCTTGGGTATTGGGTACATTTGCATAGAGCATTCAGGGATAACCGCCAGTTGGAGCACGATTTCATTTGAAATGTCTAATCGGCCTCTGCAGGCTGGCTTCGGCTCCTGCCACGCCCTCCAAAAGCCTGGGACTCCATGATCTCGAGATGAGCAAACATTTAAATAATAATTATTATCGTCGTCATGTTATAAAATAATATTACATTAAAGTAGATATTAATTGAATTATTATTATTAATTGAATTATAAAGGAATGATTAAAATATGGATTTCGTAAACTATGACAACCATAACAAATAAAAATAAAATAATATACCATTAAAATTAAACATTTAAACTTGATATTGATTAAACGATTGTTTCAAAATAATGATAATAATATAGATTTTATAATTTAAATCAATTGGTTGCAGGCACCACTACCTCCACCAAAATGGAAGGGAGTCTACAAGGCTGTCGAAGAAATGTATCAGTGTCCACAAAACAGCCCTCTTGGAGTTATTGGTACTGAAGATTGCCTCAAAATCAACGTTTATGTTCCTGCCAAGACCAAAAAACCACTACCAGTCATGGTCTATATCCATGGAGGTGGTTTTATTCTAGGAAGTGGTGGCAAAATTATAGTAGGACCAGAGTTTATAGTAAAACATGATGTCATAATGGTCTCATTTAACTACAGACTTGGAGCACTGGGCTTCCTATGTTTAGGAATCGAAGAAGCACCTGGCAATGCGGGATTTAAAGACCAAGTTGCTGCATTGAGATGGGTTAAGAAAAATATTGCAGCATTCGGAGGAGATCCAGATAACGTTACAATTTTTGGTACAAGTGCCGGCGGAGCATCAGTATCCTTACTTGTTGCTAGTGAGGCTACAAATGGTTTGTTCAAACGAGCAATTATGCATAGTGGATCGTCGTTGGTAAACTGGGCTGTGAATCACGACCCAGTATCAGTAGCAAGTAAAATTGTGAGCATGTTAGGCTATGAAACAAAAGAACCCAAAGAACTTTATAAATTATACTCCAATTTATCAATCAACGAGTTAGTGCTAGCAACAGCACATATCCCTATATCACAACTTGTACTTCAAGAGTTATTACTAGTTGCATGCGTAGAGAAAAAGTTCCCTGGAGTAGAATCAGTACTCAATGATCTACCATATAATTTGCTAACCAAAAAACCTAAAAATATTCCACTGATTTACTCGACAACAGATCAAGAGGGATTATATTTCATCGATCAAGAAACGGAAAAGACACTGGAAAATTATAACAAACGCAGTGTATTTGGTAGTGATCTAGTATTTGCATATAAAGATGAAGAATTTAGAATATCTGCGAAAGTAAAAGAATATTACTTTGGAAATGAAACCGTGAGCGAAAATAATATCATGAAATTGTCAGATCTGTACACGCATTTGTACTTTGAAGTGCCTGTGATGTTAGAAGCAGAACTGGTTACTAAGAATTTTGTCACTCCTGTGTATAGCTATTATTTTACTTATTCTGGTGACAGAAATTTTTTGAAACACGGGACAAAATATAAGAATGAAATAGGAGCAAGCCATGGAGATGACTTATTCTACATGTTTAAGAGTACTATATTGTTATTTAAAGTCAAGCCCAAAGATCAAATTGTGATAGACAGGTTGACAACAATGTTGACTAATTTTGCGAAATACGGGTGAGTTACAAAAAATATCGTATTAAACACAAATAGAAAAGACTATTAAAATACTAAATAAAAAATAACATGAACAAAATTAAAACATTTTACAAAATCACACGTTTTGTTTCAGGAATCCAACACCAAATGATTTACCAGTGAGATGGGTTCCGCATAGCAAAAACAAGTTGAACTTTTTAAACGTGGGCGATGATCTGAAGATGGTGCCAGTTCCAAATCCTGATGAACTTCAGTTCTGGAAAGATATTTATACCAAATACAGAAAAACTAACGTTTCCATATAAAACGATAAAGGTATCGTAGCATTTGCGGCAACTTATGGACTTTCCGCAAAAGCTAATTTTTTTTTAAATGGTAGTGGACAAATATTTAATAAAAAAATATATCTGAGAATTTAAAGGTACCTACTGATTTTAAAAATTTTAATCATATTTTTTTTTAAGTTTTAGCTTAGTTATTTTAGTTTATTGAACATTTTTATATGTAATAATGTCAACAAAAAACGTTATTCTATGCCAAAATAGTTATGGACATATAAATAGTTATACTTGAAAAGAAATCCCACAAAATTCTTGACTTTGAACTCTATTCACTCAAGTTATTGGTATCTATTCACATTTCTTTACAAGATTATAATCTTAGTCAATAGTTTAGCATACCTACTTAATGTGAAGTAAGTATAAGTGAAGTCCAACAGAATACTTAATATCAGTCATCTTGTTCATTGTGCCAAAGCTTTGTTTACATTTTTATAAAAAACTTTTTCTAAAAAAAATGTGACCGCCTTCAAAAACAACCACAAAAAAGGGTAAAATAACCTACAAAACTTTTCTTTCGGAAGTGGGTGACTTTTTTTATTAATTTCATTGTCTCTTTTGCCACCGACTTCGGAAAGAAAAGTTTTGTAGGTTATTTTACCCTTTTTTGTGGTTGCTTTTGAAGGCGGTCACATTTTTTTTTTAGAAAAAGTTTTTATTTTACTCTTTTTAGTTTAAATATTCAACCACAATTCTTGTCATCGTCATTTTCTTACATGTGCTCTAGAATTTTGTAATCCGTAGCACCGGTAATAACATCGATATCTCTTTCATTCATTCCCTATCTAAAAAACTACTGAACCGATTTTGATGAAACTTAAAGTATTCCCTAAGTTGAATGATACCTAGTACAACAAAAAAAGAATTACTTAAATCGGACTTGTAGTTCCGGAGATATGCGAACACAAACATAATTTACTTAATCAGAGGAGTTGTACCTTCCATCATCAGCTCAGCTACATGAGATGATGATTTACATGCGCAAGTACTTAAATTACTTCATAAGATGTGCGAAAAACTAAGTGTGAACCAATAATATTTGAGGGTTGCCCTCGATTTCTCCAAGATCCAATCATCAGATCCTGAAATGCTGACAATGGGACCACACGGGAAGCACCAGCTTTCAAATAAAAAAAGAATCATGAAAATCGGTTTAGCCAGTCGCAAGTTATGAGGTAATAAACATTAAAAAAAAATACAGTCGAATTGATAACCTCCTCCTTTTTTAGAGAGAAAATAATATAATCTGTTGGACATTACGGGTACAAAGTAAAAATTGAAGCTGGTATAAGTAAAGCGCAGACAGTAGTTTATTTTTAAATTATGATGAGTGCGTAAAATAGTAGGTAACAGTTATACATGGTTATACTTTAGGGACCAATTTCAATTCGATAAAAAAAAAATTATACTATTAATCCATACCATCTTTGAACCACCTTACAAGAATCGTAACTACAACTTAGTATCTATAACATGGTATGTATTGGCGTAACTTAATTGTAATAGCATCGTTAATATTTTGTTTAAATTGAATAGCAATATTTGCGTGTTAATTCCAATACGTGAAATATGCAGAACTTTTTAGATTTAACACCAAAATGTATAATATTACACGCAATCAAAGATCAATGCTGAGACAGAATTGACAAAATGTGAGCTGTTTAACGTTTAGCGTGTGAGCTACTAAGAAGTAGATCTGAGGGACATTAATTTAGCAAAACGACATTCTGACACTGATTTTCATTAGTAGAAGAGGCAGTTTAAGAAATCGCTTTCACTCAATAAATTGTACCACAGACAATAGTCAGATCGCACTTCTGCACAATGTATGCCATGAATATTGTATTGTAGGAGGACACTGCGTCTGCGACATTTCTGTTCCTGTATCACTGTAATGTAGCTCAAGGTTAAGATTATTTGCTAACATTACTATTTTTATTCTAAAACATACTTTTAAGTTTTGTAACAATATTTTATTCGTTAACTATACAACCACGATAAGAATTAATCTGTTAGAGCGCCGTTTTGTTACAACATAATACGATGCGTGCGTGTACGATTTCAATTGGCACATTTTTATTGAATTGTAATGATTGTTAATATTTATGGGTTTTTGTTAAAAATAACTGTAAACGTACTTTTAAATAATTTTAGTATCCTGCTCTCATGTTTGTACTAAAGGGTTTATGAAAATATTTAGTTTGTAGTATTTAATATAAATTTTGTATTTCTATCAAAGGTTGTACAGTATTAAATAAATTATTCAAAAAGTTTTTTCTAAAATCCCCAAATGATAACTCTTCTTGTTTCATTTAACAATAATTCCCAGTAGAGCCGCTCTCTCATAGAACCTTAACTAAACCCCCTGTGGTGTACAATTACACTCCAATTAGCTTTAACCACTGATATTTTCATTTGCTACCCAAAAAAATAGGTCCCTGAGCACACGCCTCGCATTTTAACAAGACATTACCCAGCCTTTATCTAGCTATGTTTTCATTACGTTCCCTCCGTAGGTACAATTGCAAAATTTTATAAGTATTTAAGCAATAAAATTAAATTTATGAGCCTCCTTTACAACGCCGTGCGCTTAAAAAGATAACCCCGGGACGAGTAAAGGCGTTATTTATCGCAACTTCGGACTTTCTATTCATAATGTTGTGGTTTAATATTTATATTTTCGGCGTTTATTAAAATTTTATTTGTATCAACTTTTAATTAGTTTGGTGGAGATCGGGTTGTGCTTGGACACTTTTGTTTTTTGTAAAAGAATTTCTGGATGTGTTTACTGGATAATTTTCAGTTAAGAAATTCTTTCTTGAGCATGAATAGTCCTTCCTTTCATTGTTTATTCCGCCTATCTTTAATTTCATGATTTCATTTAGTAAAACATTTTCTTAACACTGTAACAATAGTGTTTTGCTAAAAACAAGACTACAAAAGGTTTACATACAATATCTGCAAACCTTTTCCAAACTATTTCGGCCATCAACTTCCACTTTAACAGCAGAATACCAGTATTTAACAAAAATTAAACTTAATCAACTAAAGATAAACCAAACTTCCAATCTCAAATGAGATAATAATATAATAATATGATTTCACGTTGTTGCAAATCCCAACATTTACGTAAAAATTACTCCATTATTAAGCAAATCCGAACACAGATTCTCCGAAATCGAATCGAAATAATAGTGGCAGCACAGAAGCTATCCTGTATGTAAAATAATCCAGCGCTGCATTTGCCATTCATTGCGCTTTAGATAAAACACGCAGACATTTTTATTTTTCCATGTAAAATGTCCGTTTCAACACGACAGCTCGACACCAGAAAATGAACCTTACCCTTTAGTTTCAAAGTTTCAAATACGTTGAAGACTTGATTTGAAAAAGATTGCAAGACAATTTCTCGATTTTCAAAAGGGGGTGTGCAGACGGGATGCTTTTTACAGCTGTTTAGTTTTGTAGTATCGAGAAAATGGTAGAATATTTATGAAAATATTGAGTAGGTAATACAGTATGATGAGCAAACCGTAGTTTTATAAAATATTTTGAAAAGTCTTTGGTACGTAGAACAGCATGATAAACCTTCTAGTTTATTGTTTACTTATTGTTTGGTTTTATTGTTTTCCTTAAATGTCTAAAAATGTTTTTGTTGTATTATAAAAATAGTTATGGTAGTAACTTTAATATCACTGAAAATTTTCGTTAGTTCGGTTGAGTCATAATACTTATTACTTTGTAGATTTACACACAGCAACCATCACAGCCTACCGCGACTAAAAGTCGCAAATCTACTCGAAAAAAAGTGAAATGAATAACAAAAAGCGCTTGAAGCTAGCAGAAGCAGCGGAAGCGTGAACCAGCGGCGATAAACAACAGACAATCGTACTTATCACTGAGCAGCCATAATTATCTGACATCTTTGTCAACTGTGAGGGAAACATCGAAGATCGTCGCAGTAACAGGGTACCTACTGGTCTTGCATCTATTAGAACTGATTTTGGACTATGAAGGGTCTATTTAATTTAATAATAACACAAAGGTGAAATTCTTGAAAGTGGCGTAGAGATAGTCTCTGATGCTAACCGCCGTCAATTTTGACAATGACAGCTGTCAAATTTTAATAAAATCACTGGTATTCACGTAGGTTGTTCGACAGGAAACTTCTTTTTTCTGACTCAATTATCATCATTTCATAGATTTCTTGTAGGACCAGTTTGAAGCGGCTTGCATTTTGCTCGATCCTATGATCATAATCAGATCGTCCTCACCATGAAGGATGATGATGAATTGAGATGTTATGTGACATCATCATTGTCCCTTGTCCCATTCCAATTGCAAATTCATTTGTTGGTTGACATCATGAAATAGAATTATAGTTTCAGTGTCCTCTTTCTTTGCTTGAGCATGAACAATGTCACATTGCAAGTTATAAATAGTATTAAGTAGCTTTGTTTAATTTACATAACTGCTACTTAAACTGGAATTTAATATTTTGCTTTCACAATGCATTGGTTCTTTGTTTGTTTCTATACTAATTATAAGGGAACATTTATCAACTACTTAATTTAATAAATTGAATTGTATGAAACACATCCCAGTACATTTTAATGTAAAATTTCAACGATGATTTTGGCTGTGTCTATTTATAAAATAAACTATATCACAAATAAATAAACAGTTGGACATTTATATTCATTATCAAAGTGTTATTGTGTATACGCTTGGTGATTACATTTCTGTGTCCCTCGGCGCCCCCTGGCGGCCCCAGTCGGCTTTACAATTTTGTGCCACTAAACAACGCCATATTGTCTACCCTCATTTAAATTATTGGTTCGTATTTTGCCCTGAATTTAGATCTTGACTTGATTTGAGCTGTTAAATATGGAAGGGCCTGAGGAGATGCTAATTTTCGTCGAGAAGCTTTTGTAAAGATTTTAAATTTTGATGTGGATGAGGAAAAAATGATAGAAAAAGTATCTGTTATGCGTAGTGAAATACAAAAAGAACCAGTAACAGATTATATTATTAAAGAAACAAATAGTGTGGTTACAGACGAAAGCTCTTGTAAATGAATAGCAATGGATCTAAGCCTCGAGTCTGGGGAGTCGGGTAATAGAAACAGGTGTCTGTTTAATTGTACTCGTGAGGAGAGTCGACATCTTTTGTACGTATTAATAGATTATTCCACACACAAGTAAATAGCTCGCGTACCATTCGAGGTGTTAATTATCTCGTGAACTAAAGCAATTTGAATAGAAGGAGACACGGTCTGTTTTAGAAAATTAGTTAATTAAATCACGTCTGGTAAAATCATTTTGAACGAAATATTTAAAATTTTTGGCTTTCGCTTGGTTAATACGAGTACCTAGAGGTACCGTAATGTATTTTCCAAAATAAAACTACTTACTGAAAAATAGAGTACAGCTATTTGTGTATAGTGCCGTAACTACATCGTCCTTAATATATTAAGAATGATGTAGTTACGGCACTATCAACAAGGTACAACAACTACCTATCAAAAAGAGTAGTATTTTTCTTAAGAGTTCAAAAATAGCATCACAAATTGTCTGCGCTTTGTTCGTGTTAAGCTTATGTGTGCTATATGTATATAAAAGTTGGCTGTAAATTACTTAATCCGGCCTTACTACGTAAACAAATTCGAGTTTGCTACTAATAAATTCTGTCCATCCTAATTTACACTCTTACCAATATTTCCTCGCAAAAAAAACATTCCGCAAAACTCGGATAAGAAAACCGTTATTCATCTGTAAATTCATTTGTCGAACTTCTTCAAACTCATTACAGGCCGCCTTTACTTCGTGAATTTATTCAGCATCAATCAAAATTGCGACAGATGCAAACCAACTAAGCGTTTCATTAGCAAATCCATATTTTTCCATCCAGGCCTGGCCAGGTGTGCTCAGATCCACGTAATCACTACGGTGATGAGAAATGGCCTCGTCTGGAAAGCTGCTGGATCCGATTGGAAATTGCTATCGGATGTTTAAGTAGCTGCAATTTGTCATGTGATCTGGCTGTCTTAATTTTCTTTGTGGAGCTCGTTAGTGTATATTGGTGCCAGAAATTGATGTTGTAGGATTATTTGGCTTGAGTTTTCAATTGCTGTGTTCAAACACTGCGTAGCATTCAACTTAATTGGCTTATAAAGTTCAAACTGCTGGAACACAGACCACCTCACAAAAAAAGAGAATATGGAGTGACTGCTTTAAGTCTTCAACACCTACATCACAACGATCTATAAAAAGAAATATGACCACTTCGTTTTCTTTGATAAAATCCTGAAATTATTTTCTTCATCACTCAGTAATCATAACTCAACTTTACCAACAAAATCTTCAGAAAACAATGCAAATGATTGTGAGTATAATTAGCAGCTTTGCACTAACTAGCCTAATGACGTGTATTCCGAGTGCTCCCTCAACGAAGCCCTGGCTTATGTAAATTATATTGTCATCTTCAAGAATAGGCATTAAACCGCGACGTCTACCTGGAGCGGTGCAAGAGGCAAAAGATCGGCGGCTTGAAGGAAATAGTAACTTATTGCTATTTTATAAAATAAGGACATTATTTTAAGCAATCACCAAGGGAAATGTTAAGGGAATGTTTTTCTTGCCTGATCTTATAAAAAAAACGAAACAATTTTAAAAACCACCACAAAAATGTGTAAAATAACTAACATTTTGGAAGTGGCTTCGTTTATTAATTCATCACTTTTTTGTCACCGACTTCTGAAAGACCTTTTGTTCTGAATGAGGGACCTTTTGAAGTCGGTTTTTTTTTTTACCCTTATAGTTCAAATATTCAACACAAACAGCGTGAATATCCACTACCCCACCTCAGATCAACTGTATGGTTGGTGCGGTATCGTATAAGAGTGTTCTAAGGGTATTAATCTCTATACACTATCTCATGGTTCTTTATTGATAATAATAAATATTATATATCGGAATCATCCATATTTGTTAGTAACAATGAAAAACTTATAAACTAATGTTAGTACTAAAACTATATCAGTAATACTCCCCAGGTTCGGCGTATCCCACCTATCAGCTAACGTTCTAAGAATGTTGTTGAGGCTGGCGCGAACCCGGCGTAGCAGAGATGCGCATCTCATGCGCATAATAGCCGAGAAACTAGCAACGTTCGCGTCGGCAAACATGCCAGACGCGCTGCAAAAACGCGGCAGCCCCATCAACACCCGGAACGTGTAATTATTATTGTACGCGCAGGCCACTATATGCCCTCTGCGTAAAGTTCGTCCACAGGCTGCACGTGTAAAAGGACTGGCAGTAGGCTTTAAAAAGCGTCATCTAGCTCATCCTAGCATACACCCTCGAAATTTTCTTTTAAAGAATAGCATAGCTGATCAGCGGAACCACTCAGGAAAGAGATCTTTCTTTTGTATGTTAGAACAGACAGTATTGCTTCTGTTATGCAGCGGTCAGGTTATGACCGAACTACTGCGGTTCTGCTGCTATTGATAAGCAGTGGTGTTGTACTACCAGCCTATTTTTCTTATACCCGCTAAGTTCTTATCACTTGTGGATTCGTTGTATATGAAAATGCCATCTCATTTTGAACACGGCATTATTCTTGTTTTACTTTTGTACTACTTTGACATCCTACTTTAAATTGTTATTTTAATGTTATACATATAATATTTATATCTTAAAACGGATAAGACATAAACCAACTTCCAGAGTATCTTAAGCTTTCTGTGAAAAATAGATAGAATTCAGGTTAAGGAAAAGAAGCATTAAAATGTAAAGATAAAAAAATACCAAAAAACATGGAGTTACGAAAGAATATTTTTTGTCTACAATCCAAAGATAATAACCGAAGTTAAAATGTAGCTTCATGGTACATAAAGTTGGGCGTTCTTTTAGTTCTCTAAACGTTGTTCTATTGTTTAGTTTACTTTTAATTTATTCTTTCAAACTCGTTGTTTTGTCATCCCTTGGAAGTCGGTGGAATAGGTAAATTAAAAAGGAAAGTCAACCGGAGGTTTTTTGGCAGCTAAAAATATCGCTTTGTTAGTGGTAGTCCCAGACTGTGGATTAATTTAATTATCAGATTTCGTATTTTATAATGAATGCTGGAATGGTAGCCAAATGGCGAACACTATTTATTTTTGATACCATAATGATGACAAAATAAGCTTTAGTACCCGCCTGATGGTGTGCGGTCACCGTAGCCTCAGGCGAACCAAGTGTCCGCCTCGCCTGAGGTTACAAGTAACATCACTGATAAAAATGATCTGTGCTACTCTTTTATCCCTCCCGTACCTCTTTCCCTCCCCTTTCACGCTCTTAACACCCCCTTCACTCTCTTAACACCTTACGTTACTGTATTTATAATCACAATACTGTTAACGCCTCACTTAAGCGAGCTCAACGAGCCCTGCCCCTAACAAGGCGATCGGTCTCACTAAGCGGACCCTAATAATCTTCATAAGCCAGGGTACGACGTGACTCTGGTGCCCTGGTACCCGCGGGTATACCCGAACGATTATCATAACGGTTTGTTGTGTGAATGAGAATAGTTGGTTAATTATTGTTGGGTTATTTAGATTCGTGTTTGCCGAAAGAAGTTTTATTTTAAAGTGACTGAATTAGTGACATCAAAGTGATTAAGGGCTGGTTTTTCAATAGTCAGTTACCCGATAACTGAGGAATAAAAATGGCGGTTTGACAGCTCATCTATGGAAAATATGTCATACCGTTATTTTTATTCCTCAGGTAACGGTTAACTGACTATTGAAAAACCAGCCCTTAGTGTAATGTTTGAAGGGAAATTATTAGCTTGAGTTTGTTTTATTCACAGAACATTCGACTTTTAACAAACGAAATCTTATACAACGTGTAACGTTAATAGCGCAAAACCTTTCGTGGGGTAACTCAGCTCATGTTACTAAACAATGTTTGTTCTAAGAATTTGGAAATTCGCAAAAAAAATGATTTTTCATACTGATGGGCCCGATCAATGTCTCATTTTGTATGAAAACAAATTATTTTTTTGCGAATTTTCAAAGTCTTAGAACAAACATTGTTCAGTAACATGTGCTGAGTTACCCCATGAGAGGTTTTGCGCTATTAACGTTACACTTTGTAGTGTCGTTTCAATCATCAATTATTATTATCATTATTTTCTTGCCCTTATTCCAATTTATTTTGGGTCGACGCAACATGTCTTTCTACTGCCATACTTCACTCCCTTTATTAACTTTACGACTATCTATAACGTTATTTTATCATTAAAAAAAAAAAAGGTTGCACTCCAGGAGTGCCGGTAGAAGTGAAAACTTTTTTGTTACTATGTTTTATTTTAAAACTGGAGTAGTACAGATATGAAATTAACTAATTTGAATGACGTCTTACTCATTTTCGATCAGGGTCACGTGACCCTGACGCGAGTTTTAAATTTTTTACCCATTACAGAAAAAGTGTACAACGCCGCTAAAGAAGTTTTCACTTCAAAAATCGGTCCACACTATTCTCCTACCTACTTACCATGTTAAACACATTCATCATTACGTAATAGAAAAACGACAACAGTTGCGCAATTACCGCGCGACCCTCGTCAACGACCGCCTGCAACCCTTTGCAGTTCCCACTAAAAGTGTGGACTACACGGTGTACTCTCGTATGCTTGTAACGCGGTAATTATTCTCCCGTTCAAGTGGCGCGCGTATAAGCCGGTATAAGCCGGGCTGTGTGACTTCAAACACGAATTAACTGTAATTGTTTAAGCGGTTGCAGTTGTTGTTGTGTTGTGGTGTTGTTAGTTGTGGAATAGCGTTTTAGCGCAGAATAAAAATGTGTGACGAGACTCAATATAGAAATGAAAATAGTAGTGACAGCAATTTGTGATGCTAATATTTTGCATAGTTGATGAAACATTGCTTTTCGATAATTTAATTGAGATTTCTGCCTGCTATTTCGTTAATTCGGGGTTTTTAAAGAATTAAACCTACTTCTCTACAAGAGACTGCTGGAAAACCTACTGACAAGCTTTTTTTATTTCTTCGCTAACACGATTGTTCTTCGACTACCCTGAGCCCGGGATGCTCGAGTTGTTCCTCATGCTCTCTCGATCGGAATTTGGCCCTCATACACTTGCGAACCCGGTGCCTTCTGTCTGTCGTACTTTATTATCAAGTCTATGTCCCAGCATTGACAACATTGTGGGCTGGTAACACTGGAAAATTTCGATAGGTGGAGCAGGGCAGGATATCTGGTAGGACGCGGACACGATGATTGCTGCCAATGTAGAAATGCTTTGCCCGAATTTTTGCCTAAGATACAACACAGAGCTGTACAAAAGGTATGTTATATGTTTATGTCATCCCCAAATTGGCTACAAACACCTGTCCTGATTGAGGTAGGTATACACGAAAACGAAAAGTCTGACAGGAAATAACGATTGCTTCATGTTCAGCAGTGAGAGATACCGGCTTAAAAGGATGACGATGACTACACCACTGCTGAGCTGGAAGTATTAAGTTCGATTACCAAATCGGACTTAGTGTTTACTCAGTAGATTTCTCCGGCAGAAAATTCCCAGCAGCAGATTTGTGCAAAGCATTAGGTACTGTCGAAATGTGGGTTTAGTATTAGGTACAGCTCTACCTAAACGTTCGAGGACTGCTAACAGATATTTTATGATACGAGAAGGCGAATCAAATCAACCCAAGGCAAAGGCATCTCAGTTCAGTTATGACGTCACGTGGCTCCTTAGACTGTCTATGATGGCCTGTCTCTGTAGGCCATTAAATCTGTCTGCCTGTATAACTGGCTGACATTGTCTTTGTATGACTAATAACTTACCTAATGAAAGTCTATTTAGCTACTAGTCATTATAATGAAGAATTGAAGACTCTGATTTAAGTTTATGAAAATCTATGTAGGTATGTCTATTTAGCATTTAGAAACTATTTGATTACTATTTATGTATGAATAAATTGTGATAAGCGTTATTATTTTATGACTGTTTTTATATTTTTCTTCTTAAAATTAACACTAATACAAAATATCTTTTACCAAACTTCGAGAACCGTATCCGTAGATATCCTTAGTACATTGTATAGCCTTTGAGAACTCCTGGCAGTTTCCACTTAGTAATGAAAACCTAGTGCAACACAAAATTACAATTAGCATCTAATTAGCAAGCCGACTTATAACGGGGATCCGCTGAATAATTATAAAAGGCGAAATGTTGCGGAACCTGAAGCAGGGCCTCGCATCAAAAGAGCAATATAGCAGGCCACAGACACGTGGTTGGTTAAGGCCTGGCGAGGCCTTTTTTAAGTGATGTTATATGGAAGAGATACAGTCAAATGTTCAGAATGCATAGTTTTGTAACAAAAAATAGTAGGTATAATTTTATTTTCCAAACCGCACACGGCCTGCGTTGTGGATTATATCCCAGTCCCTCTCGCAGAGAGCAGTATGTCCAACTGTGGGAACATTATAATATAATTTTATTTTCCAAACCGCACACGGCGTGCGTGGTGGATTTATCCCAGTCCCCCTCGCAGAGTGCAGTATGTCCAGTTGAACATTATTTATGCTGGTGAGTGCGTCATGTTTGTTATCGTCTTGTATAAGTTGAATGAGTAATCATATTTTATTAACAAAAACTGTAACAGCCAATTAAGTAGACTGATTCCTTTTTTAGACTAATTCTCCTTTAATCGGTTTTGTATTTTCTCTGTTTTTTGCGTAACACGGTATACCTGGAGGCGCTAAACCGCGGTTTCATTTGTAGAGTTTCAAGTTTCAGGCATTTAGAAGGTTAACTTTTTAAATTTAAATTAGTTTGTGATTGAATAGAATATTGTTAAGAGTTTTTAGACCTAAGTATTCTTATAAAGTTCCATTCAAATCGGTTCAGTAATTTCAGAGAAAAAGGCTCTGAAAATTTGTTTAAAATGCCGTTCAGCGAACACGTGCTTAAAATCGGTTACATAATATTTTGCAGATATGAGAGATTGTTTTTTGTGCGACTTTATCCTTGTTCAAAACTTCCTTCTTCTGTTTCAGTTACCGCAAAAATCTTGTGAAAGATTTTATAAACAGAAAACAATGTCGAAGCCAAAATATTACACCAGCTAGGTCTGCAACGTTACTTACCTATTAAATGCATTAAGCTTTTAACACATGTCTAATTCAGGGAAACGTGAACACAGGCCTTTAGCACAATACTAATTAAAATTAAGCTCTATGAAGTCAATTTTAAAGTTGTTTTTAGTTTGGCCGAAGTTTTCAGAAGGGATCATTTCGAAGTTTTTCATGGGAGAGCTAGAGTGTTGGTACAGGCGTGAAGTTGGGTCGTCTCATTTATTATTGAGCGGATACTCTCGGGGAGCTGGCTGAGTTAAAGTTTGTCACCCACCGACCTCATAGTATAGCGCTGACGCAGCACTTTGTGAACAAGGGAGTTGCTTGTTCAAGCTGCTTATTGCGCTTGACCAAACTTTAAATTGAAATATGTAATTTAACTCCCGTGTTTAAATTCTACAAGCTACATTATAAACGTGTGGATTCCAGTACAAACAATAACGTAAACAAAAATATTCTTTGTAAAAAAATACCTGAAACAGTCTAAAATATATTTGTAGAAAGTTGGAGAAATACTCGTATCTGTCATGTTGGGCAGGAGAGCAGACGAGCACTTCAGTCGATTAAATGCCAAGAGCTCGTGACTATAACTGTATCGATAGATGGATGCTGAGACGGATGACAGGGGAGATACAAACGAATGTAGGTAAAAGATATTCAAATACTAAAAGGTCTGAAAAGTTAGTCTTAAAACAACTTAAATATTAAGAATACTCGCATTTTGATTTATTATTATTATTTTGCTATCAAATTATTACATAATATTACATATTTACTTAATCTTCTTCTTTTTTTTTTACTAGGCTTCTCTGTCCCACTCCTGAGCAAAGGCCTCCCCCCATTCCTTCCACTTCTCTTAATGGTGTCCCGCCATCTTCTCCTAGTCCTGCCGCGACCTCGCCTGGCTGTCTCGGGGCTAGATTTCTGTGACATTACATTACTTCTTTTATAGCTGTATATTATTTCGTGGCCAATGGAAAAAAAAAACACAAGCCACAGCTTGCATTCTTTACTCTTATACCCTTTTAAGATAAATAATGTAAAGTATAATTGTTTTTTCCCCTACACTAAAAAAAAATACAATACAAGAGTAGCCTAAAATGGAACTAAAGTTAAATAAGTAAATAAAATAGAGACACTTAGATGACAAAGTACTTCCATCCATCGCTGTCATCCGAGAATGTGCCCAAAAGACTGGCAGCATTGCCACGTTGAAAACTGCTTTTTTGCTGCTTTTTCAAAAATATTGTTTTTTAAACATAAAAACCTAAACCTGGATACTGAAGGCGGAAGACAGGTTGCTGTTTATTACGAAGTTTGGAAGAGGCCTGCGAGTATCAACAGCAGTAGACTGAAGTACATTGATCGAAAACTAAAACTACCTAAAAGGAACCCCAGAGCAATGCCCTAGTAAGGTATAGCTTACAGTACTCCACAATCCTAACTTCTCCTACATCGGCAGTATCGGTATTTGTTACTTCTTTGGTCATTTACATCTCTTTATGTGCCTCTGTTGCTAAATAACTTGCCGATTGTCGTAACCGCCGCCATTCGGTAGCCTTCGAGAGCCTTCGGGAACCCTTTCGGCTTTATTTGAATTCAAGACTTTGTTAATTTCGCTTTTGATTATGATGTAAAAGTTTATGCTGGTTTTAAGTACTAAGAGGAGTAGTTAAAGATGTTCTGGGCTTCATATTTAATTTACAAAGTCTTTCTGAGAATGACAGTGAAATTAGTTATTATGTTTTGAATTGTCAAGAGGAGAATAAATTCTTTCATGATAAATTATTATTTGACGATACAGCTTTCAACAAAACAGAAGTTCTAATTATGTACCTACTTGATTGCCTTACTTTATAAGATTGAGTATAGAAGTGAAACATATTGAAGCAACTAAACTACCAGGCAACCAGGCGTGCTAGGAAGCTAAAAGTAACCAAGTCACGAATTCCCGATCAACAAACCTACGACTCTCGTCTACCAATACATTGGTCAGAAGCCGCTGTAAATATCTCAACGTAGCAATGGATTGGACTGGCTCAGCATCGTAAAAGATGGCGCAATACTGCGGTGAAGACTCAGCCTTCAAGTAAATAGAATAAATGGGTAAGCACTTGCCTAAAATAAACTGAAAAATGTCCCGAAAACCTTTGTATTGTATAAATAATTTGTTGAGAACAATCCTCAAAGTTATAAACCCTCGGTTGACCTATAGATTATCAAAACGCGACTTATTAAATATACATTACAATTAAACCGAGCCAACTTTCTGGCCAGACAGTGCTATAAAAAGCCTACAACAAGTTGAACGACAGAGCAATCCCAACTCGTCAGGGTCGTCAATCAGCAGATTCAACAAAAACATCCGAACGACGAACAATGCGAAAGCGAAAATACAAATTGTGGGATTTGTTTCGTCATCCCTACTGATTTGTTAAACAACTAAACGTGAAAGTTGCTTCGATCACCATTATGGTACAGAGTAAAAATATTTCAACGAGTGACTACTCGAGTAGGTTAACAATAAAAAAATTGTTTGAGTATTTGCTAGACTGTGGCTGTAATGAGTAGCTTCGATTCATCCCGGGGTAGGGTCGGGAATAATTTCCATTCCATGATTGGAGCACACAAGCGACACCTGAGACGGCGTTTGTCAAACTGACAGACGCTCCCCTCTTTTTGTATAAACATCAAATATGTAACGAATTATTCATTGCGGTTCGCTCCGCAGTGCGAGTTTTATTACAGTTTCCATTGCGAATGTTCCGGACTAGTGTTTTCTCGTTTAGTTAGACAGGGAGCTAGTTTGAGCGGGGTCTGTCCAGTTTAAACGATGTTTTGTAATTGTCTATGCTTCGTGTTAAGAAATTGCCTGCTATTTAAATGTTCCAACATTTTGCAAGCTGGTTTAGAAAACTAATTTCCTCCTCGCGGAATGAAGCTTTTACCAAATTACCATACAGCAGAAGCTATAATTAGCTTCTGCTTTTCATCAAATATCTCTTAACTCAAAACGAACCTATAAACATTTTTCTCAAAACTTAAAAAAAGTTTAACTCAAAGTACTTCCTATAATAATGCTTTTCATTCAGATCAATTAATTCAAAGTATCGCTATCAGCCGAAAAAACGCACACTGTATTTTGTCTTCTTCACATTCGCTTGCTTCCTAAATCAATCACAAATCTTTTTTTCATTCACAAACTCCCAGAAATCCTGAAAAAAAAGAAAAGAAAAAGAACAACAAAGTTACATAAAAATAAACAAGTAACAAACTAAAAGCCCAACAATATCATTTGGCTAAAACGTCCGGCGTAGACAATCAGTTCTCTAAAGGTATTATTGTTTTAAAGACGCGCTCTGCAGCCGACAGGCGCATTGTGCCCGACCCCGCACTACGTGGGGTGACATTGTGAGCGGTTACAGCGCTGTTTTATACGCTTGGCATTTTGTTTTTTGTCGTCATACGTATGTTGTGTTGGGTCTGTCGTATGATTGGTGAAATATAAGGATAGAAGAAGAAAATTCTGATCGTTTTCTGTTTTAAGTTTGTTGGTTTTGACTTTATTTTTATCTTAAGAGCGCTAGTACATACTGAAAGAACACAGTTTCTGTCAATTTGACATCGTGATGCCCCCCGCATAAAAACAAAACACTAACGAAACAGCTATGCCTCGTATACCAGGAAGAAAACAACATGAGCTTTTGCCACTTTTCTTTCGAATAAACAAAGTAAGATCCCGAGCTTCTAAACACTACTTGTATTCTTAAACGAATAGATAATATGATAAATGTATACCTATCAAAATAAAATAAGGGCCATTCATTATATTACACTTTAAACCGCACATTGTGTCACACTACGAATTGGATATATTTGTAATTTACAAAGTGTGCATTATAAAGATTAATTAATTCCATTCTATAATACGAGTAAATTATCTTGTTATGATATCTTTCAAGTGTTAATTTTGTTTCTAGTGGCTAATTTGAATTCATAACTTATTTAATTAGATTTTTGAAATTATTTAGAATTTACGATTTGGTGTTTAAAATTTTTCAAACTTTTTCTTTGACTTATACATCAAACAGTCATTTATGCCATCTATTCAGAGACATAATTATGGACGCAAAACCAGCCACTTGGGGTGATTACGGTGACATAGATAAGGAGATATAGCCAGAAGTGGTCGGTTTAATGCTCGAATATTTCCAACCAGTGGTACAAAATATTTGTCAAAAGAGACGGGTAATATCACCAAACGCCGTGATCCAGGAAGAAAGTGAGTAAGGCCCAAGAAGATCATCAAGTTCGTTCACCGCGCAAAGAGAGCGATAATCTACTGCGCGGATCATACAAACTCCATTGCGACCAGCCACAAGCTCCCCTATAATTGATAAGATAATTTCGAATCGGCACCATGAAGATTAAAAATTAATATTCAAGAAGATTCTTGGTTCGCCTGCAGTTAACTGTGAGCGGATGGTGCAAATCGTTAAACATTTGCAAAGGAGAAAATTTATTGAACTGTTTTGACTGGGCTTCAGTGCTTCATATACTGGGTTACAGCTGGATTATTTTTTTAATAAAGACAGATCTATCAGAGTTCAACAGGTTTCGGATCATTTCACTCTTGAAACAGAATGTTTTGGTGAGCTTTAAATTATAATCTCTATCTCGCACAAACTGAGCTTTCACTTCCTAACGAAGGTACGTAACTGCTCAAAATTGCGTAGAAAATGTGGTTCAACTCCACATTATTTCATTTGCACAGCAAGTAGTACCTGATTTCATCTTCGATCAATCGCGACTAACAGTGCATAGATTCGTTTATGCTCGAATTACGATGCTACAATTGGTCACTCAGGCTTTTTACCTGATTTCTATTGAAATGGTATAGAAAATGTTCGTTATTTAATACAGAACATTTCACCTTCAGTAAAATAACACAGGGTTTAAGAGAAAAAAGAACTCTCTGGAACATAGAAAACATTATTTTTTCGATTTCATTATTTTATTTATGAAACTTGATTCATTCCTGTAATTTCTCACTTTTCGTTCAATTTCGCTTATTTTTATGATTTATTGGAATGCTAACTTATTTTTTGTATGTTTTGTTCTCAGTAGTATCTGTATTCATGAATAAAATTCACAAAATAATATCAGGCGAAAGAGCCATGGCCGGCTGAGTGCTTGAACTTCAATGCTGCTAAGACGTGAATTTTTCCGCAAAAAGGAGCCAATCCGACCCGGTTCTATCTTTCTGAGGTGTAACCGTAAAAATGACAGGCCATCTTGACCTTTTTGGGGTGCCGTTGACATCGACCCACAATATTAGTCCACTTATTGAGTTGGCTGCAAAAAAGTTAGGTACATGGAGTGGTACAGGTTTGCCAAATCCCAACTCGATGCAATTGAGTCAATTTAATAGCGCCCTGCATTGATCGAGGCCACCATCTGCGGGGCAAGACGGAATGGGAAGTAGTCCTCGAATCATTATGCAAAGCAGTCATGCTAGCGAAGTAGGAGGTGGAACACGTGAGGGAGTGGACAGCCGCGTGACCTACGCCGCCGAGAAGCGATTTCCAATCAGAGAGGTACGCCTTGGAGGGCCGGAGCTTGTCTTGGTCACTGGACTGTCTTATCAGGTAACGGTGACCCTGGAACGTAAAGGGCTACTGAAGGATCATCATGGATATTAGTCAGTACGAGTCTGGTAATAAATCCCGTCCCACTCGGGAGGACACATTTGATGATTTTACCAAAAAAAAAAAAATACAATGCAGCTGCCAAAACGGAATACCGCATTTGACTGGATGCCGAACCTGATACAAGACTTCAACTCTCTTCGATCAAACCTAATAACAAGAAATCGACTGATAAAAAAAAACTTTATGAAAAAAAGTACCGACTTCAAAAACGAATACAAAAAAGTTTAAAATAACTTTTCTTTTGGAAGTCGGTGGCTTTGTTATTTATTTCATTGACTATTGCCATCGACTTCCAAAAGAAAAGTTATTTTAAACTTTTTTGTATTCAGAAAAGTTATTTTAAACGAATAAGTTAAAATAAATTTTCTTTTAGAAGTCGGTGGCTTTGTTATTTATTTCATTGACTACTGCCACCGACTTCCAAAAGAAAAGTTATTTTAAACTTTTTTGTATTCGTTTTTGAAGGCGGTACTTTTGTCAAAAAGTTTTTTTTTTAAAGTTACTTTTCTCTGGGTTAACCGCTACCTCAAAACGATCAGTTCATTTTTTCACGGATTTTCGGGGCGCACGTTAGAGAACCAAATCCTGCCGGCGTCGTGGGACTGTCTTATCAGGTATCCATGGCCCCGGATCGCAATGGGTTATTGAAGGACACCGTAGATTTTAGTCAGTAGTGTCAGTACAAGTTTGTATGTCCTTCCTGTAGTCCTGTCCTTCCCTGGGTGGAAGGGCTGATCTGACGATTTTACCACGTAATAAAAAGACATACCACCAGGGGCATGGTCGGTGGTATGTGGTTTCCGCAGCGAGCTATATTATCCAAACGAACTGGAATGTTTGGGAAGTTAGCAAGTCTAAAATTACATTTAATTACCAATTCAGAAAAAAAGCTATCAGAATTATTTACATTATTTTATTATCTACAAATTATATCCACATTCGAATATAGTAGGAAAATACAATCAACACATTTATATATTTACATTGCAAACAGATCAAAATTAAATTAATTCAAAATATTAGCTTGTATCAAGAAAGGTAGGTTATGCTGTATTCTTGGCGATTGGGAAAATTACTGGCCACCACTCATGACCTGCGGAAAATTCGAGGTACTACATTTTTCACATGGAATTTGATGTCATGACAAAGACACTAGCGCCGCGTATGAAGGTCATGAATGGTGGCGTGTATTTTAAAATTTAATAATTACGTGACTAATGTCAAAATGGTTGCGAGCGATACGTCCTCCCTCAAAAGGCGCCCCGCGCCGTCTAAATCAAAGAACAAACCGTTCTTGGTTTTATGTTGAATTTTGTCATTGCATATTATAATTGTTTAATACTATTATTTTACTTTTAAATGAGCTAATTATTTTTTAAATGCAAGCTAAGATAGTAACCTTAGTTATTCAATACTTTTTGATTGAATATTCAGTAAATATTGATAGTTAAAAAATATAATTTCGGACGAAAAAATGTCAAATTCTTCCTGTTTTGAAAAATGATTTTTGGTGTATTTCTGAATGGAAATTAAAGAAGTGATTAATGCAGTCCAAATATAATCTTTCAGATGTACCATGGACATTTTCAAATATTATTTTACTATTATACCTTCTATGTAATTCGGTACCAAAGTATGACAAAAAGTAGAATTTTATGAAACATTCTTTGCAAAGACAAGGTTTTTACTCATGTATGTAAACAAATCTAAAAATTTGTTTAAAGCACTCCACACAGAAATAATCAAACTTTCTCGAGTATATATCTTTTTTTTATTTGTGGCAATGACATACCCAGAATCAGGTTCCAAAAGTCGCACAAAAACAACGAAACGTGTGAAAGCCCTCTTAATTTATTCATGTCTTTACTTCTTACTACCAAGCTTGCTTTTGATAAATTGTTTTCTTTCATAAGTGTCTACCGTTTCAAACACTTTCAATGTACTAGTTCTTTTTTTTTTGTGATGAAATCATAAAATAAGTTCTCCCATCCAGGGCAACTCGGGACTGTCAGACTTGTCCTGACTAAAATCCACAGTGATCCTTAAATAACCCTATACGTTCTGGGGTCACGGTTACCTCGTCGAGCAGGCCTGGCCCGGCCAGGCCGGCAGGCTTTTGGCCCTCTATGCGGGGCCCTGTCAGATTGCTAACAGCTCTTCGAGGCGCGCGTGTAATGTACTAGTCTAATATTTATTTTTAATTTTATTGAGACCACTTACATTAACAACTACTTCCTCAACTTAATCAATTTCCTTATTTTCATTAGGAAAAAATCCTAGCATCTATTGTCCTGCCAGAAGCTAACTCTGCCTCCAGCCCTCGCTTCACGCTCTCGTGAAATTGAAAAACAACGATACGCCTCTTTTGTTTGGTCCTTCTTTGTCTCAAACAAGATACTTATCAAGCATTTACTCGTTTACCTGGCTGTCCGCTTTTTTTAATAAGCCGTCTTGTTTACCGTTCTATCTGGGAGGGATCTCGGTGATTTTATTTTGTGCTCATTCCGTCCTTGTATTAAGTTACTCGGTAACTGTTCTCTTAATTCAACTGGAGTGGAGTTTTTTGTGCTCTTTTGAGTGATCGGCTGGTTTTTGTTCTTCATTTAATTGTGTTATCCAGAGGAGTTTCATTATATAGTAAATTAGTGCTTTTTATTATGAGTGTACTTAAAAAATCACTTATTAGGAGTCATCAATTTTGGTCGTTCCAGAATTTGTTTGAAAAGAGTGGTTCTTTTTCCTTTTAAAGTCAAAAGTTTATAATATGGACAATAAGTTTGTGGTATTACGAGCAACCTTCAAGGACAAACGATCAAGATTTTTACATTTCCCTTTAACAAGCAAACTGGCCTTTAAACTGAATTTAAAACTACCCACACAAGGTATCGGGTGTAGCACCAAATAAAAATGGGAGTCATTCCACCTCGGCAGCAGGTTTAAGGATCTCGCAGTGCATAAGTAACGTTAGGTCGCGCCTTATCGCACTTGAACCCTATTAAATAACCCATTTCGTTGGCTAACTCTACACTAGCGGGCACGATAAGCTGATACTGTGGGTATTTTTCTTTCATTCCACATCAAGGAAGGAATAACAAGGTACAATTTATTTTATTTCAAGGCTGCCGTCCTAGTTTAGTTAAAGTTAAAGTTTGTTGGATTGTTTTTGAAACGGTCTCGTTGTGTCAGGTATCATTTTCTTGTTGCTTTGTTTCGACTGTCTTGTTTAGCTTACGAAACTGTTACGGTGGGAGGATAGACTTCTGTGCCAATTCGTTTCGTACTAATCCGTGTACTAAGTACTAAGTAGAGATTATAGTAATTTACTTACGAAGTTCTTTCGTTCAGTAGCCCTTTGTGTGTCAGGGTCACGTCTTCACAACAACACAACTTTGGTGCTGATTAACAATCAAAAGGGGTACTAAATATTTTATCTGACTGATGTTGACCGCGTCAAATTCGTAGCAAAGTTCTTCGCCGACTTCATTTAAAAACCAAAGACACTAAAAAAACCTTTTGAAGACTGAAAAACACTATACCTTTAATAGGATCATAATAACCAAACCAAACACCCGTCTCACCTCATTTCCCTATCACACTATACAAGTAGTATCGATCAGAGGCAACAATGAAGAGGCTGGCTGAACGGCGTCTCCTTGCCCCCTTGTATCAAGGGCCCTCCTCTCGAGTTGAGGAGTTTCGCCTAAACAGATGGCGCTTACCTTTCAATAGCTTGCGGTGTATGTTTTTGTTGATATCCTTGGAAACGTTATTAATATTATGGGCACTCGATATTAGTGTGGGAATCATCCGTTACTTTTACGCGGTGCAAAGGACATCGACGCGCTGTGTGTTGCCATGAGTGGAACATGTCTGTGAATATTGAATTTTGCTTGGTTTGAAAGTACTTAAATTACGTTACCTATAAATTAAGAAATCTTGTTGCCTCTGGTTACAATTTAGTATACCTATTTTTATATCCTCTTTTCGTAATAGAATACTTACTGCATTCGAAAATGAGTAACACAAACCTAATTTCTGCTGCTTCATGTAAAGTTGCGATTCAAGTGTAGCACCGGCTAATTATACAGCTAATTGTGACAATCGGAAGTGACGACAATGTCTGTAAACTATAATTATCCTGGTAACATGGAACAACATCCACATAATAATAAATATGAGTGAATTGCAACAAGAACAGCTTAAAATTTTAATGTAACTGCTTCTGCTATCATAACGGCTAGTAGTTAAACAATGGACTCATCTTAAACGTCGACCCCTTCAACCAAGAGCCCTCTCTTGAAGCGAGAGTGCTCGCCTAAATAGATGAGGTTTACATGCTTCTAGTAGCTAGTACTTTTTGATGTAGGTAACTGGCTCCTGTTTACTGACTTGCTTGACTCTTCTACTATTGGTTAATCGTGGGAATATGTGCAGTTCACCTCTTTAAATATTGTATGTATTTAAAACTTCAGTTAATTGGTGAATTTTAGGTATTATAGTAGGACTATTGCCTGGCCCCGTGGTCATTATAAAAGAGATAATGTTTTATTATTGTATACAAATGTGATTCTTAGTTCTGGGACATTCCTGTTGGGGTTGGGGAACTACTTACTACTACACAAGTTACTGTGACCCTGGAGCGTAAAGGACTATTGAAAGAACAGGGTGGACTTTTAGATAATCAATCCAGGTGGTAGGACTCGTATGAATGGTTAGTGTTTATGGCATTATGATTGTGTTTAATGAAGTTAAACAGTGGCTGTAATTATCGGCTGAGATAGAGTTTTTGTAAAGAATATGGAGGTGTGAAGCTTGGGAAAAGAATACGACCGCCCAGCAGTCATCTTCTGCAATAGGCTGAGATCTCGACAAGAAAATGGTTTTCTAGAGTTCAAATTCGTTTTTTTTTTCTCTAGCCTGTATTGTGCCACTGCTCTGAGCAAAGGCCTCCCTCAATTCTTTCCAGGAATTCTTTTCCTTGGCAGAAAATTATTAGAAAAAATAAATAAAACAAAATCAGTAAGTTAATTTAGGAGCTCGACCTCATGAAACTGAAGGCAAACGTCGGTATTGAGTGTTGAAAGGTGTTGCAAGTAATTAATAAGGTTAGCGAGCATCGGCTGTGCGTGAGTAGACGACGCGAATCATTCATCGAGTCACCCTGTACTTGAGGTGGCGTGTTCACAGTGTGGGACTCCTTTTATAATTTTATCCACAATCACACTTATTTTGGTGGATGCCCACGGCGACGGACGTCGCTAGACGATCTCCGGCCACCGTAGGCGCGGGCATGCGGGCGGCGAGTAAAGAGCAACTCGCTGTCCGACCATGGACCATGCCCGACTCGACGGCGCGTTGTGTTCCACGCGCGCCTCAAAGAGCGTCAGCATGATGACGGGCCCCCCTCTAGAGGGCCAAAGCCTGCCGGGGTCGCGGGACTTATCTCATTACCGTGACCCCGGAACATAAAGGGCTATTGAAGGACACCGTGGATTTTAGTCAGTACGAGTCTGACAGTCCCTTCCGCCCTGCCCGGGGTGGGAGGACTCATTTGATGATTTTACCACGCTAAAAAAAACACACTTGCTTTTAAGGGATTGCTCTAATCTGTCTAAAGGTGGTCTTGAAAGACATAACAGAAAAATAAAACATAGATTGGAGTGACCATTTTTACCCTCTAAGTAAAGAATTTTCTTTCATCTAAAATTGTGTATGGTGTACGTTCAATATAAATAATGTTATAGCTGGACCGATCTTCAAAGTAAAACTTACCAGATTTAAACGTGAGACTGTGAAAAAAATGTAAGGAGAAGCCTCATTATCGCAGCATTCATTTGTAGATCTTTGGCAGTTGTTACGGGCAGCTGAAACCGCGAATCCAGAAACATAATCAAACAAAAAACAGTTATTATTTTATTTCAAAACAATATAATAACTGTTGTTTGAACATTTTAGTTTAAAATCTTTCATTAGTCTCACAAAGGTACTTACTACCAGCTGATCTGTACGTAGTTGAGAAACTTGTAAGCAGTCTGGATCAATTTGATTCTGAAATCTTTACCTTCGTCTTTCGACAGGTATTAAACGTTCAAAAACGGTGTAACTCACTCCTGTCTCAATGAAATTAAATTCCATTTCTCTTTCCTAAATCCTGAATACCTTCGCACCCAATCTCTCAGTCTGAACGTGGAACAAGCGCCTTAATCACTATTTAATTATGCGGAACTCAGGCGTCGCGCGAAAGAGCCCAACTTAACGATTACTTCATGTTTTTGTTTCACCCCGCCACGCCCCGCTGTTTGGCCCCGCAATGAATTGTCATTATACTCGCAAGTGCCCTCAAACTGTGGGAACATTGGATATAAGAGGAGTGGATAATTTGAAGTTATTTTTAAGGTGGTTGGTTTTTCTTTTATGAAGTTTTGAAAGTTCTTACATGTATTTTGTTTAAAGAACTTGTCTACGAAACAAGTTTTACTGATTAATTTTTGATAACAGATTGAAAAGTTATACAGATGAAGTAGATGAAATGCAGATATTGAAGCAATGTCTATTGAGAATGACTAGGCAACTAATTGAAATTTTTACTCTATAGAAAGAAGATTTCGTGTAAAAGTGTAATTGAGTTTTGAGTAGATTTTTCCAAAAAAACTTATAACAACTAACATTTATGAAGTAAAGCAAAATGCTGCCCTTTGCTGCTCGCGATAGTCCCTATAACCTTTTAATATCTGTTCTGAATGTTCCTCCACTCCGGCCTAAACTCTAGATATAAACGGGATCTTAGGAGGCAATAAAAACAAAACAAATTGCAGGTAAAATAATGCTGTGAGCTTTGCCCCCTCCCCCCTCGCCCCGCAGAGGTTCGCGCGAAGGCTTTAAATCCTTATTTATATGATAACGGTATAATTCTTCGGCGGCCCGGTGGCGGCCCCCTATGTACCTCCTTTGTAACAACTGGTTTGAGATAATGTTAGGAATTAGGATCATGTTTATGTAAGATAAAGGTTTGAAAGGTGGAGGAAAATTGTCTTGGATATTGTTCAAATAATTATATTATAACTAGTGTTTGCCCGCGGCTTCGCTTGCGTTAATTTAGAATTTGAGAAACAATACGGATCGTGTAAGTGGCGCCATCTGGAATATGAACGTAATTGTTTTCTCGGCAACAGCTCTCTTCTGATATTCGGGATGAAAGATACCCTATATCCGTGTCTATACTCCTGACAACGTATATGCTAAATTTTGGGACAATCGATTCAGTAGGTAGTAATGCGTGAAAAGGTAAAAAAACAAACATACTTGCATTTTTATTATTAGTTTAGATCAATAATGTTATACCTAGGTACACAGTTTGCATAGGAAACATAAGGATGTTTCCTATGCAAACTCTGTACCGAGACGGATCTTTGAAATTAATGTCGCTCAAATAAGGATTTGAGCGACATTAATTTCAAAGATCCGTGTTTATCTTAAACATTAGACCATAATTTTTTGGTCGATTTACAGTATCGCTGCAAATTGAACGTACGATAGCATTGCTCTTCTCCCTTTAGCAAACCGCGTGATACCTTAAAAATAACTAATTATTTGACTCGATGAGTACAACTTGTCGTCGTTTCAAACAGAATCTATGCACTGGTTTGAGCACCAATTCAAAACATAAATAAACACAAAATAATAGAAACACTGATTGTTTTCGAATCTTTCAAATTCCTACACCTCGAATAATCACAGTTTAAAAAAAAAAACCAACTTACTACCTACAAGGCTACAATTTAAAATCAGTGTAGATTTATATCCTAGAGAACTATTGAAAAAAATTAGTAATAAATTAAAATTGCGAATAATATTGAGATAAAAGTAACATATTTTTTTATTATTTAAAACTGTCAGGTTAATTAAGAACAAAAAAAAAAAAGAAACAAAAAGTGAAAAAGAAAATTTCAAGATTTGATCTTGAGACCTATTGCACGAAAGTCAAGCGGGTTACCAACCGGACTGGCTGGTTCGCTGACAGTAAGTTTCAAATAGCGGTTCTTATACAAAATGTCAACAATGACTGAAAATCAACATATTATAACATTGCTAATCCCCCAAGGGGAATAGCGTAATTATACATTTATACATATCCTATTAATTGAAGAGCAGTTTAAGGAATATTTGAGGAAAAATTTAATAAATAATATCCAGTGGTTTAGCTTCCAACTCCCAACAAACATTTAAAAACAACAAAATTCAAAATTGCTTATCTCCCAGGGCAAATAGCGAAATAATACATAGCCTATTAACAGAAGCATATTATTAGGAATATTTGAGGAAAATTTGATCGACAACTTTACAGTAGTTTCGGAGATAGATCAACTCAAAGAAACATAAAAAAAATCGAAAAAAAAAAGTTGATTTGGCATCAGAATCGATCCCTCATCTCGAAAAAAATTCAAAAAGAAAAAAATATTCAATGTACAGGAATGACAGCTCTACGATTTTATTATATGTAAAGATATAGATAAAGATAATTTATTTATAATTAAGCCAAGGACCAATTACAAATCATGACATAACTTAGAATAATACAATACCAAAATAATACAATAAAATACAGTCACGATACAATATAAAATACAATTCAAAATAATATTTCCATTTTAATATTGTTTGCTCAATTTTTTTAAACATAATATTGTACTTATTTTGCCAGATCGCTTTGTTGTGCTTCTAGTTGGTTCATATTTTATGTATGAATCATGTCTGGATAAGACTTTTGGAACACCTTTTTATAGCGAACGCTTCATTCACGACCTAACAGCCTTTTCTTATACGTGGTAAAATCATCCGATGAATCCTCCCACCCAGAGCAGGATTGGTAGGACTGTTAGACTCGTACTAACTAAAATCCATGGTGTCCTTGAATAGCCCTTTACACTCCGGGGCCACAGTCACCTGACAAGTCAGTCCCGCGACTGGATCTAACAGCATGACTTTAAGAAATTCATGCAAAAAAAAATTGCGAATCATACCTCATCCTACACGTGGCATGATTAGTAAATTCCTATCCATTTGTTTACGTCGTTCGTTTCGCTTCACCGTTCTAACCATAAGAATTTTCGTTGCTGCTTACTTCTTGTGACTAGGTTATAAGGTGATTTGACTTCCATCTTGGAACACATTAACTGTCTATGTCAGCATGGCGGTGATCCTTGACATACTCCAAGCATGATCTTCCCTTTGTGTTCTTTGAAATCGCTGATGTAAAACGCGTGTCGCTTGAGTGTGCAATTCGTAGTCAAATCTTCGTTTACATTGCATTGGAGCGGCAGTAAGCACTTTTTTTAATACCAACAACTCATTAACTATTTACCCGAATCTCCCGCTTTCACAGAGAGCTTTATATAATTATTAAACGTTAGTAAAAACACTCATGTAAAATATTTAATATTCATAATAAACATTCGTGTAAAACAGCCTCGAAAATAAACCATGAAACTTAATTCCCCCGCAGTAGGGCTTGGCTTAAAGCGTACAGCGGTCCCCAAAAGTTGTGTTACAAACAAGTGTGCGGTGTTATCACGTCGTAAAATAAAAGTAATGACCACACTGTGCTGCCCGGTGTACAGCTACGCGTTACTATTTGAATATACGCTTGTGGTATTGAAATGTGAAAATTTATTTAAAAAAAAAAGTCTTTTTGTGATGATTTTTGTGGATGCTTTTATTTGTGCTGTGGCTAATTTCTAATGTTGACGGTAAATTGTTTTCTGTTTTCTCTAGATTAATAAATCAGCAAAATGACGTCTACTTTTTGGAACATCTCCAAACGTCACCATTTTCAACGATCCTATGCATCCAGGCCTATTGGTCTTCCATGGTCCAGGAATTTCGGCACTACTAAAGTCTAATGTATTTTTTGATAACCGCAAGTCATAGTCGCCTAGTTCAAAATAAATTGACGTCTGATGAAATTGTCCAACTGTTGAACAAACTATTCCCTCATTCAACTTTACGGCAAGTATTTTATGTCATACATCACGAGTTCACGACAGTGGTGACATACAGTGACCCGTGGTAGTCCATAAGGAAAAGACCATAACACGAAGTTATATTTGTCTGTTGTGTATTAATATTTGTTATAGTTTTGTCAAAGTCAATCGTACAAGTTCCAACTACTTCGCAGTTTTATTTGCGATACGCATGACTTTTGTGCGGTGACTTCTAAGATGATTTTTCTTAGAAATAGTTTTATTAAACCACAGTTGTGGTTTCCTCCGGCCTAGGCAACCTAAAGGCATCTTCACCTAAAAGATCAAAAATAATCATATATATTTAGCCGTGACTGCCTCAAAAAGTCTGATTACCGAAAAAAGTATTGACTTGTATTTTCCATTCATAAGGAAAATGATAAACAAAGAAAAGAATTTGAAAACTCTTATGATGATAGACAGACATTATCGAAACAGTAAAAAATATATCTCTCACTTATAAATTGCTCCGAGTGGTTATGACGCATTTTATGTTAAATCATTTCAGTCGTAGAGATCAATCGATGTATCATGAAAATATGAAGGAAAAATACTGCTAGCATTTCTTTTGATTGAATTTCCCTTATGTTTAAAAAACAGAGGGCGGCGCCCAAAAAGTAGCATTGTGTTACTAAAAAAATGGTTAAGACAAAATTATTTAACTTTGTTCATTTACAGTTTTCAGTACACTTAAAATACTTACACTCAGAATGCCTCCTGTATCGCAGCCAAACCACAGACCCACCATGGTGTTTATGTTTCTACACAAACACCAAGACCAACAACTATTTGCACATCATAGAAATAAAGTTTTTTCGCTGTGTACCAGTTGATAGTTTGTTTTAATCCTGGTAAAATTTAATCATTACAGAAATATGAAAAGCCTATGAAAATCTCACTAATACTACGCCACATTGGACACACCGCAAACACTTCAATCAATTAACACAAAAAATTAAGCGACGAAAAAGTCCTTCGACTCTCAAGTGACGAATAAAGGGCGACCAGTAATAGATGGCATCGTAACCCTCAAATGTGAACGGGATAAAAAATAAGTTGAAGTCGTTTCACATCGCCCGCATCTGGTGCTAATGTGTCCAACTTTTGATAAAGCCGTAGTGCCCGACGAATTGGTGCGTTGAATCACTTTATCATGTTCAACTGCTAAGTGATATTTGGACGTAGATAACCAAAAAGGATCCACCCCACAAAATGTTACTTTTGAGATAATCGAGATTGAAGTTTATCCTGTGTTTGCTCATTATAGACTTGCTTATGTTTAATGGTTTCTTAAGAAAATATGTGTGTGGCAATGTATATTTTACTCATGCAAATAAATTTAAGAGAATTTAGTTTTATTTCTTGAGATATTCAACTAAATGTGTGTTAGGATCCTTTTTGATAAAAGCTATTTTCAATTATGTTAACCTCAATTTCATTTAGCAAAAACGATTCAAAATAGCTAATTGCCACTTAGATCGTTAAAAAATATTCATTTCATTAATAAAACAAGTAGTTTGATATCACCGGGTGTCGACCTACCTCCGCCGCGTGGTCGAGGCCTATTTGATGGACAGGGCCGTCATCTATCCCGGCCACCGGGGAGATTGGAAGCGGCGAGAGATGTCGTGCGGCGACACACAGGGATCGGCCACGGTCAGAGTCCCGCATAATGGTGGAAGGGGCTTGCATCGGCGTAGAGTCGACGATATAGTACCTGGGACTCATCCTCGACAGCCGGTGGAGCTTTAAGGAACATTTCGTTCGTTTGGCTCCAAAGCTGAATCGGGTGGTAAGCGCCTTCAAGCGGCTCCTGCCCAATCTCAGCGCTAGGCTGTACACCGGTACCGTGAGGTCCATGGTCTACGGGGTCCCTGTGTGGGCCCTGTGCATGCGGAGGCGATCGGCAAAGCTAGTCGCATGCCAGAGCGTCATGGCCATTCGGAAGATCCAGGGATACCGCACGATCGCCGGCAAATCGGCCAATTGCCTTAGGATCTGAAGGCGAAAGCCCTCCAGTGCGTCTACGAGTGGCGCGTGGAGGCGCAAAGTTGGGGGAATAGCCGCTGCCTCGACAAGTCGAGGCACTGCGAGAAGAGCTCCGGCGCGGTCTCAAGGCGGCATGGAGGGTAGTAAGACCCCTTTTGAAGAGTGGCTGGAGAGGCGTCACGGCGTCCTCATCTTCCGCTTGACACAGGTCCTTACCGGGCACGGATGTTTCGGGAGGTTCCTGTGTCGTATAGGAAAGGAAGAAACGCCCGACTGGCCCGCTTGGGCAGAGCACCGGCGTGTCCTCACAGAGGCGATATGCGGCGACCTCTCGCACCCGGCATTGGTCGAGGCCATGATCCGAGACGGAATGGAAAGCGGTCGCCTCCTTCCGCGAAGCAGTCATGCTAGCAAAGGAGGAGGCGGGACGCGTGAGGTATAGCGGGCATGCGGGCGGTGAGTAATGGGTGACTCGCCGTCCGATCATAGACCATGCCCGGGTCGACGGCACGTCTTGTTCCACGCGCGCCAGCAATCCAGCGCGGCCCCCTTAGAAGCCAAAGCCTGCGTAAAGGGCTATTGAAGGATCACCGTTCATTTTAGTCAGTACGAGTCTGACAGGCCAAAATCATCAAATGAGTCCTCCCGCCAAGGGTGGGACGGGAGGACCCATTGGAAGATTTTAGCATTCTACACGTTTTTTTTTTATATAGGCAGTCTTTAGATATTTTAAAAATAATGTACTGTCAAAGATTGACTAGTACGATTTTAATGTTACGGTTTTGGCTCCCACAGCAGTCACAAAACATTTGGAATAAGTTTTGTTTTATATATTTAATCAAAAATAATATAATATAATAATATATTTATTCAGCATTCAAAGCATTCAAAGTGGCACAATACAACAAAAGGTATATAAAATAATTTTAGTCTAACAAGTTCAATGCCTGTACTAGGTTAAATTAATACCTGTATCACAGGCGCACTAGAGCAATTTATAATTACTACTTGGAAAACAGATTTCTTAACAATATTTAACAACTTAAAATAGTGAAACAATTATGAAATTTTATATTATGTATTAAAACTAACCTACTTAAACTCTATCACAACCGAGACAACAACAAAAAAGGGCCCTTACACGTCTATATAATATTCTGTATATTATGTAATTTTACTGTTGTACAATAATAAATTGTCAGCAGAATTGTTAATATAGACAAAACTGATCGTCATGTCATGTTTTTAGCGGTGGAATAATTTACTCATGCAGCGACAAAATGATGGTAAGTAGGACAACGCAGAGCACAGTGGTCTCGTATAAGTATTGATGAGTTAGCAACAATATTATATGGAAGTCTGGCCTTAGTGTGACACACTAGGTACTTTCGTAATCGATTGAATTTATGTATCTGTGCTCTGCTATTTTCCTTGCTGGGCATTCAGCGTCTCCCGTTTTGTGGTCACTGGGTTTTTTAAAACGTGAACAAGTCGCGCACTTGGAAGGGTCGGATTTCTTCATGCATTCGGACATCATATGACCTGTTTCCCCGCAGTGACCGCACGTAGAATTCACCTCTCTGCATGATTTCGCTGCATGGCCATACTGTTGGCATTTGTAACACCTCGTTACTAATGTAAAGTCCCTGACAGGACAGGACGACCAATTAATGAAAACTCGTGATCGAACTATGAGCGCCTTTCGTATGTTGGCTGTAACTTCAATTACATAATTGCAGGTCGCAGCGTCTCTTTTACCAGATTTATGGCTTAATTTTGTCGCGGCCAAGAAGGATTCCATTGTCAATTCTGGTAACGAGTCTACTAAATTTTGTTCAAAAATGCAGCTGAAGACCTCATTTTCAGCCATTGAAGTGGGCACACCTACAACCACGATCCGGGGTTTACGCTTATTAGGCTCGTCAGCGGTAAGTTCAGATGTAGAGAGCTGAACTGCGTTCTTCAGTTTATCGGCGTCTTGTTTTGTCTCGGTACTGATGATAACGCCTCCATTTTTTATTTTTCTTACACCACGTACCTGCAGCTTCATTTGCTCGGGTCTAATGATTTTTTGCACAAGTTCTTTCGTTTCGTCGCTTGTTTTGAGTGAATCATTGGGATAAATGGCAATGGTACTCAGCTGTAAAGGTCGAACAAATTCATTATTTCCTCTTTTTACCATATCGGCAAAAGAAGTATTTCCCGTAGAAGTAGATGAGCTCTGCAACATTGACTGCTTGAGGTCAGAAATATGATCCACCAGGCTGCGCTGTTCGTGAAGAATATTTATTTCCTGTTCTGCGTAAATGGTTTTTTGTTTCAGAGACTGATATATGCCATCTGCGATGTGCCAGAACCTATTTTACGGCAAAGATTTGAAATCCTCATTTTTTGCTCCGAGTTTAGTTTTCCATCCGTTGCAATAGAGCAAACTTCACTAAGGTGCTGCTCGATTGTTGCCATCCATCTCTGGATTTCAGGTGTAGATACGATGAACTCGGCTGTGTCTGACCTGGGGGCTCGGTTTTGCGACGACGACTGCGAAGGCGAGGCGGTGGAATGCACTGGTCCCTTGGGACTAGAGGGGCTGTTATCCATTTTGTTTATTTAAAAGTTCACTATTTCACTATTTCATGTCCATCATTCACTAAACTACACACTAAGCAATATTGTTGACACGCATTAACGCAAGTAGGTCACGATTATAAAAGTATTAATTAAATATTGCTAGCAAGCACGTCTGTACGCTGCAACGACTCACAATCCGATCCCACTTGTTGGACGCCTCTACCAGCTTCGCCTTCAATCTTCAAAATATAGGTACATAATGACTGCGATGTGTATGGATCCCTTTCGTTGTATTCATCAATACCAACAGAAACACAGAAATGTGTTTAGCGAAAAATATCCACGCGTACTGAATCGTTTTTGTGATTTAACCCAGTGCATTTTTTTAATAAAAATTTAGTTTCACAAAAAAGATTCATGCTTTCTGAATCTTTTTAGTGATTTATCTTTTGCAATGATTTGAAGTAAAATATTATAATCTAAAAGGATCCACATGCTTTGGATTCGTTTTAACATTTTAGTTTCGTGTCCGCATCTTAGATTGACCGTTTTACAATATGATCCAAGGGGAATGGATCGTTTTTACGAAACTTAAATAGGGGTTCGCCATACATGTGGCTTGGTAACCAGTGTCATTTTAATGTCAAAATATTCAGATTTAACTTGGATTGTTTTTGCTAATTGAAAATATAGACATTGATGAGCAGTTTGGTCTACTTAACTCATTTTCGGTCATGTTGTGGGTTGGTTCCTTTTTGTTTATCTACGTCCATTTTAAGGTTGAAATAGTTTTTTCAGGGTGTTATAGTAATAGATGGGTTTGTGTTGTTAATGGTTGTAAAACTTTGTTCTTGATTTGTAATGATTGCTAACTTCAAAAGATAAAATGAGTCCAGTAACCTTTGGCGTCGCATTGTGAGGCGAATTATGGCAGCACGATGTCTCGCTACAACATGCTGACCACGACCACTCTGCCAAGAGTGAATCAAAGAAGAAAACCTTTGCAAGAGACAGGTGAACAAACAAAACTGAAAACACGGGAAATCCCATCCAAGAAATCAATGAACTATTGCAATCGTAAGATAGCATAATTATGATACCGGGCAATATCGTTGTGTATCAGATAATGGCACTGCTGGTCAATTAGAAGATTACCCGTATTTCGCATTTAGTATAAAAAAATATAAGTGCCAAAAAATACTGTAATTACGAAACGACGAGATGAATCATTACAACAATACCAATGACTTATCAGTCACCAATCGATAGTCCTTATCAACGTCCTGATAAAATGATTCACGGCCATATCATTATCATGTTATCTCAAGAGCATTACAAAGAGAAAAAAAATATAAATACATGGGAAAAATCTTCAGAAACATAGTCTAAGATAACTTTTGCTTGATCAGGTTGTAAAATATTACAAGATGTCTGTAATTTCTAACGTTTTCTTAGTGTGTGTCTTGTGCGTGGCCCTGTATAGTGCTGATGACTTGAACATAGGGTCTGCAGTCAACGGGCAGTTGGGGTACCAGGAAACAGTCAAATTGAGCTCTATTCCTCTCACTTCAAGAGTCAAAAATGTGTTCTACAATTCAAATAACACTAAGATTATTAAGGTGAGTGTATTATTTTAATAATTATTTTATCAAAAATTGTTTATTTTAATAATTTCCACCAAATTCTAATTTAAGTTCACAAGCATCGTTTACAATATTGCGTTATTTCATTCCCTGGATTGAACATATTTTCGAAAAAAATAATCTACTTGAAATTAGGTTTAGTCCACGGTAAAAAATGTGTGAAGTAAACACACAAAATCCCTGGAGAACGATGGATATAACTTCAGCTGAAATGAGTTTGTAAAACACTTAGTAATTTTTCGTTTCGTAAGAGAAGAAGGAATTTTGTGATTATTTCTATTCAAGTAAAAATAAAAACAAATAAAATCTATGAAAATAGTAGCCCACCAGAAACGGGAACAGGGTCGACTGCCGGTGCACCGCGGTGGTGAGGATTCCAGCGAGAGGAACCTTTTCAAGCATGAAGTCCTTGTCCCCACCACTCATTGAGAATTTATAGAGCTAACTATTTCAAGAGTGATGAGATTGAGATTGAGATTAAAAATGAACAAAAATTTAATATCTTTATAAATAAATTAAAACAATTTCTAATCCGTAAATGTTATTATAGTGTACATGAATATTTAAATGATAAATTTAATAAATAAATAGTAATACCGAAAAACGCAATAATAATAATAATCTATAATATAAATAATAATAACACCTACATGTATAAATTAAATAAATATTGCTGCTTAAATTCAATAATAATATATAAGTCGCAAAAATTATGTGATACATTTAATTATTTAACCTACCTACACAAAACGAAAGAGTATATTAATCATAGCTATAAAGAAAATATTAAAATTGAAGTTGTGAACAAATATTTATAATAGCCCTCCTCCTAATTTTTATGTTGTTATGCCCGACAGGGCCCACAATGCTCCAAAACTATTGTATGTATCTTTATGTACCTACCACCTAAGTTCACATTGTGGAATGCAATAAACGTATTGAGTATTGAGTATTGAGAGTTTTTTTTTACTTAATAAATCAAAATTAAATGCTTTTATACTTTCTATTACAGAGCATAATTGCAGTAGATATAGAGAAGACTAAGGCCCAGCCTTCCATCACGGCGGGAGGAGTCGGTGCATCATTCATGAACCTTCGGATAAAGGGAGAGAAGGGAAAGGCCCTCAACTATCTGGTTCAAGTCTTTGTATGATTATTTTATATACGTTTTTACTGACATAACATAAAACAAAGATATTGGCAATATGAAACAGAAGATGACTGTGTAAATATTAATATGAAAGATATAAAAAATGTTAAAAGGCACTTGTTGTTTTATTGTTATCGTTGATAAAATATTTGAGAAAAATTCCTCTCGGTGTGACATGATGCTTTAAATATTTGATTTATGGAAAAAAACCAGAGTGTCACATTTTTTTTTTCTGAAAGAACTAATTTAAAAAAAAAGCAGGCCCAATAAAAAAGTACGTCTACCTGTTTATTTACACTATCGGTTTTATTGTAGCCTTCATTATAGTCTTTACACTGACATTGGTCGCTCATTCTATTGTTAAGATTTAACACGGGATATTTACCATTTAAAATAAAAAAATGACTATCCTTTTTCTTTTTATATTTACTATTTATAAATATGCAACTTACTTTACAGGCAATTACCTATATACAACTTAAAACAAAAATGTAACACCTAGACGGCGTAATTAATCATCCATAGAACATGATTTACGGTCAATAACGAGGATAGTTTACGATAAATCGTTATTAACGAGAGTGCTGATTAAAATGCCAATAAATAACAATATGGCGTAGTTTAATGAGTGCGTGTAAAGTATGCAAATGCCAGGTATATGGGACTACGTTCACATATTGGTCACGGGGCAGCGATGCGTAGCGATAGGCCGGGAGCTAGGACTTGCAAACAGTATTTTTGAAATAGTAAGAATTGTTCTGATTCTAACAAAGCTGGTTGACGCAAAGTTTGTAAATGTATATCTGTATCTGATCATAGTCAGTGGCATTCAAATTATACTTCCGTAAGTTTTTTAATCAATTTATAGATTACAAACAAAATTTTCATTTATAAGTGAAACCAAAAAAAAGTACCTATAAAGAACGGGAAAATAAAGAAATTAGAGGACGGTAGAGAATCCATTCACATAGCCGTCAACGATGAAGTGCCCAGAACGCGGGACCGAGGCATTGCAACGATGAAAATTGCTTATAAAGAATTCTGCTTCTTTTAAAATTACATTACATTCAAAATAATAAAATGAAACTATAACATGCATAAAATAAATAAAAATATCAAATATTAACATAAGACATTTTAATGCAGGTTTCCAATATTCTGATCATTCTTATGTGACCATTAAGTATTGCAGTTTGTTTCATATTTGTGCGTATAAGGTCAGCAGATAAGTCATTACATAATAATGTCATATCCTTTGTTATGTAGGAAACAGACCAAAATAATAAAGATTTTGAAAAGCACAACTCAACATTCCTAAACTTTAAATTACATTTTTGATGAACGTTACGGATTTCAAACAGTTAATTAATTAACGCAAAAGTTGAATCAAAATTCTTAGAAAACACAAGAAATGGGTAGGTAACTTGAAGTTCTAGTTCAAGAAAGTTCTGAGCTAGCCAGCTGGCTCGGCCACAAAACTAGTATCAGTCTGCAACGCCTCCGCTATTTACGAACATCATTAATTTCACTTACTTACTCAACTGAGGATAGGAAGCAGCTGACTGAGTTAAGTTCTTTTATTTGTAGATTAGTGCCTGAATAAATTAATAGCTTGAGAGTTGTTAGAGGTTGAAGACGTTAGTTTATCGTTTCAACCTTTGTGTTTGTGGTAAAATAAAAAAAGTATCAACACTTACGCTGAGAACTTTTTACCACGAACTTTGTGACAAAATCGAAAAGAGGTAGATACTAACCTCATCATAAACAGGACTTCACTCAAGCTTCAGTTAACAACTAAAACTTGTATGCATGTGCTTAAAATTTTTTCTTTGCCATATTACGAGTATATAAAAGTTTTTGAATTCCAGCCTGCGTGACTTCGATTTTTTTCATATTACCTTCTGTAAACCTCTGCTAAATAGATGACAGATGATAGATATTCGCTCAAACGGGATTATAATCGTTACTCTAAACAAAGGTTCCATAAAATTGCTCAAACGGGAATACCTCTAAAATATTGTAGAAACCGTTGTCCAGAGCACCCAGCTCCCGACCTAACATGTTGACTCTGGCCCCGTTGAATATGCAGTGCACTGGGCGTGCCCTAAACTCTTGTAAGCCTTTGTTTGGGCCCGATATTGGATCCCGACGTTTATCGGCCACTTTGATACACTCCCTAAAATATTCATGTTGTTTATATGCGGGGCCGTGCGTTCGTTACCTATAGAGTGATGAGTTTTGTAGCGGACTCGGGTAGTTTGAAAGAATTGGGGTGTAGGTAGGTAGGGAGTATCAAATACTAGTGGGTAGAGAACACTTATGGGATTGAAAAAACATGATACAGTTTGCGGAACTGATCTTAAATGCAAACGATGAAGTAAGTGTGCAATTGTTCGCTACAGCTGTGCTCAAAAGTCTTAGTCTGAAGTATAATGCTGTATTTAGGTAATCATTTTACCTAAATTCAGCAGTAGGTATAAAATTAACGAGTGCGATAAATGTACAATTTCAAAGGCAACCGATGACAAGCCCAAACTTTTTAGCAACATCACTCAATTGTTATTGTAAAGGCCTCTGTAGATTCCAATCTTATAGAAAAAAAGGCAAAACAAAGTTTGTTTGTCCGAATTTATAATAACATGTATTTTCATATTTGTGGCTATCGGTTGGCCCGGTTAAGCAAAATACCCCAGGACTTTAAGTGATTGGCGCTGGTTTCCAACTGAAACTACTCACGTACTCCTGTTTCCATGATAAATAATGTATCATGCTTAAGTTTTTGGGCGGTGCAATCTTTGACCGTCGTTACAATAATTCTCTCCTTTTCAATTCAATCTTTCTTCACTCACATTACTTTCACACTAACATTAACTTGAAGACACATTAGAAACTTAAATTATTCCCATTACACAGAACTCAGTACTCCATCTACACAACAAGTTAGTTTCCAGTCAAGTCTTGGAACCGTCGAGAACAAAGTGCGGTGCTCGTCGGATGCGGCGACATTACGTCGCAATCAAACGCTCGTTAACGCGCCGAGTAATTACCGACGGTGCTGGACCTCAGCGCTGACTAATATTCTCTAGTTTAGTGGGACAGGTACTAACTGTATGTACTTGTAGTGGTAGTGTTTATAGGATAGTGGATCGTATTTTCTGGGGGCTAAAGCAGAGATGAACTGATAGGTGCGAGTGAGACAATTGATTTCAGTCCTATGTTCAACTGTCTGGGTCGAGAAACTGTCTCTTAAATAATAATTTTCAGATTCAGCCTGTCCCTTGCTGTCCTCCTTCAGTTGCCCTAAGCCGAGGTCCGTACCCTACAGGAGATGCCCTTAGCGTGTGGTCGCTTAATTTTTAATTTAGTTTATCTACTCTCATATCGTAAAATTCGAAATACAAAACTCAATACGAGTTTATAATGACATACTTTATACCATAGAGTATCGTAATGAACTTAAAAAATTAAATTATAACACTGTTTCTCTAACAAAACAATGTTATAATTTAATTTTTTTTCATAATGAGACAGATTACTGATCATAGATACATCTTTTTCATTTTTTATCTGTGGCTGCGCGCGCTTTAAATGGGAATGTTGGAATTTTGACGTTTGTATTTCGGTGGATGAATATTTGTGTTTATTAATTTTTATCTTTTATTTGATATGTTCGTGTTCAATGAGAGTAGATAAAGTAATGTATGAAACTGTACATAACTAGGTATTATACCACTCGTGTGATACTATTAAAAAACTCGCTTCGCTCGTTTTTTAAACTCACACTCGTGTATAATACCCCTCATTATGTACCAGTTACATAAACTACTATTATAAGCCATGGTAATAAAAAGGCCTTTAAATCAAGACGCACAACAGGTTTTCCGGTTAAGCAGCTCACAATCTCGTATAGGTTGACCTGCGAGATGCTATTCAAAAAATAAAACCCAGAACTGTCTTTACAGGCGATGGAACGTAAAGGGCTATTAAAGGTGGATTTTAGTCAGTATGAGACTGACAGTCAACTGACGGGTATGATGTCAGCAATGGCACTTTAGACAAGAAGAAAAGGGAATCAGGATTCAATCATGGCTGCCAGGGAAATCTTTTCAGGAAATCATTAACAACGCTCCAAAGTATTTAATACTTATCTCTTCCTGTATTAAAATCGCCCAATGAAGTGTAAAAATAATGAATAATCCAGATATTCCTCAATTAATTGGTCTCGAAGTCAAAGGACATAATTATTTAACAGAACAATGTCTATATTAGGAAACCTAATGAAAAAGGGACATTTTGAGCGTGAAATTGATGGTCAAAGTGAAATCGCGCAAATGTTTTATGTATCGAGGTTCCTATTCAAGTCTAATGTGTCGTAATTTAATATGTACCTACTAAACATCTTTTGAAACAAATCTAATATACAACTGCTATCTAATTTTCTATTCTGTTTCATGATCTCTCTAGCCAAATGCCAAAGATCTACAAATGACAGAAGATCCAACGACTTTTTTTTTACGTGCTAAACTCATCAAATGAGTTCTCCCACCCAGGACAGAGCTGGAGGGACTGTCAGACTCGTACTGACTAAAATCCACGGTGTCCTTCAATAGCCCTTTACGTTCCGGGGTCACTGTAATTCGTGAGTCCCGCATCCCCGGCAAACTTTGGCCCTTTAAAGGGGGGTCCCGTCATAATGCTGACACTTTTTGTGGCGCGCGTGGAACACAATGCACCGTCGACCCGGAACTGAGAAAAGCATGTGGCGTATGATTGAACATTGACACTTGTGGCCGTACCTCCCAAGCTACATTAATATGTAGCACTTATTTCAATGTTTTATCTTTTCATGCCTGTAATCATCTGTTATGAGAAGTACAAAAGATAGAGTAGTACCCACAAAGGTATTAACTGTGCATATTATAATCTAAACACCTATTAGTCAGCGGTAGGGTTGGCGCGTCGACGAACTTAGCAACTACTTTACAACTTAGACCTTAGACCGACACTTTGCCGCTACGCCGTGTGGCTTTGAATAACTTATGTTGCTTCTAAACTTTATCCCGTATTTTGGCTTATTTTTAATTCATCATGGGATATGTCTACCTTAAATGTCTGAGGGTTTAGACGAGACTTGTTTTATTAGAATAATAATTATATTTTTATTGACTGCGGCATCAACGATGTGGCGATCTGTACCCTTAGCACGAGTTTTTAGTAGATATTTGAGACGTAAAGTAAACTGGAACTTTGACAATTTCAAATTGACAATATTCAAGAAAAAAATTAGTTCCTTCTTCGCACACCAGAGGCGCTATTCCATTTTTTCATACAAGAAACGCTGTAAATACTGGAAAGACGCTGTAAAGAAAAATAGTGAAAACTCGTTCTAAGGGTACTGGTCAATTGGTCATGTTTGCTGGACAATCATAACATATAATTGGTTAAAACAGAGGTTTGGAAAGTGCAAAGGATGCCCAGCAATGGGACAGAGTTTTTGCTATTGTTAAAGATAATGTATAAGTGTTATTATTAAACGCAGGTAGAAATTATCGCGTCTTATAAGGGCATCGCGGCTCAGATGCGCAAATGCCAAATTAAGAAACAGATCGATTTTAATCAGTCAAGTGTGACACTCACTTCCACTCCTCACAGGGCGTATTAAATCGTTAGACAATTTTTTCAAACATTAAAAAGTTGATTTATTTGATGAAAGTTGATGTACATACATTGTTTTACTTCATCAAAAGGAACATTTCTGCCTACCCCAGTTTCCCTAGTGAAGTATAATAATCTCCGGCATGCTCCCACTAGCTGCAGCATCCACAACGAGGCAACGCGTGACCAATTGTGATCGAGTGTGCGCGGAGTACCGATGACGAATATTCGCGGAAAAATGTGTGTGGAGCTGTTGAAGCGTCGAGTGTGTTTGTGTGTGTGTGTATGTGCGATAGTCTACCTACGTCTAATTGAAAATACTTTTGTTATCGACTTATTTTTCTTATGAACTACTTCAATTCATATTCTTCAAGCGTTTTATTGACTATAATGTCTTACTTAATCAATAGAAGATAATTATAACTTTTTGAAACCGTACTATTATGTTTTAATTTTGCGATATTCGTTGTGAATCCTCAGAAAATTACTAGCTGTAATTTTCTAAATTTTTCATTTTCTTAACTCAAAAGATTGAGTTATGAAAGATCAGATATTAGATACTCGCCATTATATACTTTAGTACCTACATTTTGTATACTGTTACAGTTTTGGAACTCTGATGAAACTCTTCAGGATTTCAGGCGTAATGTTATGTTATTTTAAAAACTACCTTTCATCAATTTTTTCTCATCGTCAGCCTAATCTTTTCCTAATTATGTCAGGATCAGCTTCCAGTCCAACCAACCTAGCTGAATATGAGTATTTTAAATAGAGCTACTAGCTATCTTACATCCACAACCCAGTAACTGTTCAATACGCCTAAAAGGGAGTCGTATTGAATAGTTGCTATCACTGATTACCAAATAATCAAAATTTTACTATCATCTTTAAGCTAGCCGTAGAATGCCCACTGCTTAATGAAGGCCTCCCCTACAGATTTCCAATAGAACCGGTTAGAAGCGGCTTGAATTTTACTGGTCCTCCTGATCGATTTCGGCCACGGCTGTCAATGTCGTCGGAAATTAGGCATCTGCATTTTATGAAAACAAAAAACAATTACAAAAAAGGTTGCACTCCAGGAGTGCCGGTAGAAGTGAAAACTTTTTTGTTACTATGTTTTATTTTTAATTTGAATGACGTCTTACTCATTTTCGATCAGGGTCACGTGACCCTGACGGTCACGTGACCCTGACGGTCACGTGACCCTGACGCGAGTTTTAAATTTTTTACCCATTACAGAAAAAGTGTACAACGCCGCTAAAGAAGTTTTCACTTCAAAAATAAACTACAATACAAAACATATACCTGACACACGTTACACAATCAAGCCAACTCCTTAATACCACAAGATGAGCACAGAGCAGTTCCCAGTCCCCGCTCGCGAGCAGTCACGTCTCAGTTTTACTGCCGCCTCAGCTGCTCGCGGCCAATCGCACAAAAAAACCCCACTCATTTAATATTTCATCGGAGCTTCCATTTCATGAGGGAATCAATATATTTTAAATTCTAATTCTGTTCAATACTCAAAGAGTCTTTTACAGCGCCAATCGATTCCGTTGAATATAAAGTGGGCTGGTTACCGCTAGGCCACGGTGATTCTGTTGTGGGGAATTTTAATGTTTCGTTGTGTTTAGCTCGTATGTGTCATGTTTGGTGGAGCGATCTGTTTTTGTTTTTCGATCAGTTGTGGTTTATGCGGTTTTTGTTGGAGAGGGATACAGGTGTTGCTGATGGTTTTGGTTTTCTTGTTTTTAGTTGTGGTTTAGTTGGTATGGAATAAAGTGGTACTTAATACAGACACTTCGGTAGTGTCCAGTGCTGCAAAACCTGCAAAATTTGTCCATCCGGTTAAAGTTGAAGGTCAAAGGACACAAAATGCTATTTTTACAAGCTTTAATTTAACTTACTGAATAAGAACCACTTCCTCTTAATCTATGAAATTACAGTTTTAGAAGTTCAGTTTTAAAGTTATTTTTTTGAGGAACACGAATGGTGTTGACATCTAGAATTAGTTTCAGATGAAAGAACTCTTCAACAATTTAGTCAAACTTTGTTCACGTCAATAAAATTCTACGTACCAAAAAAAATCTAGAACCACGAAAATAAACAATCAAAACTGGCTCTCCACCGTTGGACATAACCCTCTCGAAATCAACATTACCATACCCTGCTGTCCACATACAATCTGTTCCAACCCTTGAAAGCCGTCGTAACCAACTAAAATATCATTACCATTAGAACTAAACTAAAACACATAATATCAATAACAAAGTCCAACAATTGTTCAAACACTCGTATAGTGTTGAACATTACAGTAATCGCCTGGGGACAAATTGTTCATATTTTCACGGGAACACATTGCCCGGGAATATAACCGGATTGCCGGTAATGAGGATTGCGGCGTGCGTATATTAAGGACCAGCACAACGGCGGCATTAACAATTATAATCCGCGTTCAGTGTGCTTATAGTGTGATTAAGCACGCTTATGTTATTGCATGTAGTAATAACTAAACCCTTGTAGTCGGTAATTTACGGATTATAGTATACTGATTATCGAATAATCTACAGGACTAGGTATTTTCAATCTTCATTAATTAAATATTTATTTATATTTTTAATGCTAGTATGTTCACCAAGGTGGAACCGTAATGATCCATAAGGCCGTTCGAAGCGATTTTAGTGAAATAATAGGAATCATCGTAAATTGTTTGTCTATCCACGCGAACAAATTCATCGGTCAAAGTTAGTATTAAAATTGAGTGCTGTATAGCAGAGCTCTGCCTCAAGCCTTTGATCCAGACGCTCAATTAGAGCCCCTCGAGATGTTGAGAGCTGCCTATTTAATTACGAGTACCAGCCGTAACGAATATTGACATAAAGACTGACCAGTACCTTACTAGCCTTATCCAGCTATACCTTTTATATGTATACAATTATATGGATAGATAAACTGAATTAACACTTACTTTTATAAGTAACAACTTTCCTCTTCTAAGCTTTTAAGTCCCGCGTCATTTCAGAGACTCAGCACTCTCTTTTGACTCAATGATTGAATTGACCATTTCACAGAAAAAAGCCCTGTTACTGCAAAACCAGATGATCAACTTCATTAATTCATTTCGTCGGGAAAAACCCATAATTCCGTTTAACAAATAAAATATGAACGTTATAATCGATGGCACAATCAACAGAGCAGTGAAACGACTCGCCGCCAATTCGCCAACAGCGCTCACTTTATTCCATTCGAGTCTAGCTCGTCACTTTTATTCCGCACTTTGGCTTCCACCTCAATTCAGCCACTCTCGTCTTTCCCTGCATCTGAATTTACTGAATTATCTCTACGTACAAAATTCAATTCTAAACTAAGAAACTTAAGGTTGGAATTAGAGGGAGAGAAATTCTATCTGCAATGTTTTTACTTTTCATTGCGACGGAATATGATGCAGAAATGTAAGATGTAAGGACAATTGAGTGGGGAGGGGAGGGGGGCGCGAATGTGTAGTGCGTCTTTGTCTCAACTGTTGATTTTTTTTTTCAAATACCTAGCTTCTTTGCTCTTTTTGACGTTTGTTGGGAGGTTTCAAAGATATTCCAGTGAGCTGCAATTTTGTATAATTTCTGTTGCCTTCAAGCGGATATCTCGCGATCAGAATATTGTAAAATAACGAAGCGTTAAATAAAAGTCGTCGTTGCAGGCATTTTGTGGGTGGTGTAGTCTTGGAGCGCGCATCTTTTATTTTTTACATCTCCGGGGAGGGTCATATTTCTCGTTCTTATGCGAAATGTATGTGGTAATGTGATATTTGTTTCAATTTATTTGCACAAATGTAATTCAAAATGAAATAATGTCCCTCTGAGTTCAGTAAAATAATGTGAATTTTGGAGGCACAAAACTGAAGAGATGTTATTTAATATTTTGGGAACTATGTACCATACATGAAGCTGAAAGCTTTTAGAAAAGTAATAATTATTAAAATATAATGCTCAATAAAGTAATATTTTAGCAATGAATGATAATTTTTCAAATTGAAACGTAAAACCCAATGTAGTCTAAAAAAGGCTTCCCCCACCAAAAATAACCACCACTTACAAAAATACTGAAACATGAAAAACAAACAAAATCTAGAAAAGATCGCATTTGATTTTCTTTCGAGACATAAACATAACCTACCTCAAACAGGCCGCCTGGCTCTGCGCCTACCGGAGCTTATTTCATATTTCCTGACAAGACAATGGAAAATTTGACACCTGAATCTGAAACAATGTTTCGACGGCGCACTCGGGGCCCTCCAGGGATTTCAATATCGCTTCTCAGTAACAGCCGGGAGGCTCTGTCTGCGATATGAAGCGAGACGAACCTTGTTTGTATGGCTTTCTGTGCTCAGTATGTTTACCCCTTGGTAAATGTAATTATGGGTACATGTATGTACTTTTGTTTTGCTACTTTTATACGGGAGATTATGAGGATAATTATGTTAACTTTTGTTGTGTTTTATCATTCAGTTGATGTTTTTTTAATCTCCTAATAGTAGCCATACACCATCCTGCCTATCGACGATCGATTTGACGCTTGCAATTGTTTTGTTGTATTTGATGGCATGACATGCCAATTTCATCAAATCGATTTGACACAACGTCAAATCGGCAGCAGTGATGCATTTGGCTATTATTCGGTGACGACAGCTACAATTTTATAAATTTGTAGCTATCGGTCACCGAATAATAGCTAGATCTAGCTATAAAGTTGCTAAGTTGGCATCGCTGCTGCAGATTTGAAGTTGTGTCAAATCTATCGTACGATAGGCAGTATGGTGTATATGGATGAACTGCCAATTTGAAACAATTGCAAGCGTCATACGATAGGCAGGATGGTGTATGGCTACCATTAGGTAAAGATTGACTTACTTATTTTTGTATCAATGATGTTTTCACTTTTTGTCTGAACAGTATTTAGATAAATCATCATCTTCCCTTATGCCATTCCTGCCCTTATCCCATTTTACTTGGGGTCGGAGCAACACGTTTTCTTCATCCATGCTCCCCTATCAAACGTCACAGTATCTCCTATTCTTCATATAAATAAATGATAAATCTAATATCTTTAAACGAGCAATTCTTGTATATTTATTTATATACAATCAGGATCTCGGAAACGGCTCCAAGGATTTTCATGAAAGTTACAGATTAGGGGTTTTTCGGCTCAAGGAATCGATTTATCAAGGTCCCAGATTCGAGAAAAGCTCGGTTCCCAAGATATAGACATTTTAAAAACCGAGCGAAGTTCGGTCAACCAGATATTAATATTTATTTTACAAATCTGTCAAACCAAAAAACTTTACAAGGCAAAAATAAATAAAGATGCCTAGACAATTTCAATATTTTTTTGTTATTCACACTCGTTCAAATTCTAAAACAGCAGATTATGAAGTACTGAACATAACTCGATAAAATAACAAGCTACAATAAATATTTGACAACATAACACTAAACAAATACCTATAATATTTTAGATGCCACATACTAGATTGGAATACAAAATGCAGACATTTCAATAAAATTCACAATCTTATAAGACAACATTTTTTATTCCCACTTGTGCCTTAAAATAACGAAGAAAAATCTTCAGAAAATTCTGAAACAATTTTTAAATATATGAGAATAACATATTTTGGAAAATTCCTGTAAGATAGTAGACCACTTTATAGTATCATAAGTTGTGTGAACATATCCCCAAGTCGTTCGGGGATTAGTGTTATATTGTGTTCGGAGCGAGGGCGCCGTAAACACAGGATTCGTCATCAAAACTTTATTTATTGCTTGTCTATTATTATTGCTTATGACTTGAGATTATTATGTTATTCCTTGAAACTGCTCCTTTGGGTATTAGCTTGTTATGTTTGCTTGTCTTAGTCGTTATGAGGGTCGGGTAGTCCTTGAAATTTCGATTGAGATTTTTTTGTTTCTAATACTTTTACATCCAGCTTTATTTGAAATAGCGATCTAAATTTTGTTCAGCCTATTCAACATCATTAATCACATCAACAGTTTATTATAATACCCAGAGCAGTTTGTATTTAACTAGGGACTGACTTGACGGTCTAGTGATAGTCAGTGCGACTACTGAGCATGAGGTTCGTCGTTCAATTCCCGGGTCCGAAGTGTCACTGGGTTTCTCCTTCATGTCTCAGTGGTTGGTAGCAACCATGGATTTCTGTTCGATTGATATAAACAGACGAAAATGTTGGTGTACATTAAGTATACCTGTGCCTTCGATGATTACATACATGAAATTCTTACGTAATGAATATCTTTGAGTCCTATAAAAAGCGTTTTACATTTTTTCAATATGTTCAGTAAGATAGTGTCGTTATTATCAACGTGTGTGTTTAACAATTACGCTTAAGTTGACTTACCGAATTTTCAGTTACTACATACAAATACAGAAATATTAAGTAAAGGATGGCAGACACAAGTAGTCTACAGCCAAGCGGCTTCAAAGGAGCCCTTCATATCGTATTTCTACACGCACCAAGCGTACCAAGCGTATAGAGCGTAGAAAGCGTACAGAGCGTAGAGGGCGTACGAAGCGTAACGTCTCCCAGCCTCCGTAATATTTAAACTGCACCAGCCTTCCGAGTTTTAAGTATTTATGGGTGGAGCTTATGTGTTCGTCGCTTTCTTGTAGAATTACAAAACTCGATTATTTGGCCCACTGCGACAGAAGCAGGGTTATGATTTTCACACGTTTTATTTTTAGAAAAACATGCCTGCATTGTAAGGTTTAATTACTTGCCTTAACGTGTCTTCTATTAAATACCCTTTGGACTATGTACATTATATTATTCACATCATTTATTTCATATTAAGACAAACATTCGTGACGTCCAACAATGCACTTTGTTCTTCACTCAGTTCGACAACATTACGTCGGACAAGTGCTAAGATTCCTCTTTGTTACCGACCACAATATACAAGCTCAAAGAAATTGTATGAAAGTATTTCCTTTGCGAGCCGGCCGCTTCAGAGCGCTCACGTGAAATTGTAAAATATTGCAAAACGCTATACCCGATGGTGGATTATTGCGGTAACGAGAAATTTCCAACTGACATCGTCGGCGGATGCACGTACACCGATCTCGATGCACTTAGTACTGGGAACTTTCCCCTTGGAATTAGAAGATCTTTTTATAAAACCAACTCTCACACAGAAAGGGCTTTTACTACTTTCTAATAAAGTCGATAATCGTATCGAATAATCTGATCTTACTGTTTAAGTGACTCCCAACGAAAAGGATATAAGATTTGCTTTAAAGATTTAGAAGTTTGAACCTTATGAAGTTGAATTCTAATTTGATTTTGGAAATAAAATAGAAGAGTTTATATTGGGAAAGGATGAGGAAGAAACGATAGCATTTGTAGACTAAACTGCGGGATGGCAGGGAAGACTGAATGCAATGTAAGTAAAGGAATTCTTTTTATTTTTCAATTAAGTCTAATGAAATCTACGGCGCGGTACGTTGGTATAGCGGATGTTACTGCTCGATAGTTTGATTTAATAACTTTCCAATTTGTGAAATTCTTTATAGACTTAATTGAAAGAATTTTTAATTATCCTTTATGATTCTCCTTCTGTATTAAATGACTGTTTCTTGATATCTGTCTCTTTGAGCTCTTCGTTATTTCCAATCAGTTTTATACGAGGAAATAGTTCTTGCTCTGGTTTTATTGTTACCGTATGATTTAAGGGTTCTTTTGTATCGAACGGGATGCCACAAAGTTTCGCAAAATTTATTTGGAAGTAGAATTGTTCTCCTTTAAGAAGTCTATTGAAGCTCAAGTATTTGAAGAGTGATTCGAGTGTGTATTTAAATCTTTTTATTTTTGTTTCGGTACTTAACTTCGTTTATTACCTCAACGTCTTTTTCGAGTAATAAAAAGTTTTGGCTGATTTACGTCGTATCAGATTCTATCCGAAGTACAATCCATCCTAACTTAAAATTATAAATGCGAAAATGAATTTGCTTTTTTGTTACGTTTTCACACTTAAATTGTTTAATCGATTTTGGTAAGTTACATTATATAGATAGGAAGACGGTTAAGAGCGCTTATTCTAAGAGTTGGCAACGTCGCAAATGGCTGTCAAATACCTATTTACAAAATTAAATAATTTTACAAATTTACTGTATGAAAATAAGAAAAAGGGCTCTGTAGTGCACAAAAAAATTGATTAGGGAATACAATAATTAATATCGTAACACCTAATATAATATCGTTTTAGACGTAAAAAAAGCATTTGGAAACATTCTAAATGCCTTTTATACACCTGAAACGGTAACAACATCAAATTCAGTGTTTTAATTGCATTCATATATCAGTATTCTAGTGCACTACAGAGCCATATTTCTTATTTCCATACAGTAAAATAGCCAAATTGATTAAAACTTGTAAATATTTGACAGCTATTAGCGACGTTGCCAACTTTCTGGTTATGCGCCCTTAAGGTTAAAAGTTCAGGTAATCTCTTTTTCTCCTTTTTGCATAAAACTGGAAGGGGCAGAAAACGAGAGGGGACGAGGGCAACCGCGGGCAAAGACTAATGTATTATAAAGAGTAAATCTCTAGCATTTAACATTGTCATCACACATAAAGGCCTTCAACAAAGGAACTTGAGACGGTTTGCAGTTCAACATTACCGCACTACTTATGGCCTCTATTCAACTCTTTTCTTTCATAAATTCAAGTTTTATTTCACCCCACTTTACCAAGTACTGCATATTATAAAGCAGCTCGTTGCTAATACTATTTAATGTTATAAGTGGGTATAAAAGGAGTAATTACTTGGTAGTGTTTACATTAGCTGTAAAAGTCGTGTTCGTTTTGTTCGTTGAAAATGTTGTGGGAATTTAAAATGGGTAGGAGAAAATAGAGGTAGGTATTTGAAAAGTTCTTTTTCCTGTTGAGTCGTATTATACTCGTACTTACACGTTTTTGTTTCGTAAGGGCTGGTTTTTCAATAGTCAGTTAACCGTTACCTGAGGAATAAAAATAACGGAATGACATATTTTCTATAGATAAGGTAACATAAAAAGAACATGTTAAGAAAAAAAAAATTACACCTCCATCATGTAAGACACTGTGTTACATACACACATTGTTTATGGGCAATTAATGATAATTATATTATTATCCTATTTGTCAACGACATTATAATATCCCACTGTCCGATCAAGGACCAGTGTGTTCCATGTGTGTCTCAAGAAGCTGTGCAGCAAACTGGTAGGACCCATGACTAAAGGGCGAAACATCTACCAGTATTACGGGACAATCTTAAAAGGACAGTAAGACCCTAGGGTCTTAACGCTTTAAGTTTCATAGCCACTATGGTTTTAAGCTTTTTTTTTTTTTAACGTGGTAAAATCATCAAATGAGTCCTCCCACCCTGGGCAGGGCGGGAGGGACTGTCAGACTCGTACTGACTAAAATCCACGGTGTCCTTCAATAGCCCTTTATGTTCCAGGGTCACGGTGATGGAATAAGTCCCGCGGCCCCGGCAGGCTTTGGCCCTCTGAGAGGGGGCCCCGTCATTAGCTGACGCTCTTCAAGGCGCGCGTGGGGCACAACGCGCCGTCGACCCGGGCATGGTCCGTGGTCGGGCAGCGAGTTGCCCTTTACTCGCTGCCCGCATGCCAGCGCCTACGGTGGCCGGAGATCGTCTGCTGACGTCCGACGCCGCGGGTGCCTACCACTGCGGTTGGGGCGGAGGGAGGACGCTGTCCTCTCTCTCTCGCGGCCCGCCTCCTCCTTCACGAGCATTACTGCTTCGCAGAAGGAGGCGACCGCTTCCCACTCCGTCTCGCCCCGCAGCATGGCCGCAACCAATGCCGCGAGAGATCTCCGCCTATCGCCGCCTTGAGGACACGTCGGTGCTCCGCCCAAGCGGGGCAGTCTTGCACCGTATGCTCTACTGTGTCCTCCGGGCGATCTTCGCAGTGGTGACACCCGGGCGTTTCCTCCTTCCCCATCAGACACAGGAACCTCCCGAAACTTCCGTGTCCGGTGAGGACCTGCGTCATCCGATAGGTCAGGACGCCGTGACGTCTCTCCAGCCACTCCTCAAACAGGGGTCTTACCGCCGCAATTGCGACGTGCCCGATGGTTTTAAGCTACTGAAAGAACACGGTTAACTTTTAGACAATTAGAGTTTGACAGTCCCTCCAACCAGAGCTGGAGTATTCATTTGATGACTTTACCAACAAAAAAATTATGAGTCATCGACAATCTGTAAGGTAGTCAAAATCCCAAGCAATGTAGCTTTACGTAACTCCTTCAACTTGGCTATCAAACTTCCCCAACCGTCAAATCATTTCATTTGACGAACAATAAAACAAATGGTCACCATTTATAACAAACCTAATCACTCGCATACAAAGAAATATACGGTGAGTAAAATTGAAAGCAATACGTTAGGAAGTTTTCAGAGTACAGAGCGGGAGGTGATTTGTCGCGGGCAATGGGCGAGACGATATTAACTGCCGTCGACCACCGATAGATGGCGCTGTCCACTGGCTAGTAAGACGTGGCGCTTGTGATGAATGTCAGGATGGGATTACGATTTGGTTTTGAGAAAGCTTCAAAAGATGTGTAGAGGAAAACAATCATAAGGTATATGGGTAGTGATAATGGTGGTGATGGTGAAGCTAACCAGCCGATTTTGGATACAGCGTTTGTATTTTTTTTTATCGTGGTAGTAGTAGTCCTAATGTTGATGGATGGATAGGAAGAGGAAGGCCAAAGAAAAGATGGATGGGTTGTTTAAGGAATGATATGAAAGAAAAAGGAGTGAATGATACTGCGACGTCTGATAGGGGAGAATGGATGAAAGAAACGTGTTGCGCCGACCACAAGAAGTAAAATGGGATAAGGGCAGGAACATGATGTGGTAGTAGCAGTCCTACCACCCATACTGACAGACTTTTACTGACTAAAATACGCGGCGATCCTTCAATGGCCCTTTACGTTCCAGAGTCACGGTTAACAGCGTCTGCGTTAGACGGCTATTGATATTATGGTTGATGAGATGCCTTTTTTAGGTGCTAATCACCAAATGAGTTCTCCCGCCCTAGATAGATCGGAAGAGATTGTCAGACTCGTACGGACGTTTCGGAATAAAATCCACCGTGTTCCTTTATTGCCCCATGACCCCGGTTTGATGAGATGCCCACAGTTCCTTGGAGTGGTGGTCTTTGCAGAAAGGTTGGTAGCAGCTAAATAATACTCAGTAGTAACTTAACACCTCTTAGTTGAGCATGCGGACAGCGAGTAAAGGGCAACTCGCTGTCCGACCATGGACCATGCCCGGGTCGACGGCGCGTCGTGTTCCACGTGCGCCTCAAAGAGCGTCAGCAAAAATGACGGGGCCCCCTCTCGGAGGACCAAAGCCTGCCGGGGTCGCGGGACTTATTTCCTTACCGTGACCCCGGAACATAAAGGGCTATTGAAGGACACCGTGGATTTTAGTCGGTACAAGTCTGACAGTCCTTCCTGCCCTGCCCGGGGTGGGAGGACTCATTTGATGATTTTACCACGCTAAAAAAAATACCTCTTAGTTCAGTCTAGCAATTGACTGCTGTGGAATAATCATTTTCTTTCGGTCCTCGGGTTGATATAACTTTTGTTATAAGTTTTTTTTTAATTCTTCTACACTATATTTTATTTTTATTTTACTCAAACAAGAAGAAAAAACAATTGAAGAGTTTTTGCTACTGGTTACTTCGTTTCGCGTGCTTTTGTTATTACAACATTAAGGTTAGGCCTTTAGAATTGAAGATTATATGTATATAGGTAATTGTTGAATAATTATTTTCAAAGTATCTGTCAGTTTCCTTTCCGACTTTTATGATATACGAGTATTATGTATATATGATATTGTAAAACATCACTTTGTCTAGGCTCTCTGAACACTTCCATACTGCTCGTCAGAAGATATGATCGTAATTTTCTTTTTCCAGACGTCTCCTTTCACGAACAACTAAACTACAACTTTAACAGGCACTTATACAAGAGGAAAACTTCCACAGACCTGCGAAGTTTTTCAAGCAACTCTCGGGAACTACTTTTCCTATTACCACGTTATCACAGACACAGGTCATGTAGATAACACGGCGCGTCCCAGACCCGAATCTCAGCGAGGTTATCGAGGAAATGCGAACCGCTAAACTATCCCGAAGTTAACTTCATAAATCAATCGTCTGTTTCCTAAAACTCGTTTAAACTTGCTCTAAACCGTGCAGCTGCTTTAATCGCTGCAGGGATTAAGAAAATTAAATATTCTCGTGATCTTAGAATTCGTAAAGACTGAACCTTTAGCTACAATATGTTTTTTAAGTTTATTTACCGCGGTCACAGATAATATAAAACGCCCGGTACGCGTATCGCGTCAAAGGACTTTAAATTCGTAAACAGTGATTACCTGCAGGACACCGATACTTAATTGTGTTACATTTCCAATTCAAATGCTATACATATAAAATGTCACTAATTTATAAAGTTAGAATTCAGATCATCAGTTTATAATTCAAAGTATAAATCATATTCAAACTCAAATGATTTATTTCGAGTAAGTAGATCATTACAAGCAGTTTAAAGCTGTCAAAAAAAAAAACAAAATGGAGTGGTTAAAATACTCTAGTTGTCCATTCCAAAGAAGAATGGGCAAGAAGCTCCAAATATAAATGGGTTTACCTATTTTCCTTAAAACTCCCATATCAAAGAACCTCACCAGTTGCATTTGAAGAACGTTACTGCCTTTTTAACATCAAACAACCTGTCTTATAAGAAAAGGCGCATATCCCGCAAGTCTGCCCTTCGTTACGATTGAGTGAAGCGCTGAGTCGCGCGCCGTACGCCTCGCCTCTCCGCTCAAGTGCCTTGTTATGTCAAAGGTTTTCGGTTTCTCAAACTAAACTACACATAGATGGCTTATGATCATTTTGACTTCTGAAAGTTGGTCTGAAGTAGTGAAGTAAGTAAAAGCTATTAGTGTTTAGTGGTTAGTGTCAATTTAGTGATCTTCCTACCTGAGCACAGACTTCCTCGTTTGATTGTCTTACGGCCCACTATAATGCACTATTATCATTTTTTTTCTTTGTCAATTTATACCACATTTTCTACGCTATGCGACATGTCAACTTTCAGGCTATATTAAGGCTCCACAAAGTATTTAATTTTACCGTCATATAAGATACTCATAGATATTTATTAGTGACAAAAATCCAATGAAACTTTAACACAGGAGCTTTTGAACGGCGGTGCCGATTTTTTAAAATAACCACAAATTGTGAGGGCTTATTGTTTTTCAATCATTGTTTTTCAAACATGATGAATACAGATAATAATATTACTATAAGTCATTTTGTGCTTAAAAATATTGTAAAATTAATCTTCCATAATAACTTATCCCACTTGTCTTCAACAAATCAGCTTATGAATACATAATAAGGTTTCACATATGCATAAAATTGCAATATTCAGTATCCATTGCTGCGAGCCCGTTGCAGGCACTTGCCATAAATCCTGCTAAGTGCGCAACGAAAGATATCGTAGCAAGTGAGACGATTAATTTGCAATTCGAACGACGCGAAGGATTTTTGCGCGGCGCGGTGGGACTGCGGGAGGTACTCTACTCCGGTACTTACTTAATTACGAACGACTCTAGTTTTACTTGGGATTGAGAAATTCTTTGTTTATTTTTCAGGAAGCCTTTGTTTAATGTGTAATAATTTTAACGAAAGGTATATATATATAAAAAATCAATGATATTATAAGTAAAAAAGGTGTAGATACGTCATACGCGCTCAATAACGTATGCGCTCAAATGAGGCTGATACACACACCTTGATCTCAGTGCGACGTTGCCAGCGGCACTTCACGTACCACAGACTGAATCAAAAGTAAAAGTGACTCAAAACTACCGAAAATGCCGTCGTGTGTGATGAGATATTGTACAAATTAAACATGCAAGACTTCTAAAAGTCAAGGAATCACATAACATTCGTAAATATACTATTTATCTTTAATATTTTCACAAATAAAACATTACGTTTTTATAAATATGGCGTCGTAAAAGAAAGAGTGCGAGCACGGGTGCGAGTGAGAGGAGACGCTGACGTGCGGGGGGATTGATGACGCGTGGCGATCTAGCTGTCACTTTTTTTCTTATTGGTTTTATCAAGCTATCCTTTTTACTTGTCGTGAAATGTAATGTGTGTAAATAAAAAGTGTGTATGTGTGCTCGGAACACTTTTTTCCGTTGTTTTTGTACGTGATAACATATCTATGACTTTATAATATCATTGTAAAAAATCAGTACTGTAACTGAGTTGTAAAGGTCTTAGAGGCAACGTATGTGTGTAAAATTTTGCAATTCACCTAAATTTGGTAAGACTAAAATTTTTCGATAAAAGACTACGCAGATGGCCGATAAATGTAGTTATTACGACGCTCATTTTTAATTATTTTTCTTGAAGACTACAATAACTTAATAAAATGATCATCTTTAATTTGTAAATTCACACATTTATACGAACAATTCATTTGATGTATTTATTAATCCAGTTTTGATATTACGTTGCAATAAAAATGAACAATTTACATCCAAAATTATATGTTTTATTCCGAGGAAATGAATGTTCCTGTAACAGGATTATGATGCATAATGTTTATATCAATGAAGGTTTATATTTACATGTAAACGAAACTCATCAAAAATTTTCATTATATAATATATTTTCATTGCATCAGTTTCATTTTTGAAAACAATCATTTTTATAACGACTCACTCGTTCGTGTATTGATATATTGAGATTTATTCATTACCGTTCACTGAATATCGATTGTTAACCAAACCTTAACGATCGCATAATTCATACTACGGTATGCACAAAATAGCTCGTAGGCCGTAGCACAGTGCTACGATACCGCGTAGCGTTTTCGTAGCAATCAGAATTCTGTACGTAGCGGACCGATTTCGCATCGTTCAGTGGGCGCTCGCGGACGCTACTGAAATTAATTATTGCCTGAACTACTAGTACACTTTCAGATATAGTTATGAATCGCTTGTGTGAATTTAGGACATGTATGTGGTGTTCACTAAATGACGTGTGTACCGTGCATTATTTAGAGACTTTTTAGTAATTTGTACTCAATATTATTTTGCATATTTATTAATAACAATAAAAAGAAAACAATGTATCTTTAAATATAATAACAAACTAAGTAATTTGTTACCTGTTGCTAGTCAGTATTGAGTGAAAACCAAAAACTTTTGACTAAACAAATAAGTAATCAATTTAAACCACCAATAAACTCAATGCATTACAACTACAACATCAGTTGCAAAAAAGATTACGCCGCAATTCGTAACGGTTTATAAATAATTAATTTCCAATTACAATTTCACATCCCTTATTAACCTCAAATATAAACACACTTAACGGTCCGGTTATTGCCATAAATTGTAATAAAACGTTTAATAATGTATGGAATTTGTAAGGTCGGTGGGCAATTACTGGCTATAATTGGGTCAGTGAGAGTAGCCCGGGGCTAATAGCTTAGCCTAAATCAATTGAACATAGCTGATAATTGTGACGGAGCAAGACTTAATGGAATCTTTGCTAATTCAATTCTTCAATTTGCATTCATCTTAAGTGTGAGAGCTTGGATTAATTTCTGAAGATCAAAGAGGGGATTTTCGCTTTATTTACTTTTAGAAGAAGATATTTTATCGAATGTTCGTTTATAAGGGATGTTACTAAACGCAAGATTATGTACAAAAAAAAGAACCTTTTAAATAAAATAAACACACTAGGTACCTTTTCGTACAACTCATTATTGATAATGAACTGATTCATCAAATCATCTTCTTGCTTCTAAAATTTCTCCTTCGTTCATTTACCACTGTTAAATACATACTGATGTATCACAAAATCTGATTAAAAATAAACAAACAGATGCAGCACACCTACAATATTTAAGTTCACACAAGTAACAAATAATTAATCTACTCTCCACAATTCATAAGAGAACAAAATAAAACTCATCCAGCCATAACCTTTCACACAGAAGCTTAACAGAGCAATTCTTGACTTTAAAACAAACACCATCTAATTTTCTAGCTGTAAACTCATAAATTCACAATGGCGGCGCGGTGTTCAGATCCGCGATAGAAGAAACTAACGCGTTAACGTCCCGACAACAAAGAGGCATTCAAAACGATCTCCGTCTTAGTTAAGAGGCCGACACTCGAAACGCGTTCGTCAATGCACACTCGAGTTATTGCTTTCGAAACGAGCGCTTCCCTTTGCTTGTACCAGAAAACACCTTTATCACTGCCATTCCTATTGATCATAACCAAAATTTGCCAAACATTGCTGGTTATGTTTGAGTGACCAAAACTTGTCGTAGTATATAGCAAGCAATGAATAACGTGTTTTTGAAAATAGTCGTGCTAAATGAAGCGAGTCGATCCCCCGATGCTCAGGCATCGTGAGAGGTGCACGGTGTAAGTGCAGGGATGCATTATGCAGTCGGCGAGTCGATGGTATTACTGCAGCCGGCAGAGGCACTGCCAGCATCATCGTAAACTTAGTCCTGCATTGCTAATGTTTAGAGATGGTTTAACCGACTGTTAGCAACTTTGACAGCGGATTTAACTCGAATTGTGGAGGTTTGGCTGTATTGATTGTGGTGTCTAAATATGTACATAGTGTTGGTTGTATTAGAATTGTTGTTTCGTACCAACTAATGTTTACCAAGTTCATTTTGTAAGTCAGTGCTGTACTCGTATCGAGAACTTAGGGAATGTGTACACGTAACTTTAGCCGAAACATTTTAGATTAAGATTTTGTAAAATAGAATGAGGTACCTCGTATCTTCGGGTTTTTTTTAATTGTTTGATTTCGTTCCACATCTAAAGGTGTATTGTGCAAGATTGTGCCACACCATGATAGTGCTGCCGCGCGACGTGTCAGGAAAAATAAATAATTCTTTGTATTATCTGAGAGTGCCAACTAGACCGATCCGAGTTTTCCTAAATTGTTGATGATCGAAATTTTATTATTTTTGTGAAAAATATTATTAAGCTGAAGAGTTTTTTTGGTTGTACGCACTAATCTCAGGAACAGGAAAAAAAAACTGAAGAATTCTTTTTGTGTTGGATAGTTCATTTATAGGCTATAAAACATCACGCTACGTCTAACAGAAGCCGAGCCGCGATCAACTGCTAAAAATAATAATAATAATAATTTGTTTATTGTCTCTCATAAAGGTACCTTTATATATTATAGATATTGGTCACAAGTTATTACAACAATTACTTATAGTATAGCGATTCAACCTTTGTGAGAGCTGGAGTCTATACTGGGTACTGGACCTGTGTGACAGAAAGAATAATACAGAAAGAAAAATATTTTTACGTCATGAAGAAGGAATAGAAATGCTGTAAAAAGAAAAATTTCTTTTGAAAAAGTCGTTTCCAACAATGTCGTAGTTATTTTCTTGCATTGAAATAATAGACAAAGTCTTATTGAATGGCTCGCCATTACTTCTCAATGCAGTGGTGTTTACAATCTGCGCGGGACAATGAACAGCTGTCACTAACTTGTTTTTCTTTTGTTTTTAATTTAAATATGCAAGTGTGACGACGGTGCTTATTGCTATGTTGTTGAGACTTTTCTAACTCATTGTATTATTATTTTAGTATTCGTTTTGTTCCACAATAATGCGGAAAAAACATTGTTATTGAAACAGATACAACATGTAAGTTCAATTTAACTGATGTTTGTAATGAATTTTCCAGTCGATAGGAGTAAAATACAAGCCTTACAATTATGTATTCTACTATTGATTTTATTGTAACGACAAATGAGTTAACAAATACCGGTGTGACAATGTAATGAAACACTCCTACATGGCAGATAAAGATGTTGCAAAAAAAGCAATGACATGTTTTTATTTTATCTAACTCATGCTGTCCCACATTTGGACAAAACCTCCCACTAAATCTCTTAAAGTTTTGAAAAGGTCTAGCTATTTTATCTTATTTTAATTTAAGTTGCCGAACCTCAAAACCTCCCTAAAAGTAAGCCCAGTTGTGCAATCCCTTTTCCTTTTTTTTACGTGGTAAAGTCATCAAATGAGACTATCAGACTTGTACTGAATAAAATCCACGGTGTCCTTTAATGGCCCTTTACATTCCGGGGCCTCGGTAGCTCTATAATCCCGCGACCCCGGCAGGATTATGCCATCTAAGGGGGCCCCGCCATTGTGCTGACAGCTCTTTGTGGCGCGCGTGGAACACAACGCGCCGTCGACCCAGCTGTACAATCTCCTCAGCAGCACATTCTGTTAATCCATCAGCACCATGTTTCAAGCTCATTAAGCATTAAATTTAAACGTTGCTGCTACAGCATACATCACGGCTGTTTCGCTTGATGCGTTGCACCAATACTGCTCAATCACTTGTGATAACTGGACGCGAGAGTAAACAGTTGGGTGGTGTACATTGCTGGTTGGATACGGTGAGAAAAGACAGTATGCAGTTAAGATAATTATAGTATACAGATTTTAAAAAGTTAGTAATGATGATGTTGATGAAAATTAACGTTCAACATGACTAAAAAATATCTAGTCTATTTTAAATAATCGTAGAAGCACTAATCATCTATTTGGTTTTATAATCTAAATTCATTAAAACGCTGAGCACAATACGTAGTAAATTATTAATCTAACTGGATTTATGTATAGCCGAAGCTCAATTTAGCAATTTAAATAGAAGGAAGAATTCGAAACGTGAGCAGGATTTGAAACTGCGACCTACGGTTTCAATACATCTAACGCTCTTTCCAACCGACCCATCGAGATTCCTGCCTGCAGCACCAGTAACTATTTCATAACGTATTGGTTTCAATGTTTTGATATTCAGAATTAATTTCTAAAAGTTTTAGTCATCGCAAAACATAGTGACATGCACATTTGTTATGTGATGAATAATTAATATTTACCATGCACAATCACAAATTTTGTACTCTAAAAAATACAACACAACAAACCAGCAACGGATCACTAACTCACTTATCGCAATATTCCCGCTCGTACCTCCAGTACAGCCATCAGGTAATGCCAGTGATTCACAGCGCGGTGGACGGCCGCGCTCCCGACTCATCAATATCGGAAAACGGCGGCGTTTGATACGGCTGCCGTTATTACACGATGTAGTGTGTCGAGCGGGGCCGATTCCATGCGATGCCGGTAATCTTTTGTTAAATGGTTGCTGTTGCTTAATGTCTGTGGATGGAATGGTTTCGAGGGGATTACATTGAATTATGGAATGATAGATGGCCTACAATTGCATTTCTAGGAATTAGTCTGAGCTAGCTAAATTGAATGTTTGATAATAATAATATACTGTATATTTTACTGACATCATCATCATCAGTCTATATTTGTTCCCACTGCTGGGAAACAGGCCTCTCTGTGAGAGGGAATGGGCAATAATTCACCACGCAGGCCCAGTGGGGGTTGGTAGATGTCAAATATCTTCGATTTTTGAGTTCTGAACTTGCCGGTTTCCTCACGATGTTTTCCTTCAGCGTTTTGAGAGCAGTGGTGATGAAATAAATTACACAAAGTAATGCGCCTGGCGGGGTTCGAACCCACGACCTACAACTCGTAAGTCGAGACCGATACCACTGGGCTGCCATTGCCTCAGTCGGAACCGATACCACTCGGCCACGACTGTCTCGTGCCAGTAACATGGATGGTCTGGTCCCGGCTGTCATTTGTAGATCTTTAACACACGCTATAGTCATTGGCCTAAAAGTCTGTCAACCAGTTTTGAGACAAGTAAATTTAATTTACACCTAAATAAACTCAACCCGTTGCCATTTATTCAGTATATTATGAATGTCGCAGATTTGTGTGGATTTAGTGCGTCGTGATTATGACCAGACTAATCTGTTTAGGGTGCGCGAATTTGATAATTACGGTCTGCTCATATGATTTGGGTCGTCTGCTGCCTAATTGCTATCTACTTCATATTACAGTTAACATAGTTACTGCTAAGATTTATGAATTGTGCTCAATCATAAGAAACAAAAATTGCTATGGTAGTTTGGACTGCACCACTGCTATCAGACTTTTCAACAATGAAAAAAAAGCGGAGGGCGCTGTCACACAAGGTTTTCTTTATTCGATCCTATAAACAGTGAAAAGATTATTTTGATTTTCACAAATCAACACTAAGTCGGTGTGAAGATTTTTGTCGTCTTTATGCAAAGAAGAACCTGGGTTCTAGTAGCAGGAACATAATAAGGTGATAATGTCTAGACTTGTAATTAATGTAGTGAACTTTTCTCACTTTCAATTACCCACTTTACCTAGTTTGAACAAAAGACGAGTTAAAGCGTTTTAAAGCCCAGTTAAATGAAAAGATATCAATTTATTTACTGATTTCTTAAAGAAGCACAAGATGATTAAAAAAGCAATCAATTATATTGTATATTAAGAGGGTAATAATTTGTATTGTATGTACAATCGACTTTGAATCAAGACCTATTTTTGACAATATTAATCGTTTAGAACCGTCAAAATAGCAAAGTTTGAGACCGATATCGATGAAGGCTAAATATTTTCGACTGTCCTGTTGGTCTAGTGGTTAGTGACCCTGACTGCTATACCGGAGGTCGTGGGTTCGATTCCCACCCAGGACAAATGTTTGTGTGATGAGCATGATCATTTGTTCTGTGTCTGGGTGTAATTTATCTATAATATGTATGTATTTAGAAATATTTAAGTATGTTTATCAGTTGTCTAGTACCCATAACACAAGCTCTGCTTAGCTTGGGACTAGATGGCGTTGTGTGATAGTTGTGGAATATTATTATTATTATTATTTTATCTAAATCATGCATATAAACAGCAGCAGTGGGAGCAGTGAAGGCCCAGTGGTATCGGTCACACCTTACGAGTTGTAGGTCGTGTTTTCGAACCCCGCCAGGGGCATTACTTTGTGTAATTTATTTCATCACCACTTCTCTCAAAACGGTGAAGGAAACCGGCAAGTTCTAGAACCAAAAATTCGAAGACATGTGACATCTGCCAACCCGCACTGGGCCCGCGTGGTGGATTATGGCCCACGCCCTCTCACAGAGAGGAGGCCTGTGTCCCAGCAGTGGGAACATTATAGGCTGATGATGATGATGATGATGCATATAAACCGAGCTGTTACAAGTTTTACCTAGCACGTCAGATAAGGTAATACCTAGTGCGACACGGTGGTTACCATGTACAATAGAAAATAAAAATTATTCTGTAATTTTAACAGCCCTTTTTCCGGACTCATTAATCATTGTATAAATAGAACAGTTTTCACTTTGTTCCCAACTATTTTAGGCCAGCCTGAGGCAGTTATAACTTGAATCAATTAACCGTTTTTATTGACATAACAACGGTTATAAAAAGTTATAGCGCTTCATTGCTTAAAATAGAGACACGCCTACACTTTGGTTAATTTTAAATGGCACTGGGAGAAGTAATCATAATGTAATTGTAAATCTTAATTTTGAAGGCTGTATTCAAGTACAACAAATACTCTTTGACTGAAACTTTTCTATGCTTTTTTGATAAATAATAACAATTTTGCAAGTTGCTTGTTAAAAACACTTTTACACGTCACACAATATTTTTATAGCTAGACGAGGCCGAAGTTTTGTACCTGACTAGGTACTCTGAGAAAAAACATCCAAAACAAACTGTCTCTTTTAAGTCCAGACACTATGCTGTTCAAATCATACGAGGACCATGCGGGTGTCTGAAATGGTCTTATTAGGAAAGAACCACACAGATTTAGTGGACCTGTCCATCCAGTCAGTGCAAGCATTTGTCATGTTATCGTGCATGTGCCATAACCCAAGAAGCACGTTTTATTTTAATGTTTTCACAGTTAGAGGACAAAAATGTCTTTAATAAAAGAAATCGAATCATTAATAACGTGATCTACCTATAAACATAAATTAAGAATTAAAGATAGCAATTATTCAGTGTTAATGCCTATCATTAATATTAAGTAGGTGTACAGGTATAGTTAGTAGTGCAAGTTCAATATTAATCAAGTCTTCTCAATCATACTAAGTGATTTACTATCTAAAATCGTTAGATTAATCTCGCGCGAACTAATCCCGTCGCTTAATTACGCTTCTACAGATTATAGAGCTAGGTACGTATAGATAGGTATAACTCGGTTGATTAAAGAAAAGAATCTAAAATGTCAGCTTGTACAGTCGAATTCCAAAATCCTTTGCCAATTTCTCAACGCAATAGCTTGACGCTTCGCTGTGACTTACGTCCTTTTGTTATAAGTTGTTTTAATACTATACAAATCAAATCAACATAAGGTATACTTCATAATTTCAACCAGTTTCCTACAAGTAATGTTGGCGCAGTGGTAAACTATACCGCTCAGATAGTGCGTTAACTGACGAGCTGTGGCGTGAGATCAAATCACCTGCTTTGTGTTTTTTTTTTTTACCATTCATAATTTCATTTTCTTGACTTTTAATAGTTACTTTATACTTTTTGTTATTTTTAATACACTTTTAAAAGGATTTTGATAGTTGAAATACTTTTTTTTATAATTGCTAATATTAGTTCGATCGTCATTATTGTTGTGTGTAATAGTTTGTTATGTTCTCATTTATAATGAAGTTTTGTCGGTAGATCTCAGAAAACAAAAGTAAATTATTTGTAGGGTAGACACATATAATTATGTTAGTTCGTTTAGAGTCACCTACGAGTATAATAGAACGTTGTTGATTCCTGGTTATTGTGTGTGACGAGTGTTTGAATCTCCGATTAAACTTGTTATGATTACCGATTTGCAGTGAAATATAAACAATGGAATTTTTACATTTAAAGATTGGTGGCGAATATTATAGCCCTACGTAAATGTGGATGAAATATAACACAAATATCATAATATGAAACCGGCCGGACTAGTGTGAGTTTAACATTTTAATTTTAATTATTTCACATGTTAATATTCTTATTGATTATATAAGATTCCGTATTCAAAAGTGTTAAAATATAGTTTTGTTTAAAAGTAAAAAAATCTGATTGATACTTAGTGTGTTATTTATAGATTTTTCTTAATAGTAAAATAAATCAACAGCTGTATTTTTCATAAAGATATTCCATGTTTTGTTCTAGTGTTGAAATACTGTGAGTCTGTGGGATATGAGAAAAAAAAACAAAGCTTGAAGAGAGCGAAGTGGAACACTTGTTATGGATAAGGATTGTTGTAAAGGATAAGCATGGACGTCAAAATATGGTGAACGAAAACGAAGAATAAGGTTTCCTTCAATGAGTACCTAACTGATTAAACACGATATTTAATAACCGTTCACCGTGCACTCGACACTGAAGGCTTATATCATCGAACATCAGCTAAAAACCGTTTATGTTTTACAGGAAAAAAAAACGTTTAAGATTTTCTCAAGAATATTTTATGATATTATGGTTTTTGTTGTATTTATTGTATAGTAGATAGTTTTATTGACACTTAAATTTTATTTTAGGATTAAGATTCGAGGTTATTAAGCTTCAATCCTCTTTTCGTAATGAAACAGATATTTAAGCCAATAGTAACCTCGATATCAGGGTATTTTTTATGAAGTGCGTAGTTTATTAAATCGTTTCCGTAATTTTTAACTTTATTTTTGCTAAATCGCACTTGGTGAAGCAGAAGAAACTTGATGTGCTCAAAGCACAACCTTTTTTTGGTACCGCGACCTGGGAACGCAAAGAGCGACTGGCTCTTTGCGTTCCAGGGTCGCGGTGCTAAAAACGTTTATATTGACACCGTAAAAGGGCATCGCGGCCCGGGAAAGCAAAGGACTGTGCGAGTCAGGGTGACCCAAGTCCCCAGCTCACTTCGCTCGCTCTTGCTGCCCTGGAGCGCAAAGGGCAAATAGTCTATTAAATTCCAGGGTCGCGGTGTCATGTTACTGTTTCAAAATAATAGACTTTAATAATGATAACTTTAATTATTTCTTTTGGTGAAGTAATTAGGTATACCATTTTATTCATTTTCTTAAAGATAACAATTAAAATAAAATGTCCGCACTATATGTATAAAAAATACCCTGTGTTTATTTATTAGTTAAAATATAATAAAACGTTAGTAAGGGTTTATAAAGTCACTTTTTTTACTTTTATTTCGATTTGTTGAATTTTCCTATTTATTGTTTAGTAGCTTCGAAAATCCATCGAAGCATTTCATAATTCTATTAAAATAATAAAAAAAAACATCTACGAATTTATAATAAATATTATTATAATTATTATCATTAGACAGTAAAAATATAATTATTGTTATAACATAATTATCACGCATTTTTTTTATTCTAAACCCTTTAATAAACTATCATCATTATCAGAGACTTTAGTAAGAAATTGAAAACAAAAAAATCAGCCGCATAATGTTGTGTTACAACCGTGTTTTACAAAAGTGGAAACCGGTTTTTAACATTCCTTTGCATTCATTCGCAATGATCTAACATGTGCTGATAACTGTTTCTGTTGGGCTAAGTGGATTCACGATCAACAGAGTTCTGAGTTCGAATCTTAATAACGACGTTTGCAGTTTTTGTTTCTTTGATATCATCACAATATTTTAATAAATAACTTAGATATTGGTTGTTTAATTGAGTAAATGAACAATTGATTAAAACTTACAAAAAGAATATCACTTCGTGAGGTTTGAACTCGCATCTTTTTGATCACAGTGATTTTGTAGTCTTAACGCTTAACCACTAAGTTAAATGGACATGCTTTACAGTGTTGAAATTATGAATCCCATGCAATCAGTAGTTGATGATACATGTGTCTTTTGAAAGTAGAAGGTCATAAGTCAAACTAAACGTTAAGCTATTGCCTTGTAAGTGCGGCCAACCACTTTTGAGTGTGACTGTACTTGCGTTGACAAATAATACAGTCAAGATTTCAAGTTCAAATTAAAAATAATGAAAACAAGACTGGATCACAATAATTTCTCAAACTTAACCTAACAATAAAACAAAATTCAACAACAATAATCAACAGGTAACAACGGAAGAATAACATATTAGCTATTAAAACAACATGCTAGATGTCTATTCGTCTTACAGCCTCTAAGTCTACATAAGTATCAATCAAGTTCAGTGTGCGATAGAATCGGTAAATACATATTTATACTTTTCAAATAACGCCACTGAGCTATCAATTTGTCGGGGATATGAATACTCTATCTAAAATAGGTCAAAGCATCGGGCTTGCATTTGTAAAAGTAATTAATTAAGTAAGAATAAGATACACGGTATTTAAGTCGAAAACATAAAAAAATAGGCATGAATCTTCGTTTGCAGTTTTTTTTTTTAAACTTTGCCCGATACTAGGAAAATCTTCTGTATCGTCGGTGGGTTTACAAACATAGAAACTCACAAAGACAAATACACAGACCCTACTAGTAGGTAGAGAAAAGTAGGTAGTTCATACAAATATTAGTTCCGTGCGAGAATCGAACTCACGACCCGCTGCGCAGGAGTCTAATCGCTCAGCCACTGCCTAACCGAGCCAATTTAATAAATCAGTAAATAAGTTAAATGAAAAAAAATTAAAGTACCTAAACTTATTGTAATTATTTAGCAGTACCTATGATTTATGACATAGAGTTGTGTCTATGATTTTCGAAGATTATCATCATAGTACCAAGCATCTCTGAGCTAAGCTGCGGACAGTTATACAGACGGACGGACACGGCGAAACTACAAGGGTTCCTTGTTTACCACAGAACCCTAAAAATACAAGTTTCTACACTATTGAAAAAATATCGAGTGCATTTATCTATTGTTTATAAATTGTTTTAATACGTCAACCACATGTGGCTCAACCAACTTAACAATCATAAATCCTATCGAAAAGTACATGAAGTCACGTCAAAACATTCAGCACGTAAAAAACGAACCACCAAAATCCACTGACATTTTTGAAGCATCAAAAATATTCGCGCGACACGAAAGTGGTTCCGTAGTTTAGAGCCATCGGCGTTCTGTCGGCGCACAACAAAAACCTTTTCTAAAACACAATGGCCCCCGTTGTGGCCGCCGATTGGCAATATTATTGAATTTTAGTGGGGAATTGAATTCGTTGAGCACGGCCCGCGTACTGGCGTGTTCAGTGTCGAGATACTTGTGTGGACCACTGTACTGGGTAGTTGCAACATGTTGAGGGTCTTCGTAAATTAACAAATATTTGCTTGAACTTCATGTTTGTTTATCCTGATGTAAGGACTGATGATTGGATGATCAGCAGAAGAATAATTTTTGGAATGATGTCATGTATTTCTCTTAATATTGCCTAGTTATAACTGGGTGTCGAGTCTGCTAATTATTAGTCAGAATGGCGCCACAATGGCGTTTCAATTGTAGTGCTTATTCGAACCATTTTTTACTGCTGAGTAAAAAATGGTTCGAAAATTGAAACGCCATTGTGGCGCCATTCTGACTAATAATTAGCAGACTCGACACCCAGTTATAACTAGGCAATATTAAGAGAAATACATGACATCATTCCAAAAATTATTCTTCTGCTGATCATCCAATCATCAGTCCTTACATCAGGATAAACAAACATGAAGTTCAAGCAAATATTTGTTAATTTACGAAGACCCTCAACATGTTGCAACTACCCAGTACAGTGGTCCACACAAGTATCTCGACACTGAACATGCCAGTACGCGGGCCGTGCTCAACGAATTCAATTCCCCACTAAAATTCAATAATATTGCCAATCGGCGGCCACAACGGGGGCCATTGTGTTTTAGAAAAGGTTTTTGTTGTGCGCCGACAGAACGCCGATGGCTCTAAACTACGGAACCACTTTCGTGTCGCGCGAATATTTTTGATGCTTCAAAAATGTCAGTGGATTTTGGTGGTTCGTTTTTTACGTGCTGAATGTTTTGACGTGACTTCATGTACTTTTCGATAGGATTTATGATTGTTAAGTTGGTTGAGCCACATGTGGTTGACGTATTAAAACAATTTATAAACAATAGATAAATGCACTCGATATTTTTTTAATAGTGTAGAAACTTGTATTTTTAGGGTTCTGTGGTAAACAAGGAACCCTTGTAGTTTCGCCGTGTCCGTCCGTCTGTATAACTGTCCGCAGCTTAGCTCAGAGATGCTTGGTACTATGATGATAATCTTCGAAAATCATAGACACAACTCTATGTCATAAATCATAGGTACTGCTAAATAATTACAATAAGTTTAGGTACTTTAATTTTTTTTCATTTAACTTATTTACTGATTTATTAAATTGGCTCGGTTAGGCAGTGGCTGAGCGATTAGACTCCTGCGCAGCGGGTCGTGAGTTCGATTCTCGCACGGAACTAATATTTGTATGAACTACCTACTTTTCTCTACCTACTAGTAGGGTCTGTGTATTTGTCTTTGTGAGTTTCTATGTTTGTAAACCCACCGACGATACAGAAGATTTTCCTAGTATCGGGCAAAGTTTAAAAAAAAAAACTGCAAACGAAGATTCATGCCTATTTTTTTATGTTTTCGACTTAAATACCGTGTATCTTATTCTTACTTAATTAATTACTTTTACAAATGCAAGCCCGATGCTTTGACCTATTTTAGATAGCGTATTCATATCCCCGACAAATTGATAGCTCAGTGGCGTTATTTGAAAAGTATAAATATGTATTTACCGATTCTATCGCACACTGAACTTGATTGATACTTATGTAGACTTAGAGGCTGTAAGACGAATAGACATCTAGCATGTTGTTTTAATAGCTAATATGTTATTCTTCCGTTGTTACCTGTTGATTATTGTTGTTGAATTTTGTTTTATTGTTAGGTTAAGTTTGAGAAATTATTGTGATCCAGTCTTGTTTTCATTATTTTTAATTTGAACTTGAAATCTTGACTGTATTATTTGTCAACGCAAGTACAGTCACACTCAAAAGTGGTTGGCCGCACTTACAAGGCAATAGCTTAACGTTTAGTTTGACTTATGACCTTCTACTTTCAAAAGACACATGTATCATCAACTACTGATTGCATGGGATTCATAATTTCAACACTGTAAAGCATGTCCATTTAACTTAGTGGTTAAGCGTTAAGACTACAAAATCACTGTGATCAAAAAGATGCGAGTTCAAACCTCACGAAGTGATATTCTTTTTGTAAGTTTTAATCAATTGTTCATTTACTCAATTAAACAACCAATATCTAAGTTATTTATTAAAATATTGTGATGATATCAAAGAAACAAAAACTGCAAACGTCGTTATTAAGATTCGAACTCAGAACTCTGTTGATCGTGAATCCACTTAGCCCAACAGAAACAGTTATCAGCACAGTAAGGAAGACTGACTTGGAATACATAAACTTGCTTGAAGACCGCGTTGAGAGTCTCGAAAGAGGTGCAAAGATCACTAGTCTGGAAATACGCAACGTCCCAAAAAAACACGGTGAAACCAAGGAAGATCTAATAAATATAGTAAAATCTATTGGTGTGGCAATGAATACCCAAATTCAAACACACGATATGAGGGAGGTGTACAGGATGAGTAGCAGGAATCCTCATTTAAATGGTCCAATAACTGCCGAATTCACGAGTGTTATCAAAAAAGAAGCTCTGCTCAGCTCCGTGAAGAAACACAACAGGGTTAACAAAGATAACAGATTAAATACTTCTCACATCAATATGAACGGCACATCACCAATATACATATCTGAAAGCCTTACTTCCAGGGCTAGAAAACTATTCTACCGGGCACGTGAGTTTACCAAAGCAAATAATTATGCCTACAGTTGGACTGCTCATGGTAAAATCTTTATTAAAAAGAAAGAAGGTGATCCGGCACAAAGAATTGTTCATGAGTCAGATTTCGATCAACTGGAAGGGCAAGTAGTGATATGACTAAATAGACCTATAATGCTACACAATCGAACCATTGTTAATGCTAGGTTTTCATGTTTTGCAAGTACTTATATTTTGTTATGTTGCTATTTTTGTTTCTGTCGGACATCAGTTTCCTGTTTTTATGTTCTCTTTAACTTTTATTTTGTTCTACTACGCATACATTTCACTCACATTTATGCATTCAACTACACAACACTCAAAATACAAATCAACACACATGCACACTGCGCATATCGTCACATTTCTACACAATATTTACTCCACTATGTACAATACGAACTAACCTTCTGTATAGCTGTATATATTTTAGTGCAATCATTTACCTTAACATCGCATGAGCGTTCCATTTGTATTGAATTGCTACCAAACATACTTATTAGTCACAATTGGCATCATAACATAACATCTACATTAGCGGTTTTTTGTTTCCATGTAATATTGGGCACCTATAACTTTACGAGTGTTTATGTTGAGATAGTTATAAACGAAAACAACTATTGCTTGGCTACAATTTTCAGGCGTTATTGCAAGGATTTTGAGGGACTGACTGCTTGCCGAGAATACATGATATATATTTATCTGTATGCACACACTTTTGTCTAGTAAATCTCACACAACAATTAAATTGACTAAGTATTATCTCAGTAGGTATTTGAATGCATATTATTGTCTGTCTCTAATGGGGTCATTATGCCATTTATTTTCAATTCGATCTTACAAGTAATTGTGTTGCGACGGAGATAGATGCGGCAGGACAAGTCGAGTGTATATCCATTTCTAGTACCGGTAGCTGCTCTCAACTTCTTAACTATGATGTAAACACTGCTTCGCTTACAATTATTTGCATAAATATTAGAAGCATCAATTGTAATTTTGATCACTTCCTAGCCTTTATTTCTGCTTTAGATTTTTATATAGATATTATTGTCTTGACAGAGTGTTGGACTAACGCTAACAATTTGCCTCCTGATCTACAGGGATATCATAAATACTGGACAAAAGTTAGTCTGAATCAAAATGACGGTGTAGTCGTGTACGTTCGTGATTTGGTTGAGGCCTGTGTTTGTGAGCCTGAGTTCTTAGACGGAAATTGTCTAACGGTCAGCATTAAACCAGAGTATACAATAATATGCACTTATCGTCCCCCATGTTTCAAAAACACGAGTAATTACTTAGAATCGCTCAATAAAGTTTTGTCTAACGTACATACCCAAAACATTATCATCACTGGGGATATAAATATTGATATACTGCCGGAAATCTTGTCTGGCTCGGCTCAAGAATATCTTAACCTAATGGCTTTATATGGATTAATGCAAGGCATAACTAAGCCCACGCGTATTAACACATGTATCGACCACTTTATGGTAAAATGCAGCTCTAAGTGGAAAACTGTTGTTTTTGAACAAGAAATAACGGACCACTTCCCTATCTTACTATAATGTTACTAAATCGAAAATTAAAAAAAAGGATACAGTATCTAGTAAAATTAAAACAGACTACTGTAATATCAAGGAAGAACTTAACAACATTTCATGGTTGGATCTTTATGATGTTAATGATACTAACGCTGCTTCGGACTTAGTACTTACGAAGTTGTCAAACGTAATAATGCAGAATACTAAACTCGTAAAAATTCCAAACCGCCATATGCCAATTAAACCTTGGATTACAAAAGGGGTAGTTAAATGCATTAGGAGAAGAGATAAACTTCACAAAGGAGCTGCTGGGTCACCAAATGATGCACAGAAACAACAAAAATATTTGAAATATAGGAACCTCTGTAACACTATTGTAAAAACACTTAAAAATAAATATTACCAGGAGAAATTACAAAAAAGTGATGGTAATGTCAAGGAGACTTGGAAAGTCTTAAAAGAAGTTTGTGATATGAAACGCATTAATGAACCGTCGGAAGAATTACTAGGGATTGATAACGCTCCAATAAAATCTCTTGACAAGGTAAATATGTATTTTACATCAGTTGGTGATACCTTGGCTAATAAATTGATGAACAGAATGAACACAGATGAGCATTATTTGGCAAGTCTTACTAAAACTGATAGAGCACCTTTGCATTCATTGTCGTTTGTGCCAACGGATCCGTACGAGGTGAGAGACGTTGTTTTGGGAATGAAATCACATACCGCACCTGGATGGGATATGATTACTGCAGAAATCCTAAAACAAAACATCACATCGCTAGGCCCACCTATCACTTACTTGTGCAACCTTAGTCTAGAAACAGGTGTCTTTCCAGCCATATTCAAGCGGGCTGTGGTGTGCCCGATATTCAAATCCGGAGACAAATCAGAACCATCGAACTACCGTCCTATATCTCTTTTGCCAACGTTATCCAAAATACTGGAAAAAATTGTTAATAAAAGAGTGGTGAACTATTTGGAAAAAAATGGCATTTTAAATAATAACCAATTTGGTTTTAGATCCAAGCAGTCGACTGAAGATGCAGTCCTAACACTAACATCTAAATTGACGTCATATTTAGACAGGGGTGACAAGTGCCTAGGAGTATTTTTGGACCTCCAAAAAGCTTTCGACACAGTGTCTATTCCAATACTTTTAACTCGGTTGGAGAATGTTGGTATAAGAGGTGTGGCTTTGGAATGGTTCAGGGATTATTTGTCGGACAGGTCACAGTCTGTTAGAGTGGCAGGAATCGAAAGTAACAGGTTTGGGTGTAATTATGGCGTCCCCCAGGGTAGTACGCTTGGTCCTACACTATTCCTCCTCTATATTAACGAACTAGGTAATGTGACCACCCTTTCTAGCCTTGACTTGCTCATGTTTGCTGATGATACCGTCTTGGTCTTTCACGGAAATACATGGAAAGCAACCTTTGAGCAGGCTGAAAATGGTCTAGCAGAGATTTCCACCTGGCTGGAGGACAGCTTGCTATCTTTGAACACCAACAAAACCAAGTTCATCTGTTTCGGTAAGACGGTAGCGAGCAAACCTTCAAATGATCTTAAACTCAAGATGCACTCCTACCCCTGCAACAGAGCAGTAAATCGGTCTTCCTGCGATTGTCCAGTACTCTGCAGAGTAGCTTCTATTAAATACCTTGGTGTCATAATAGATGACCAACTTACTTGGAAAGCACACGTGATAGCTACTGCGGCAAGGATCAGAAAAATGATATACATTTTCAAAAAGCTGCGTAATGTTGCAGAAAGGGTGCTGTTACTTCGTACATATCAGGCATTATGTGAATGTATAGTTAGATACTGCATTTGCGCTTGGGGTGTTTCAAACAAGACATTTATTATAATAGCAGAAAGGGCTCAGCGTGCGGTCTTAAAAGTGCTAATGCATTTGCCGTTTAGGCATCCAACACTTGATGTTTATGAAAGGGCAGGTGTACTCACTGTGAGAAAATTATTTGTATATGAAATCTTGCGTAGATATCACAAAAAATATGTGCCAACATTGCCAGTTTTAAATAAGAGAGTAGAACTTTGTCCAGTTCCTCGTCAAAGAACGGCTTTTGGTCAAAAGCACTTTAACTTCATTGCCCCCTATGTATACAATAAATGCAATAAAATTAACAGTGTTCGTAAATTGAGCACTTTTAAATTTAAAAAAGCCGTCTTCGCCTGGCTGATGTCACTTGATTATGAATCGGTAGAGGACTTGCTAAAGGTGGTGACCTGAGTAATGACACATACACATACTAACAAACACACACACAAACACAAGCACACACACACACAAATAAACACAAGCACACACACACACAAACAAACACAAGCACACACACACACAAACACATACACACACACACACACAAACACATACACACACACACACAAACACACGTGCGTATCAGTAGTTAAGTAATGTGTTATGCTGTATTTTTTATTTTGTATTATCTAATTTTTTACTTTCCCACACATTGTTATTTTTTTTCTTTCATATTTTTTTTTTTTTGTCATGAAACAATAAAAAGGTGTGTCTTTTTATTACGGGAGGACACTGGCTCCTGCAACACAGTTGTAACTAGTGCAGGAGTCAGAGAATTCAATACAGCTGTAAAATTGTTTTATGCCAATAAATACTTTTTATGTTTATGTTATGTTTATGTTAGATCATTGCACCACTGTACTGGGTAGTTGCAACATGTTGAGGGTCTTCGTAAATTAACAAATATTTGCTTGAACTTCATGTTTGTTTATCCTGATGTAAGGACTGATGATTGGATGATCAGCAGAAGAATAATTTTTGGAATGATGTCATGTATTTCTCTTAATATTGCCTAGTTATAACTGGGTGTCGAGTCTGCTAATTATTAGTCAGAATGGCGCCACAATGGCGTTTCAATTTTCGAACCATTTTTTACTCAGCAGTAAAAAATGGTTCGAATAAGCACTACAATTGAAACGCCATTGTGGCGCCATTCTGACTAATAACTAGCAGACTCGACACCCTGTACGAGTACTTTGTCAAATTAGAGAAAAACAAAACATTGCTTGCTATAAATAAGGATATGCTTTAGAGGTTTAACCTTTACCTAAAACTTGGGGATTTATTGGTGTTGTGTTGTGACTTGTGGCACACCTTATAATAAAAATTCAAGAATAAACTGCGAAAAAAATCAATGGGATACCTTTATATAAACATCTTGAGGGAATCGGGAAATTTCGGACATTCCCAATTATTTCAAGTCATTCGCAGAACTGGGAGAATGCCCCTAGTTATATTTCAAATAATTTAGCACTAGCACATACCTATTTAAACCGAACATTATTTTATTTTACACTATATATTTATTATTATTATCTCATGCAAGATGTTCTGTTAACATCGTCTAGATAAAATGAAATGGGAATGCTTTCCAAGAACTTGCGTATATCTCTGCTTAAATACTGTAAACTACTTATAAACGCTCAGTGTAATAAATTTTCCGTAATGCTTCAAAGTGGAGGTAGTTTGCGTCCTAAAATGCAAGGCAGTCTCCTGAGAAATTACTGGGAGCATGAGATGCATAGAGAAAGAGGGTAAGAGAAAAATGTAAAAAGTAAAATAAATACGAGTACATTGTTTTTCCTTTTTCCGATTTATTTTAGCAAATATTCGGAGAGTAATTCATTGTTTTATTCGTATAATGTTTTTCAGTTGGTTTCTCGAATCCAACTCCTTCTGTCTTCACCAAGTGACCAATTAAGAAAAAAATTGTCATCTATCTATACCAATGTTTTAACGACAGCCGTAATAAGTGAGTTTTACATTCACATAAAATACGTATGCTTCTCAAAAACAGAATAATGACAGTATTAAAAGAACTTTAAAAGAGCACTGTAACTTACCTAAAACACAATGAATATTTTATTTTCCCTTCACTATCAGGCACACAACTTCATATTTAATGTTAAAGTATAAAAGATCATGTCCGCTGTAGTTTTTTGTATTATAAACAGGCCAGCGGAGTGCATGCGGCGAGTGCGCGTGACAACAATATAGAAGCGTGTTCGCGCCAAAAAACTACAACGTGATACCTTTTAGTGAGGAAAGGTGACTAGACGATACTGAGACGAAAGCCGAAACTAAGGGTAAGCCGAAACCGAGAAGAAGTCTTGATTTCGACAATATAATTTCTATAAATACCTACTAGCTTAATCAAGTCATCTACATGACTTGATTAACCTAGTAGCTTAATCAACTAACTTAATTAGCTTAATCTTAACTAGCTTAATCAAGTCATCTACATGACTTGATTAAGCTAGAAGTATTTCACATAGCTGTTCAATTATAAATACAAACGTAATGAATACTGTTTATAAATTCTCAGTGCAAAGTCAAACATTATCAAAATTCTCGATGTCAGCACTTCAGCCTGAGCGTAAGCCGAAACCTAAATCCAGGCCGAAACCATAACCGTCCTCGGCCTAATCCCAGCCATATCCATCGGGGCGCAGTTTAGCTCCAGGATAAATGGGTTTTATTCTATTTACAAGGGGCACACGTCGACGGTCGGCTTCTTGCCATGGATTATGTAAATAACGTTGTACAGTTTTGCATATCTGTGTCTTCAGTTTTGCTAGTCAGGTTATTTTATGCACTTTTAGTTAAATTTTGTGAACAATTTTGTTTGTGCAGAGTACGTTGGCTGGTATTTTGATTTTGTTATTTTCAGCGGATATAAGTAAGGAGATTTATAAAACCTTTAAACGATATTTCTGTAGCTTAAACATTATTTGGAGATTAGTGGGAAGATAAGAGGATAATCGTTGGTCACATAAAAGTATGGTGAGACTTGAGTACTCACTTGTAACAGAACTTAGAGCATTTGCCGTTTTTACTAACGAACTAAGAACAAAGCCAAGCATAGATCCAAACTTTTTACGATATTTCTAGCGAACGCTCTAGTTGATAAAAGTTAATATCATTATGGAGAATTCAGACTGGACAGTCAGCTCGCCATAGCGCTCGCTAAAACGCTCTCGTTTGTTTTTCTGCAATGTAACATTCGTAAAAATGCTCAATATGTGAATGCTTAAGTTTATCACCAAATTAAGATCTATTTCTGCTGAACTTTGAAACAATTGTTTGTCTCGACGTTTTCTAACGTCGCCCGTATACATAAAATGCCTTGACTAATAATTCTTAATTATTGCCTTGATTAATAATAATTTTTTTTCGATCGATGTTGTATAATCTCAAATCATGTTATGGCTATTAGTAATTTAGTCAACTAAATCACACTGGAAAATTCGTTCAATTTTGTATATTGGACCTTTTTTTTTCGCGAAATCCTTTTTTTATTTAAAGCTTCTGTTTATGGTGTAAAGCATTTTCTAGCATCCAATAACAACACTGGGCCACTGTCTGGATCTAACAAACTCCTATCCATTCGTCGGGAGTGTCGAGGACATAACTCTAAAACGGTCCCGATCTCGAAGGCGATCGCTATCGGTTCCGGGACCACCTCTGGGACACGCTTTAAAAGTTGTCCCGGGACTGTACCGGGACTCCGGGATCTTTGAATCCACTTTGTGTTATAGACTGTAGTTAGTGCATTTCGAGTTACCTGCTTTATTTTGTAAATGCTATTATTGTAATACTAAGTAACTATCAGTATTATTCTATCTATCTATATTGAACTAACGGACGTACAGTTTACATTTTACGAAAGGTTTGATAGAGTAAAACATTTAGTACTGGCTTTTGCGAGCGTCTTTTTTCATGTTAATTTAAAGTTTAACACACAATTCTGCATTTAGTCAACTTGTATCTGATTCAATTATATTTGGCAGTTGAAAGATACGAGTAGAAAGGACTAGGCGAAATCAAGTTGTGTAGTTCCATCGCACACTCCGAAACGTAATCAATAAAAAACCTGTATATTAGCCTGTCGTAAAATAAAATTGTAATATGGATTTTTCTTAAATAATTTATTTTGTATAAATTGATGAATTGATGATCTATAGTGCACCTTACATTTTTCTTAATAGGTTTGATTGTAACTCATGTTTTGTTTCATCTATAAGTACTTATAATAAATCTGTAGAGAGGTCAATTCTGTACATGAAATATATTTCCAAAATAACTATCAGGGGGTGATTAGGGATCGATACTGATGCCAAAAATACAATTAATAAAATTATTGTCTGTCTGTCTGTCTGTCTGTATAACCGTTATTGACAAAATTTGGTACAATTATTTTTCATACTCCTGCGCTGGTTATAGTATACTTTTCATCACGCTACAATCAATAGGAGCAGAGCAGTGAAGGGAAATGTTAGGAAAACGGGAGGTTACTTCATGCACGCTAATCTTCGGAACTACTTGACGGATTTGATTGTTTTTTTTTTTGTTGTATAGCTATTAAGTCTGGGCAACATATAGGCTATAATTTATCTTGGAAACTTGAATACCTGATGCAGAACTGCAATAGATCAGCTAAACTTTAAGAGATACAAAAATAGCGCCATAGCAAAAATTGTTCCACGTAATGAGCATTTTCTGCTGAGAAAAAAAAAATTAAGATTATGGAACACCTGATGTGGAACTCGCCCAGCTACACTACTACATATACAGTAATGACGTCTTAGCAAGAGTTGTTCAGCCTGATGAGTACTCTCTGTTGTTTTATAAAAATTGAAGATCTGGAACACCTGATGTGGAACTCCAAGAGCCCAGCTACACTATAACATTATAGGAATGACGTCTTAGCAAGAGTTGTTCAGCCTGATGAGCACTCTCTGTTAACATATTATAAACGAAGATCTGGAACACCTGATGTGGAGTTCCACAAGTGAGTAAGTGTAGCTGGGTTCTTGGAGTTCCAAGAGCTCAGCTACACTATATCATATATAGGAATAACGTCTTAGCAAGAGTTGTTCAGCCTAATGAGCACTCTCTGTTGACGTATGAAAATTGAGATCTGGAACACCTGATGTGGAACTCCAAGAGCCCAGCTACACTGTAACATATATAGGAATCACGTCTTAGCAAGAGTTGTTTAGTCTGATGGACATTTCCTGTTGACTTACAAAAAAGAAAGATCTGGAACGTCTGGAATCGTCATGCGTGTCCCGTTGTTTTCCCGTCCCCAGGCTCTAAGAATTCGACATCAGACGTTTCAGATGATCTTCGATTTTGACGACCCCGTTGCCGCTGGCATAAGCAACAGGATCCGCGTACGATGTCGCTGGCAGAAGCTAGTATTAAATAAATACAGTCTTTACAAAGACATATCAAAATGTCTTGTTGATTCCTAAGTGACATGGGCAATAAGGGGGTGAGGAGGGGAGGAGGTGAAGCCGCTGGCAAAAGCTGATATTAAATAAAGGCCAGTAAATAGCTGAAGTCTTAGTGAAATTCTCAGAATTTTGTATCGCACAATCTTTCAATCATCAAAGAGATCCAGATTTTTTTCAATTCAAAAGATCGGGAGTTTAGGCATTGAATAGAATAAAACTAAACTAACGGACCAAAAGATTTCTATTCAATGGTTGGTGGTTTTTATCCTCATCTTTAGATAACGACCGATGCTTAGATGTCTTTTTAATAAGATTATCTGCTTCATTCCCACGCATGCGGTTTGAAGGTTCATCAATTTGTTTACGTGGCGTAGGTAGATAGGTTATCATAGCGTTCTTAAAACTGTGAAGAAAAACATTTTGAGGAAAATGTCTCAAAACCCAAAATTTGAAAACATGTTACATCTACTAACCCGCACATGGCATTACTGCCCCTTGCCAACTGGGACATAGGTCTTCTCTCTGTAAGAGGGATTCACAGAAAGGACACTTATGTCCCAGCAGTGGGAACATTATGGGCTGATTATGCTAGTGCCTTTACCATAAATAAGTTGATGCTTTAGTATTAACTATAATACTGTGGCTAGTTGGACGCCAAAGCGCGGCAACTCTATCTCCAACATTTCATTAGTTTTCCGATTTTCGTCCGCTACTCATTAATCCTCGCAATATTTACTGTAGGAAAAGCCAAACGTTAACAAAGGATTCTCCAATCACCAACTAACAATAACAAATACTGCGATACATTGTTCCCTCACTACGCCGCATATACCAAAATTGGCATCTTTATAATCTCAGTTACGTATTAATAACAGTAAGTTATACCCACATCCCGCGTTACCGGGATCCGGGACTGCATTGTTTCCGTCACCGGGATATTGTGTTGTATGCAAGCCGGGAACGGAGCGTGCATTATAACAATATTTACTGCCGTAAACGCGTTAGATAATCAGCTTTACGATTCAATTGTTATTATGGCGGCCATTTTAGAGGTTTATTGCATCTAGTTGGTTTACATTATAATTGTTGTGGCGTACACCGTACGATATGATAGGACAATGTAGTTTGTTTTAGTTGATTGATGTGAACAGCTTTGTGTTGTTAGTTGAGTGACGGCTTGATTTAGTTTTATTAGGGAAGTACATGTTTATTATCATAAAATTAATGTAGTTAATAAACATGTTAAATGAATATTAACTGATCGAGGCAAGTGGCCAATTATCGTTCGACGTGGCTCTCCAAGGGGGAGGACATGTTCAGCAGTGAACGTCTTCCGGCTGATGATGATGATGAAATTAATAATCTACACTATTACTGACAAACAACGCACAGCCTGGACTACTGAGACTTTGTAAGTAGGTATGTTAACGATGGGGACAGTTTAAAAATAAAAAGAAAATCTCCAGAAGAAGTTTGCCAGTTTTCTATTATATAAAATTGCGGACATACTTGTTAATATTCATACATTGCAGCGCTCAATTCAAAAACTGAAAATATTTATACAAAACAAAATAGCGAACGCATCATTTTCAAAACTCATTTCAAGCCACACGCTCAGAAACATACAAATATATAAAAGCATCCTGAATTACTTTTAATCAAAACCAACTGTTTCAAACTGGAATTAACTGGCCGAAACTAGTTCCGAATAATATTTATCCACTATCAGCGAAACAAAAGTGAGCTAAGCAAGAAGTTTGCAATCCTCGTCGAGGCATCACTTCCAAGTAAAATTCCACCTTATTCTGTTACTCATAAAGTGCAAAATATCTTGTGTTGTAAAGTTTTTGTTTCACGCCAGCATATGAATCGCCGAGCCAATAGGTGCACAGGAAATAAAGTTTTATGTTCTTTGTGGGAGGATTTAAAATTAGATGCACTTGAAAGTGGTGAATTTGAGGAATTTCGAGCGTCACTGGTGGATGGAAGGGTTGACTCCACTCATCTGAAGTTTGTCCCGTTTTTTGTCTCGAGATATAATTTATGTTTAGTTACCGCTACATGGGATTATCCTCGGAGCGGATGGCAAAGTTATCTGTTTACTTGATCCGATTAGGTTGTGTTTGTTTGTGTAAGTTATTGAGTTAAGATATTATCTGCACTATTGCTTCATGTAATATTATGATAGTAGATTGTTTGGAATAGATTGTTATGTGTGTTTATTATAAGTATTATGGTTTAGAAAGAGCAATACTGCGATATCAAAGAATGTATGTTACTGTAAAAGTGCGTACTGCGTTGAAACTTAGCATTTACCGAGTATTTAGCTCATCTCACCGGAAAAATAAGTCAGTCATTTTAACATATTTTGAACGGATTTTATATTGTATTTTTCAAGTTTATGTTTCACACATTATGAAAAAGGCAGATATCGCAAAATTTTCAGTAAAATATGACTTAGTTGCTTGCTTGTTGACATTAACTAGGACCTTTTTAAATTCGTAGCGTAAATGATACACTATTGGGTCAACCTGTATGATTACAGGTAAAATGTTATGGTTTGTGTTATTTTCAGACCCCAAATTCTTAACAGACGCCTTCAAAAGATTACACGTCGTCATTCCAAGCCTCGGCTTTATATTATAAAAACTACCCACCTCAAAGTATTGAACAGTGAGTATGTGTAAATACCCCTTTTGAGGTGAACATCGTGAACACAGCTCTATTGACGTGGGGACCGCTGGCCTTCTTATCGCAGTAGTGACGCGCTAACGACTTGTCACGGGGGCCGCGATATGTTGTATCATTAGCTTTATATTAGCAAGGGTCGGCTTGTCCGGCCTGTTTGTTGGAATAAAAATAAGATATAAGGTATATCAATACGAAAACAGAATGTATGTTTATATATTTTTATTAAACCAAAATTACAGTTTTATTGCAATATAACCCACAACGCTATTCACAAGTACAATAAAGCAAACTCTGACCAAACTCTATTTTTCTACACACAGTTACTCGTTTACAATTATTATTGACTTTACATTCTAATTAAATTCTATTTTTTTATCTTTCACATTTTTTGGTCTATGTCTGTCATGTTGCATATTAATGCACATATTTTTATCAGTAAAAAAAAACAATTTTTAGAGATAGTAGCTAGTGTTCTACTAAATAATTAATGCTATTGAAAATCAGATTAATATATAATATGCAATAAGTAACTTCCCTATAGTCCCTAAATTACACAAATGGCCTTAAATTAGTTTATTAACCACTTAGGTTTAAGCAGAAGTTATAAACAGAAAACCCACTTTATAGTAACTTAACCGTTTTGTAAAACATAGTTAGCAAACTCAAAGATAAATCAGCTAATTAATCTGATGTATTTGTTACATTTTGTTATCTAAATAGTCATAAATTATCTCTTTATGCCATGTATTACCAGTTTTCACATAATTTACTACAACTTACTTTCAATTTAATTGTTTGTCTCATGTAGGTTAAATTTATAAAAACATAAATGAAACAAATATAAAATTAAATTGTTCATTGGTAAATGATGTAAATTCATATGTATTACCATAAAAAATATTGTGTTTTATTCAACGTATTATCAGTTATAACAGATACTTTTCATAAAAATTCGAAGAATTTGCTATCCAACAATATATACAGCCACTGCCAATCCATACGGACCACTTGGAGGAGACGTGTCTACTGCTTCTAGCAGATACTCAATACTCAATTTCTTTATTGCGTTCCAAAATGTACATAATTATGTAAGTTTACATTAGTTGGTGGGTTGTAATATCGACACAATTTTGGACCCTGTCGGGCACAGCATAGAATAATCATGGAAGAGATAGAAAATCTAGCAGCGGAACTGTGGAAATGGTACCCATATAAGGGCAAGCAAGGTGATCTTCTTTTTTTATCGTGTTAAAATCATTGAATGAATCTTCCTGCCCTGGGTGGAACAGAAGGGTCAGATTCGTACTGTTTTAAATCAACAGTGTTCCTTCAATAGCCGTTTATGTTCCAGGGTCGTGGATACCTGTTTTGCAGTCCAGTCCCGGCAAGCGTTTAGCCCTCTCTATGTGGGCCCTAGCAGATGGTGATTGCATCTTACGTCTAACAGCTAACTAAAACGACTGTTTTACAAAAAAGCAAAGTAACACCTTTTGCAATTTCCACGAACATTTCATCACCTTTTCTCAATAAACTGCAAAGTAAAACTAAAACAAACAGCTTTTACATTTATTTTGTTCTTATTTTTAAAGTCTTTAAGCTAAATCCTGGCGTCCGGAGCAAAAAGGCGGTGAACTCACGCAGTTTCAAGTTCTATTGGAACTCGCAACAGCATTGAGGGAACGTTGTGAGAGTACAACTTGCTCCGTTGAAACTTTCTTACTATCTGGTTCGATAACAGCTGAGACAATAAGCTTTGAAATCTAAAATATTCTTTGTTCCACACAATGGTGGTCGTGTTTTTCTTCGCTGAGGCTGCAATAAAATAGATACTTACGTTGGAATTGTTATGATTTTGTTTTGCTTCGCGAAAGTTCTGGAATGTCGGTAGTTTACATAGAAAGTTTCAGATATTCTTGGGTATTTCTGAAAATATTGTGAACACGGATATTTTAATGAATTGAATATGCAGGCTCGAATATGCCTTCTTCTTGCAGAGTCATTTTGAGTGTTTTAAACATTTGAATAAACCAGGTTCATAGGCGCAGTCATGAAAACCACAATATTATAATTTTTTCACGGTTTAAGTTAAAGGTTTATGTTTATGAGACACTCCTGGCCTGTGCCAAATAATTGGTATTTACCTATTTCTTTCCACACATATTAATCAATATTCATAATATTCGACCACTGACGTAGGTCCAATTCCAATAATTCAATAGCTCTCAAATTTCCCAGATTCAGTAGTGAATTATTGTCCAGTAGTCTGCCAGTAAGTCCATCTTTAAACCAATTCCCGTTGGCTCCTCCAACTTGTGCTGGGTGACAAACTTAAGTTGAACATAAGTAAGTCAAACTACTCGATTCGCGATCGGAAAACTTGACAAATTCACCCTCAAGTCACGACTTACCCACTTTAAGAAAATGTTACATTTAGCTCACAGAATTAACTGCACTCGCGTTTTATAGAGAAAATATTTTAAACTTTTAAAACAAGCTCGCAGTGATTAATAAGCAATGAGGAATGTTTCTGTTTGACATCATGCCAGGACATTGGTACTTTTTGTCTACCTCGAGAGTTCACAGGTATGGAGAATTAATTACTGTTACACTTTCTTTATTATTGGTACCAGTTTCTCCTTACAATATCAGAGTCTGCTTATGGATTTTGCGGGACTGTCTAATCAGGTTAGCGTGACCCGGGAACGTAAAGGGTTATTGCAAAAACACTGTGGGTTTTAGTCAGTACAAAGATTTACGATTGCAAGCTCTATGGCTTATGTAATGTGCTTTCCGAGACACAGATAAAACTTAGTTAGATGGACTGTTGAAGCTGTTCGCGCATACAATGACAATGAACAGCTTTTTTCTTATAGAATTCGGAATTTTCCCATACAAAATAATCACTGGTTAATAAAATGAGCAGCTTAAATGATAATTCTCATTCAGAGAGAAGTCACGCGTCTTACTAGTATGTCCTGATATCGGCGTACATTAATGTGTTCGTATACATATATTGAAGCGGTTATCGGTGCTTACCTTTAGGTCACTGAATAGATGCGTGTTATGGAGCCGACTTTAGTTATGTGTCGCGACTCTGCCTGCTAGTAGATAATAAGAAGTTAGAAGAATAAAGTGTTTGACAATATTTCAGAACATTATTTCGTCATTTGTATAAAAAAAGTCTCCCGCTGGTCTATGCTATCTTAATTTAGAATTGAGAGAATTTCTTAGATTCCTACGACTATCAACCACGAGTTCTGCCTACAATCTGACCAAATTTATCTGAAATACATTAAAGGATTGAGGGATTATAAACGACAGACCAACTGTAAACTATTTGTTCAACGTTTACACTCAATCTGAAACTATTAAAGTCCCTTTAAAAGTCCATCATTTCAAACCTTGTCTTGTTATTATATTTATTGCTTTAATAAATATGGCATTAATATAGTCTATGACAAATACCCGTCAGTTACAAAACAACAGTAGCGCAGGATAATTATGCGAGGCGTATGCGGCGCAGTAGCTACGATATCAATGATACGACGGTGACGTGGCAATCGTAGTTGTGTTTTACTAACAAGAAACGACCTTATTACCTATGACCTACGTTATCACCAATGTTTACTGTGAAGATGCGTATGAATAGAGCATGTATTGTTATTACCTAAAAGATAATTCTTAGATATCGTTTGATTGACTCGTTTCTTAGTAAGCTTTACATATGTTAAGAGGTAAATATAATTTTAAAATACTAGCTGCTGCCCGCGACGTCATCTGCGTGAATGTACTGAAAGAAATAAAAGTTCACTATTCGTAAATAAATACGTCAATCATCACAAACATTTATTTCGTAACAAAATTGCCCTTGACATCATTTCAATGTTTATCTAAGGAGATAATTATCGTAGTTTCAAAATTATACCGCAACAAAAGAATGATAGACTGGGCGTCATGTCACAAGTACAGCGGTAAGAGCTTCCTCACCTTCCGCGTGACGCAAGTCCTCACGGAATTCAGGAATTCAACGGCAGTTGAGGGGAATGGGGAGTAGTCGGAACAAGTGAGGGAAAGAACATGCTCTACCTCACGGTCCACCCACCGCCAAAGACGTCCAGGGCATCGGATATCGCGTAGCAAATTCCGGCTATAGGCATCAACTTGCAGACGGCGAGTAATGGGTAGCTCGCCGTCCAACTAAGAACCCGTGTGGAAGGCGCGTCGTCTCCACGCTTTCCGCATAACGCGGGTAAAACCGCAGGCAGAAGCTAGTGTGATTATATTTTTATTTTAATTCATTAAAGTTTTAAGGTTTGATGTATTCACAAAGACTAGTAATTTCGCTGAAGTGTATTTATAAACTAAAAAAAGTATCGTTAGACAAACATACAGTTTTACTAGATAATAACATATAATTTTCTAGAAAATGTCTGCATATCGCGTCACGTCGTGTTTAAGATGACTGGCTGATTTGGGCTTTTGAAACTTTCAATGAATATGACGAAGGAGACCGCTTTGAGTAATATACATTATTTGATAATGTACCTGTGCTTTTTATAAAGGTATTTTTATATTTCAAAAACATGTTTTTTACTAGTTTCTATAGCATAAGCATCAACCTAAAATGATCCCACTGCTGGGACATGACCTCATCTTTGTGAGATTCAGTGGCCTGAGATCCGCTACGCGGAACCCCTTTATATGTAGGTATAGCAAAAGTAAAAATGAGTAAATAAATATTTTTCTCAACAGGCCTAGTGGGACACAGAATAGGATATGAAAATAACCACAAAAAAATACAGTCGCTTTGAGAATATCATCCTTTTTTAAAAGTCGGTTTGCCCTGCCATTGTGTGAGTTCATGTATGAATGTATAAGAAATGACAGTAACATATCAACTATCACCAAAAAGTTTACCAAAGTTGTAGGTAATTGTTTCAATAAACTTGATAAAATGCAACAATCTTCCCGAAGTACCCGGTGCCAACCTGCTAGCAACCGATACTTTAGTCAAGTAGAATTTTAAGTATTATTTCGATCTTTCAGTTCAATAAGTCACTGAAGTCAAGAGGCTACTGAAGTTCTTCTTTACATTTTTATGGAAGGCCGCCAGGGGGCACTTGGTGGCAATTGTTCTTTTGTCTATTTTCAGGTGATTTTCAATATTATATAGACTAGTATACAGCTGCCTTATCACGAGTTTTCACGTTTTGAAGTAGGTACAATAAACGGGGACTTTTACGTTCATTTGACGGATACAATTAGTTTCACGTTTGTACACTAGAGGCTCTATTTGAAAAATATATTTGTGTTAATTTCGAGACAACAGAAAAAGGCGCGATAATCGCAAAACACGAGTGTAGGTTTGGTTGCATGCATCCTGCATCCAAGCCTGGATTTTTGGTATTTAAACTAAATATTTTTCAAAACATTTAAGTAATCCTTTTTTTCTATTATTTCACTTTTTATTTTCCTTTCAATAAACGTAGTAATAAGTACCTACTTACGCTGTTCGGTTAGATACGGAAATCTTGTGGCAATGCTTCTGGTGATTTCCTGGAGCTCAATTATGGTTGATTATCTTCGTTTAGGAGTGAACTCATTTACTAAATTAAAAAATAAAACAAATCTTCCATGTGTTAATTATATTTAAGTATAAACTATCTCTGTCCGGGTCACGATACTGTCTTAAAAAGAGCACCGTGAACCTGAAACACAAAGGGTAACCGAAAGAACAGGGTCGATTTTTAAAGAGTCTGACAGAAATTACACGAATATACTATCTAAAATCTTTCAGAATGCCCAAGACAATTGACGTCATATAAAATTGGACATTTGAACAAAATTCATTGAATACTCAAATCTAATAATTAAATGGGTAACCTAAATATACTGCACATTCAGCGTCCACCTAATTCATTCAAATTTCAATCATCCATATATTAAATAATAACTGGACTTGAATCGGGTATCGAACCGGTCGGTACGGCTCGGCAATTTTAGTCGCTCCGTTAATATAGAATCAATCTAATTTGTCAATGAAAGTCAGGAGCAGACGCCGATTACTCGACGGAGGTCGGTAAAATGGCGCTCGATTGAGGTGAAATAAATTGAAATAGATGGAATAGGTACGTAGGAAGAGATTCTGTGAAGAAGTAAGTTGATAAGGAAATTCAAGTATGTTTGAATCTTCTAACAGTTTTCTATTGGCTGATTACAGAGTCATCTATCTAGCTGCAGGAAAATACGTGCCTAAATATACATGCCTACGTGCGTAAAAAATATTAGTTGAAATTATTAAAACTTTATATACTGCACACCCAAGTCGGTTGTAGCAGAGATATTATACGCAGATGAAATTCATATACCGTTCAGGGAGTCTACTCTCTTAGACCGTCAACGAAGATACGAGCCCGAACGAAAGTAACTCGAAACTTTTGAGTGAACCCTACTCCCTATTAGTTTTCAGTTCATAAGTTCTTAGACACATCAGTAGTCAAAACAACAATCAAGTTGTCACCAATTAATATGTCCATTAGATAAAGAGTAAGAAAACCCGAAACTTCGAGATACATGGTCTTACTTCTACCCTGCCAAGCATAGCCGTGCATGAGTGTCCCACATACCTCATACTTGATTATCTTGTGGTTTTGCTGGTCTTGGCTTTTTTAAAATACAAAATGATAACACTGTTTGATTTTTTCGCTTAAGTGTATTTATATTTTTGTTTTTTACTTCAAATGAAGGTGATCCTTAATATTATTTTGTCAAAGTCTAAATTAAATTCAAATGAATTTAATTTAATTTAGCTCTAATTTTAACATACTTATCCACTATATTATTATGTATCCTCCGTGGATAACTATTATTGGCTACTCTAGTAATTTTTGTTAAATATCTAGTTAAGTGTTGGAAGCTGTTGTTATCCCTAATAATATAAAATAAAAATAAATAATAAAAATGTATTTTCATTTTGTTGTATCTGGTTGGCCCGGTAGTGGACGTTCTTCAACTGACATAACGTTTATTTAAATAAATGACTGCACGTTTGGCGCAGTGGCTGAGAGATCGACTGCTGCGCAGCGTGTCGCGGGTTCGATCCTCGCACGGAACAAATATTTGTATGATCTGCAAGTAGTTGTTCCGGGTCTGGGCGTTTATGTTTCTATGTTTGTAAACGCACCCACGACCCAGGAGAAATTCCTAATGTGGGGTAACGTTTTTTTTTTATTGTGCACATATAACTAAAATGTATGATAAAATCTTAATTAACCACACCACTATAACAAAGATATTTGAGCAAACACACTAACAATCTTGTCCAAATCCATCACAGCGGCAAACCAAGCGAATCTCGTACAATAACAAACGCACAGTCCCCGGGGCACATTTTAGCGGCGCGGCGTCTAAATCAGTAGCAATTAATGTCAAAACGGTAATATCGGCCGATACACTCCGGGCTACTCTCAGATTTATTCATCTCTAGGGCCTCACAATCCACCTGATTTGATTTATAACATCAATCGTCTTAGTTCGTGGTTTATTTAGTAGTTTTTCTTCTAAATGTAGTTTGTGAGTGATCGTAATTGATTGGGTGACTTTGAAAAGTACGATGACGTTGCAACCGTGGTAGTATTGTGTCTAGGTGAATTGAAAACAATATAAAAATGTAGACATAGTTTTATTGAAAAAAACCATTTTAAAATGGTTTGACCTAACGTAAACTAAAACTGTTGACGGTTCAAACGGGTTCTTTAAAGACCGATTCTCGCTACACCCAGCACAATATTAGTTCAAAGCTTAGTTTCGGTTGTTGGTATCGTTTTGATGTTTACCTTGCATTTGAGTTCCAAATTCTACATTCAATATTCTAATAAGTCAAAGGAAAACTTACCCTAGATTCTAGATTTTCTTAGAATCTAATAACTTTGACGACGGACTTAGCTCTTAAAGCTAACTATCTAGATAGAAGTTGTCCAATGGTCTACTAACATATCTTTGAATTCTTCGAAACATCATAAATGAAAGAGAATCCTCGTTTAACAAAACTTAATTACAATCAAACTAGATGTACTCGTAAATGTTTTAAAAGTGAAGCATTCATTGGCCGCCAGCACTCGCTTCTATTCACTTTCCTCCAGCTACAATACTCGCCTGTTTACCTAGACGATCTCCACTCTGGCGTGTTAATAAAGTGCGACTTGTTATGCAAAGAGTTCTTGTACTTTGTTTTTGCTTACAAAATTAGTCTCGGATAGCTTGGAGGTAGACGGATGGAGTAAGACTGCTTGCAAGCCATCTAGTTCGTGGAACCGTTTAAGATGCTTAATATTTCTAGAACCTGTTCTTTAAAGTCTTATAAAACAAGGAGTAAATAAAGGCGTGTTGCCATTATATAAGTTGCAAGTAAAACCTGCATGCAATTTGCACACCCTCGAAACAATAACATGTTTCCAATTCAAGCTTTTTGGATGCAAATGTGACGGATAATTTGTTAAAGCAATTTTAAAGTCGTTAAAAATCTAAGGATTTCGTGAAAACATTCAAAATTAGACAAAGTCTATGACTCAGAAAAATTTCGAACTAAGCAGAGTCGATGAAACCCCGCTTCGCGGGACTTCGTATCTGTTTGTAGGTTTAAAAGGAACTTAACCGAACGGAAATTCAGGGTGTCCCCAAAACCTAAATAAAACATGGCGTTTTTTCCGAAAATTCGATTTATCAAGTTATCCTGCGACATATGCAAGACTTTCCTAATGGAAACGCGCCTTGAGTAATTTGTTCAATACGAATAACCATTAGAGCAGGGGTCATCATCAGCATCAGCCTATAATGTTCCCACTGCTGGAACACAGGCCTCCCGCTCTCAGAGCAGTGGTGGCTCAGTGGTATCGGTCCCGACTTACGAGTTGTAGATCGTGGGTTCGAACCCAGCCAGGTGCATTACTTTGTGTAATTTAATTCATCACCACTGCTCTCAAACCGGTGAAGGAAAACATCGTGAGGGAACCGGCATGTCCTAGAACCAAAAATTCAAAGACATGTGACATCCACCAACACGCACTGGACCCGCGTGGTGGATTATGGCCCACTCCCTCTTACAGAGAGGAGGCCGGTGTCCCAGCAGTGGGAACATTTATAGGCTGATGATGATGAATAACCATTAAAATGAAACCTATGCCATACGTAAATTGAGTGACAGAAAGATCATAGTCAACAATTATCCTACAATCGCAACGTCCACGCAGGTACTACGTCAACGGTAACCCCCAGCGCGGCCGCGGGCCAACTCGCCCCGTCCGCTAACACAGGTAACTCGCATTACAACTCGCCCCACGTAACCCAGCTTAATGTGGCTCATCAGGCCTGCAGCATCACTGCAAGGGTTGAACGACCGCGCGCATGCGTATAAACCACCTTTTTCGGTCTAAATAGCCAGCGGGCCGTCTTAGTGCGCGTTCTAACTGCGATCAAATTTCGATCTTACTATGTAACTGAGTGGATCGTTTTGGTGGTGCGTTCAGAGCGGGAGGAGGCAAGGCTCGGAGGCTCAGTCAGTCGCGGACCGCCGTCGACAGCGCGCGTGCCCTCCCGCCACCCGGATTTTTTCCGACCGATAAAAGTTTTTCAAGTTTCCGTCGGACGTTGAAAGTGTTCGCTCGGAGTATTAAGAATTAACGTTTTGTTTAATGTGCATAAGGATTTGTGTTGAACTGTGTTTTGGAGAATAATACTGTGTTTTTCGGGAATTATGTTACGGTGAGTTTTATTAAAGTGTTTGTCAATTTATTGGACGAATTAGTTCGTTTAATTTTTTATTATTTACAAAATAACCGAAAATGGTTTTATTATGTGTTGTGTCTTGATAAGAAACACACAACATAATCCTAAAAGTTGTTAATGACATTTTTTTCTACGTATAAGTAGTTAAAATATAATTTTTATAATTTCCTAGCAAAACATTTGACTTTATAATAGAACACTAGCATTGCCCGGCTGAAGGAACCGCGCACCGAAAGGATTAACAAACTTAGTTTAAAATCCGTCGCCTGTCGGGACAGTATTTAACAATAGGATAGTGAAAGTTTCGTGTCAGCAGCTTAGCCGCTTGAGCTTGAAAACTTTCGCAAACAATGCTTTGTTAAACAAAATTATAAGCTAAATAGAATAGAATAGAATAGAATTATCTTTATTCAAGTATCATGGACTCAATATATTAGTAAAACCTAAAACTATATTAGTAACATAAAAAATAAAATAACAACAGTAACAAAAAACACAAATTTACATCATAGTGGATCACTGCGGTGGCAACCCATGAGAGATGGCACAACAGTGACTCACGAAAACACAGTCTAGGCGACTTGAAATCATGTCCAGGATACTGTTGGAGCTGCCCCACACCCTGCGCACCATGGAAGTACACCTTCTGCGCATAGTTGTGTAGAAACAATCTACATGCGCATCCGCGAACATACCCGATGCGCTACAGAAGCGGGGCAGGCCCACCAGCATCCTGAACGCGTTATTATACTGAACGCGGAGAGCGTTGTACGATCTTTGCGTATATCTAGCCCACAGGGAGCACGTGTAAAAAGATGTACAGTAGGCTCGAAAGAGCGTTATCTTAACGGGCAGTGAGCATCGTGCAAACCTGCGAGCCAGCATATTCGCTCTAATCGACAACGCCCTCCGCTCCCGTTCAATGTCGTCATCGTCGTTGAGGCTGGGGGTTAGTATATGACCTAGATATTTAAACTTATGGACTCTATTTAAAGGCGTGCCATAAAGTAAAACTGGTGGTACCTTGTTCGGGCTCCTACCCCCAGCCTCAAAGACCATGACCTCTGACTTTTTGACATTATATGCTAGGCCATGTAACCTAGCATACGCCTCACACTGAGCAACCAGTTTACGTAAACCACAGATTGACGCGCTCAGCAGCACCATATCATCGGCGTAACTAATATTATTAACGCAGACACCGTCTACGTAACATCCAACCCTGGTGCTGCTGAGCTCGGCAACCAGTTCGTTCACATAAAAGTTAAAGAGCGTAGGTGAGCTCAACCCACCCTGCCTCACCCCACACTCCAACCCATATGGACGAGATAGCGCTCCTGCCCATCGTACAGTGTTTATCTGGTTTCTATACCAAAACTTATAAATATTTAAAAGTTCTAAGGGAAAATCAACCCGTTCTAACTTACTCCATAACACATCATATGAAACCAGATCAAACGCCTTGCTTAGGTCCAGGAAGCAGGCATAAATAGGTGTCTCACGCTTTGCATAGTATGTAACAGCATGCTTAAGGCACAACACTGCACTCTCAGTTGACAACCCAGTCTTGAACCCGAACTGGTTGTCATGTATAGTTATTCTTTTATTCAGTTGTGCATTAAGCATGCTGTCAAAAACCTTTGATATCACCGTCGCAAGGGAAATGGGCCTATAGTTACTGCTGTCAGAGAGGTCACCAGTTTTGTTTTTTGCGATTGGCACAACCATTGTTCGCATCATCTCACTCGGCATGTAACCATGACCCATACAGAAACTATACAACATAGCTAGTACCCTAGGCAGGTGCGGGCCAGCATATTTTAGGTGCTCGATGCTAAGCCCGTCATGGCCGGGAGACTTACCCTTAGACATACACCTAATTGTCCGAGCAATCTCTGAAGCTTTAAATTTAACCCCTATCTCCATCCCGGGCCTAACATCGGGCACTGACTGGGACGGGCCTAGAGGAGACTTTACAAAGAACACTTCTTTAAAATGATTCGCAATATCTTCCGGCTCACACATGCCACCGACACTCACAGGAATGCCCGGTCTAGTTTTCAACTTATTTGTGTGCTTCCAAAAACTACGAAAATCATTCTTAGCGTGGTGTGAGGCTAGAATATCCATTTTAACTTGGTTTTCATGGTCTTGGCACCACTTTAACCTAGACTTGAAGACTTTTCTAGACTCACACATTTCGTTATGTACTAACCCACTTGCAGGTTTACCATTCCACACCCACAACAAATACTTCTGCCTAGCCTCCCTGTGAGCCTCAGCAACATGCTTGTTCCAGCCAACAATTACCCTCCCTGGGCGCCTATCGCCGCCTCCCCGACCTACCAAAGCAGCCGTACTAAGGGCGTTTATTATGTCTGCATACAGTTGATCAATGATAATTCTGTGATTTTGATTATTACACATATTATCACAACATCGACCAAGTTCGTGTGGAAAGTCAATCAGTTTTAATTTTTCATGACAAATACGCTGATAATCTTCTATCTGATTTTGAGTTCTTTCTCCCCACACTACCTTGTTCATACATTCAACAATAGCACATTTCTTAGGAACAATCACTTTCAAATCACATTCGACAACTAGTGGCAGATGGTCAGACCAAAGTACATCATCAACTACATACACATTCCTGACAGTGGTCACAGCGGCCTCGGTCACTACGCAGTGATCGAGCCATCTCTTTGAGCCATGCGCCTCACTCACGAATGTATATGTATTCGAACATAATCCTAACATTTCCGTGTCAATACAAGTCCAAGTCTGTTCACTACAATAGCTAGCAAGTTCGACATAAAATAGTTCAGATGGGTGCGCATTAAAATCTCCTAACATGTACACATAATCTACATTACAGTTATCAATAATCGCACTCACCGAGCTTAAGATGTCCGTAAAGTCCATTAAATTCCGCGTATTGTCCGTGGGCATGTAAACACTGAAAACTAAAAAGGATTTTTCCTCTAACACAACTTTCACAGCACAAATACGTGGATTACCGCACTGCACAACAACCACATTTTGGAACAGACTTTTTCTCCACAGCAAGGCGACGCCACCGTAGGGCCTACCGCGAAGAAGGCCTGCTGACGTATCCACCGCTGACACTCCAGTACTGCCGAATTCATTGCTTATTGAGTCAAGATACGTGATTTCTTCAGGCAGTAACCACGTTTCCTGCAGTGCAATAACATCTGACTGTTTACATAAGTCACGGACACTTTGAATGGAGCGCTTGACGTTTTTACAATTAAATGTAATAAATTTGCAAACATAGTCGTTATCCATCATTTATAATAATTTGTGAGCCGGCCTCCCTGACGGAGCTTATACTACGAGTATTATTCAAACGTTTCGGTCTGTAGTTCACAAAACGCCGAAAAATAATGCCCTGAGGCCACAGCTGATCATCCAAAAACAATTGAAGCTTACTCTGGGACACAAAGAACTTATATGCATTATGTTCGCATTGCCGCTTAATATTAATCCTTTCCAGGCTAACTTTTTCTCCAGTTTTCTTTTCAATATATTCGGTTATGTGCAACTCAGAAGCGTCCCTATGTACATTTGATATAAATATGGGGATTTTTCTATCAGCTGATCTGAATTTCTCCTCAGTTTCTACTATATTGCAGCCAGTGTTTCCTTTAAGACGATCTTTATATTTTTGTTTCTTATATTGCACTACTGTAAAACCATCATCAACATTCACAGCGCCTGCATACGATGAAAACGGCGCGGGCGCCGCTTTCAATGGATGCGTCATAGCTTCACACAGCTGTTTGATAGGCGAGCTAGCAGCGGGTGATAACGGTAACGATGACGCACCGTCCCGGTCTCCGCCACTCGTCGCACGAATCTTGCCTTCTCTGTCGCCGCTGTCTGATTCACAGCGGTTGACCGTTGGAAGATGTGTTTTAGTATTACCCTTCTTTTGGTTATTGATCACAAATGAAGTACTGTGACTAGATTCACGAATCATTGCACCACTATTTGTGTTTACATTTGAGCCCACATATGAGCGTGACATTAATTTCATGTTACACTCCGTTTTCACACTTTGAAGCTCTTCTTGAGTCACATAAGACGATTTTATTAGATCAATCTCAGCTTTCACTAGCACTAAATCTTTCAGCAGCTTTGACACATCCAAATGATCGAAACAGATGGGAGGCAGCTTGTTGAGATCCCGAGCTACAAAAACTGGCAAAATATCGGGATCTGTGGTTTTAAAAATGGCAATTATGTCATTCAAAACCCTGTTCTCTTTGCCTTTTCCTTTACGGACAGTGCTACGCACTTCCGATGACAACGATTCCATCAATAACGACTTTGATTTTTGAATTTCATCGCTCGAAAAACTTGACGCACAGATCTTCACGATACTGGTTTCATCAGCGACCGACACTTTGTTTTGTATATAAGCTAATAACTCATCGATAACAATGTTACACGATATACACTTTACTGTTTCTGACATTTTGATAATAATTGCGCACGGCAGCGCGACAATCGATACACACGAGCGCAGGTAATGACGGCGCGCGCGCGACGATAAAAACTCTTGTTAAATATATTCTCTTTTTCTCATATGCAACTCGTACGGAGCAAACAAAACAACGATATCAAGCTAAATATTTCTTTTAACAATAAAATTAGTAAAAATGTGCATCTCGAATGTAAAGGGTTAGACTGAAGGGGTTGCGGATCTGTCTAGACAGGTAACCGTGTTCCTGGAACGTAAAGGTCAATTAGAGAAAAATGTAGAATTTAGTCAGTACGAGTATGACAGTCGCTTCCGATCCAACAAGGACGGAAGGACTCGCTTGATGATTTTACTTTCTGTGTATGTAGGTATGTTTGTTACTCTTTCACGCAAAAACCACTGAACGGATTTGGATAAAATTTTGTACACATATAGTTTATAACCTGGATTAACACATAAGATAGTTTTTATCCCGATTTTATGTTCCCGTGGGATAATTTTCGAGTTGTAGTGGGTGAAGCCGCTGGCAACAGCTAGTATATTATAGTGACCAAATTATACGCGTTAGTTCTATAATTTAATGTCTTATTTAACAAGGCAAATTGATTGTTGCAAGAAACACAAGGACAGAAGGAACCGGCCACAAATTGCCCGAGTTGCTTCTTTAGAAACTCCTGATTGAAAAACTCGGCAATACTTTGCCCTTCCTGGAAATCGAACCCAAGACGTTCAGCAGTAGCGCTTAAGCGTGAAGAAAGCATTGAGGAAATTAAACAATAACTCCTCCTGTTTGAAGCGGTTAACAAGATAGGGGTTGAGTTTCTTGGAAAATTGTAACAGTATTTTTCCAGTTTAGACTGCACTGTGTAATGGCAGACACTTGTGAGCATATTGCTACTTTTGGCGGTAGTTTCATTATATCTTAGCAAGAAGCTTTAGGTACTGTAGGACTCTTTCCCGACGGAGAAAACTGGGCCAACTTTTTTCTAACATAAGGAAATATTTTTAACAGAAAATAAGTATCGTATATTGCTCCTCTTAAAGAATTTCACTCGTGGGGATTCGGGTAATACTTTATTTTTCATTCGATTTGTTTTGCACCTCATTAAGGGCTTTATGAAGATGTTATAACAAAAACGATAAAAACCTTACACAACACTACACATTAACATGACACTTATAATTTAGTAGTTTATTCTGCCACGTCTTCCTCGCAGCTAAATCATTAGAAAATGGTGAGAAGCAGGCATTACAGGAAACTCTCATATAAAAATACTGTTCCAAAAAAGTTAACAATCAGATGTTAAAAAAATACATCGAAAGGTTATTCGGTATTTTGTCCTCTATGTGTATGGTCTATGGGGTCGCGGGACTCACGAATTACCGTAACCCCGGAACCTAAAGGGCAATTGAAGGACACCGTGGATTTTAGTCAGTACAAGTCTGACAGTCCCTCCCGCTCTGCCTTGTGTGGGAGGACTCGTTTGATGATTTTACCATCCGAAAATAAAAACAGAAATGTGTATGATCTATATGAAGCTAATTCCATCTAACTGCTATTACTACACCTCCTAGGTAATCATTGACATGGCTAAAGTGGCAGATCACATCCCTCGTAGAACTGATAACTGGTGCACAGGGAAGAAAAGTTCTAGAGTGACGAACACAAAATGGAAACATGCAGTCCAGACCAGCCTCCCAACAGGTGGACCGACGACATCGTGACAATCGCGGGCAACCGATGGATGCAAGTGACGGATTGTTGTTCAACATGGTGATGTAAGATGGGAGGCCTATGTTCAGTTGTGAATGTGTCCTGGCTGAATGATAATGATGATCATTTTTTGGTGTAGGTATAGACTATTGGTTATTATAAAGTTAATACAAAAATAGAAGAAAGAATTAAATTTGACAGGAACAAGTTTTCGAGCTAAAACAAAGAGCTATTTTACAGTTTATTATTGAGTTGCGTACTTACAATCAAAACTTTACCTAGTGTACTTATACTTACAATCTCAAATCAAATATTGATAGTTGAGCATTCACCTGCCATTGTTAAGTTAGTCAGTTCGACAAGGCAGCAGCAATTCCCAGGCGTTGCAAGGTCCATAGAGGGAGGTTACAAGTTTTCATCAAGTACCCCGCTGTCGCATCCTTGTATTTGCAAAACGATAGCTTTGCAAAATACAAATACTTTCTCATCTAAACTTCACGTATAATGTAGATCTTAAAGATAAGAAAAGATTTATTTTCTCACCATAATACATAGTACAGTAGTAACGGTTTAGACAGTTAATTGGCTGTATTTCAGGACACCAGGTTTTCGCCCCTTAAGTAATGGTTACATTTGAACAAGTTGCTCTAAATATTAGTTCGGTCTTTGGTATGTAAACGCTAAGTTTTGGCTCACTTTAAAGGAATGTAATGATGAAAATCATATGTTTTTCTTTTATTTCCTTATTCAAAACATATACAACTATCATCACGGGCTTCACCTAATACATTACTGGAGTTCTAGTAGCATACAGATCTATTATGAACATTAGGTAGTTTTACAAAATGCGGCAAATTTGAATTCACACTGAGTACAATAAAATTGAAGCAGTTCATGAATTTATTATGCTCGCATTACATGGATCCGTACCATCTCATTTAATAACCGATATTTTATATTGCTAGCTTAATCCCATATTGGCAAGCATTGAATTGGATTCAGTGGTAAACCACGCTTGCTCAATCAATTTCAAACAAATATTTCAACTAACACTATTTGAAATGATACCTATTTCAGAAGTTATTTATATTTTTTCTGAACGAATAATTTAATCCTCCTCAAACACAGCCAAAAACAAAACAAATCAAAACACAGTTTAATATAAAACAGAAAGAGTTCAGAATAAGTCGACAGAAGGGAGGATTATGATTGCGTCAGCGTTCACCTGTCAAATGCACGCACGCCAAGACAATGGAGACTGCAATATAGTTTATGATGAGTGGCAGGGGAATATATACTTTGTGAAGTGCAAACAGGGGATATATTAGAACTTTAATCTGGGGGAGGAGAAGCAGGGGAAGTGGTGAGGTGGTGATATTGCAATGCTTCTGTTCTAAGTAACGTTTGTTGTTCATATTTCACAAGGGATTAGGCAGAGGTGCATAATAATATTATCACCCCGTTTTACTGCCAGGTTGATCTTGTGGCAAGAGCGACTACTCAGAGCAGAGACCTACGGGTTCGATTCACTGGTAGGACAAAAATTGCTATTGGTATTTTTTATTAAAATTTCTCAGTAGCACAGCTTGAAGTTTGGAAGCTGGCGGTATGATATCCCCGTGCCTCAGAAAGCACGTTAAGCCGTTGGTCCTGCGCATGATCACTCTCTGGTCGTGTCGGATTGCCGATCCATAGGACTGTGAGAGTTAAGGAACAGAGATTGCACCTGTGACTGCACCACATTCTTGTGCACTATAATACCTCCTGTTAGCCTAATCTCCATTCTCCACTGAGATTGGCCGCCGTGGCTGATATCGTTCAGGAGGCAAATTATTATTGTAGTAACACCAAAATTTCGCCAGGTTTAAGTCCAGTCGCGGGACACACGTATACCACGACTCCGGTACACAAAGGGATACTGAAGGACACCGTGGATTTTATTCAGTACGAGGCTGACAGTCCCTCCCGCTCTGCCCTGGGTGGGAGGACTCATTTGATGATTTTACCACGTTAATTTACAGAGCAAGTCTCTTGCAATCAACTGCATTAATCCAGACTCAGAGTAGATGGAAAAAAGCTTTAGCATTTTTCCTAAACTAGGAACCAAATTCAGGATCTCAAGTTCAGTAAACGTAGCGTACAAAGCAATACGAATAAATACCTCTTATTTTTTATTGTAACCAATTGTCTACCGTAACACATTCCACAGCAGTCTCAAGGGTTGTGATTTTTACGACGCATGATCAGAGCGATCATAAAGTCTACTCGAGTTCCAAGAATTTATAAGTAGGTGTCTAGAAAAATATAGAAGATAGGTTCAAGAAATACTTTGTTAAAGCTATATTAAATCATAGCTAGAATTCGTGATAAAATATTGATTTGTGATAAATAGGTATGAAAAAGGAAAATCACTGATTATACATTAGTCCATATTTTATTAAAATCTATTCTAATTGAATGCCCAAATAATAACTCATGATGAAATCTCAACTCTCCGTTCTAATGTTACAGCTGATTATTGAAAAAAGCGCTTTATTTAGATATTTTATTGGCTACGTACGTAATATTGCTTAAATTGGGTACTTATCTATTTATGGAATATTTTTTTACCTTTTATCCGCGACTTCGCTCAAGCTAATTTGATCAATTCGGCGACACGTGATTAAATCAATCATAACAACGTCAATAATGTTTAACAGTACTTTATTTTTGATGAAAGGTAACATAATTATACTCGTAATATGCCCGTTGCTGTCCACCTTAAAATGTAAATGCAAAATTTCATAATGATCGGTTCAGTGATTTAGGCGTGAAAAAGCAACAAACGTACTTACTTTCGTATTTATCACATTAGTTAATTAGTAGGAGTATTGTTTGAAAATAGCACTACTTTTTATCCCATAAATAATTCTTCATAAATATGATTCCGTATGAAAGCTTCACTAAATCTTTATTCAAAGTTGTGGATCGATGGAACGCGTCGTTTCCACGTGACTTCGTGACAAAGCCGAAGAAACTTCTCTCTCCACAATATTGGCATCATTGAATAGAGTTCTTACTTACAACACAAACTTCTGCGACAACAATACATGTTGGTTTCCGGACGAAAGTACTCCTTTACGTATTCATCCACGTGGTTTATACTCTGGGGATTATAATACCTACATTATGTATTTGTCGAAGGATGCGGCTAAATCAATACAGACGAATTGTGGACTTTGTGGACATTGAATTTTGACAAAATAATTTTTCAATTCATTGCCACAGTCAAATTATGTATTTGACAATAATTAATTAGAAATATACAAGTGTTACTAACTAAATATTTACAAAAGATAGGTACTAAAGAAAGTAAAATTATTTGGATTATACATAATAATAATTAATATGACATTAATTTCTCAATAAAGTATTGCGAAAAAAACTGTTGCCGTAAAAAAACTCTTTTTACAATATTTCAATGTGCGGTAAACGTCTTTATTTCTTTTCTTTTCATTTTCTAACTTAATATACCTCACTAACTAACTAGCAACCATAATCTTGTAGATCGACTGTAGAACGTCATAGACATTACTACGCTTGCTTCGAGCGCTACGAAAGTGCTACGCTCGCTACGGCTACGGGCTACGTAAAGTTCCGAGCGCTATTTCACATAATATTACTCGCTCAGAGTTCTGTTAACTAACTTAACAAGCTCAAGATAATTAAGTGAAGGATCATGATTAACTCCACAGCCTCTTATCCCTCTCAACAACGTTAGCCAAAATGAATAATTATAATCTAAACAAAAAATACTCCCCTTTTCTTATCATCAACGTGGTACCGTTTAGGCAAATTATAACTTTAACACACAATGATACGGTTTATATTCGCTTGGAGGAATTAAGATAGGAGACTTCTATACATGTCAGTTGCAGGGCCCGGAACAAACAAGACAATGGGGCTATATGAGGTCTTACTTGCGTTTGATGAAATACTATGGGTCTATTCTGTAGCGGATTTAAATGTTATTAATTGTTAGATATTTGAGCCTTTGTAAAGAAATTAAATTCGTCGGCTTTTGGGCATAAAATTGTGTATATTTTATAGAAATTTAGCTGAGAATAATAATAATATTATGCAAATTATAATCTAACCTATGACATCGGGTCTCCATAAGAAGGACTGTGAGTTGAAATATGACAAATGTCTTTTTTTCTTTTTCATTTTATTTTTTTAATGAAATGAACTTATCCTTAATAAAAAAGTACATACCTACAATGTTTTCCTTCACAAGTTTGAAAGCAGTAGTGATGGAATATTCCGAAATGACGAAGATGGTTTATTGAAGGTATGAAAAAACATCTGTTACTTGAAACCTCTATAAAATAAACATGATGCATTTCCCACTACGATGCAATAAAACAACAAAAGCTAACAGGTAATATTATTATAACACGCTTGTATAATAATCTTAATAGAAGCAATTTACATAAAACCGCTAACTGTTATTATTTCTCCACACTTTTAGTCCAAAGAACTAAGAACTTTATAAACACGTCTAGGAAAAAACATAAAAAATAATGATTCATAAAAAAAACACACACGATAAAGTTAGTACGAGGACGTACAAATATTATTATGTTTTTAGAAGTAATATATGGCTAAGAACAAAGAGCCTACAGAAGTGATCGTTTAATAGTTCTGCTCTTAATAATAATCTTTTTGTTTAAAAGCTCTGGATCTTGAGGTTCCAACGCTTGTAAGTATTAACTGCTTCGCTTCATGTCTCGGGTTTGATTCCCGCAATTAACATTTTTTTTATGTTCTACAAATAGTTGATTTTTCGTCTGGATTTTTGTGTGAACGACACAATGTTTGTAAACGACACAAGAACCTAGAACGAGAAACAATAAAAAATGCCAAACAAAAAAATCTAACAGTTTCAAATGTACTTTTATTGAGTATTATAGAGTCTTACCATGGAGTTTCATAATATACCCAGAAGTAACTGGGCTTTAAAAAGCCAGATAGACAGTGCAGCTGCATCTGCAGCCGTATCTCTAGATTTATTGCGTTTATTGAGTGGAAAATTGAAAAAGCGTCTCCAGTGTACGAACGACAATTAGTGATGACGAAACAGTGTAAAGAATCTATTTTTTCCTTCCACGTCTAAGTTCCGTGGCGGGCCACACGTATACCGCGACTCCGGTACACAAAGGGCTACTGAAGGACACCGTGGATTTTAGTCAGTACAAGTCTGACAGTCCCTCCCGCCCTGCCCTGGGTAGGGGGACGCTTTTGATGATTTTACCACGATAAAAAAGTCTAAGTACCAGTTTACTTTTCATCACAAAACCGTGAAAGGTTTCAGATAGACAGTCGCTGCACGTAAAATACTGGCATCCAGCTGCATCTGGTTGGACTGGAAGTTGAACGCCATCAATCACTTATAATCAGTAGATGCTTCTAGTGCCAAAAAATACAATACAATGATAACAAATACTTAAACAACCTCTCAAGTCGAAATCTGACAAGGAATGACGTCACCTACTCGCGCTCGCTCCCGCTTCTTTCACCGCTCTCTCTCTAAACGAGGCCTAAGAGCCTTCCGCTAAGCTGAACACGAAAAAATTGTAACTCGTACTACACGTATTTATTTCACAGTTGCTTTAACATATCAGCTTGTTTACATTTCCCGAGAGAACGGAGAATTGTGCACAAATGTTGAGTGCATTAATGTTGTGCACTTTTGAATGTTATTTCGTTTTTTTTTTAACAACTAACATTTTCCTCACTTTATTGGAATAATTAGAAACTTTATGGCATTTAAAACTCAAAAAAATGCTTGATCATTTTCATTATTCGATTTTTTCAACCAGTAAGGTTACTGTGCGTACAACGCTTCTTATTTTATCAGTCTTCATAATTAAGTTTATCCATTCTTCATCATTAGTTTTGCCAAATAATCTACATTACTGGACAAAAAAAACCCGACTCGTATTATAATCACACAATAAAAAGTAGAATTAGAGTTATAGTGCTAAAAAGCAGCTGTAAAATTATATAACAATATCGAAATTAAAATACAATTCATTTTGTTACTTCTAAAATGCATTGTATTTCCTAGCGTATCGACAGCGATATAAATTGCTTCAGTAGAAAATCCAGCGACGAGATTTGGTCATTCAGTAGCTCCTGAAATGTGTTAAAAACAGGATACCCAAGGCACAACATAACATTCATTGCATTATTTACATCGTCAAACTGACAAATTCGAACATAATTATGAACCAATCACATCTTAAAAATCTTTTCGATTTGATAAAAAGTTTGTTACGTAAAAAGGGGGAGCATCAATGATCCTAGTGCTCGTACTGTTATCTCGGGGCTAGCACTAAGAGCCTTGATTGCTCTAAGACGACAGAGATGGCTCGAAATGCATAATTGAAGTGAAATTGGTAGCTGACACTACTGCGGGGACAATTATTTGGATGCGGCGCTCTAATATCTGTTCAATTTAGTTGCCGAATAAATATGGACTATAATTGTTTTCCAGTAAAGCTGGATCGTAAAAGACAATCGAAGGAACAGAGTGGACTTTAGTCAGTAGGTGTTTGACAGGCTCTTCCGTTTTAATCAGGGAGGGAGACCTAGTTTTATGATTTCGTAATCACACAATTCTGAAACTTTTTAGGGTTTCGTAGCCAAATGGCAAAAAACGCAACCCTTATAGATTCGTCATGTCTGTCTGTCTGTCCGTCCCATGTCACAGCCCTTTTTGACGAAAGTATACGAGCTATCCTGTTGAAACTTGGTAAGTAGATGTATTATGTAAACCGCATTAGGATTTTCACACAAAAATAAAACAAAAACCAAATTTGGGGGTACCCCCCGTACTTAGAATTGAAACTCAAAACATTTTTTTTCGCCTGACCCATACGTGTGGGATATCTATGAATAGGTCTTCAAAAATGATATTGAGGTTCCAGACATCATTTTTTTCTAAACTGAACAGTTTGCGCGAGAAACGCTTCCAAAGTGGTAAAATGTTTGTCCCCCCCTGTAACTTCTAAAATAAGAGAATGATAAAACTAAAAAAAATATGTGATGTACATTACCATGTAAACTTCAATTGAAAATTGGTTTGAACGAGATCGAGTAATTAGTTTTTTTTTAAGCGTCATAAATCGTAAACCGCAATTTACTTTTCAAAGTTACAACCAACTACAAGAACGTTTATATAATGTTACTTGCTGCTACGGAACCCTTCATGGGCGAATCCGACTCGCACTTGGCCGGTTTTTTCAATTTTATTCTTGAATGTTTTTTTGTTTTTCGTGTAGTTTTTATAAATTCAAGAGTAATTTGTAACAAAAAAAAAATGCATTTAAATTGAAATGTAAAACATTTGTCGAACACTTGTCTCAAAAAAGTGCAACTACAAAACGGCATTTGACGTTGATATAAGGTCCGTTTTGCAGTTACACTTTTTAGACAAGTGTTCAACAGATATTTAATTTTTTAAGTAAGACTGTATATTGTTTTGAAATGATTTTTTTTTTGGTTGCAATCAGATTTTTTTTTCTTAAATCCATTTTGAAACACCTTCACAATTTTCAACTACCTCCGTTAACATCAAGTATCAATTTGTGTCAGCGTGGAATAAACGAAATTGCTGCAAATATCGCCGGTAATATCAAGTTAAACAAAATTAATTAAGTTTAAATCTAAAGTGCTCAGCGGTAGGTCAATATTTGACGGCGCGTTCACGACTCAAACAAACATTGTTCCGTGCAGCGCATTATAAAATACCGTTTATTTTGTGATCAGTTTTCAGGTCGCTGCCGGATATTAAAATGCGCTTGAATGACGTACTTAAGGTCCGTTCAAAACCGGTACGGACACATTGCGGACGGACAACAACTCACAGTTTATGGAGCGGTAGTTAATGTATTGTTGTGAGTCGTAGAAATAGAAGACATCAGTTGGTATATAAGGGAGTGCCGACCGCAGCGCACCCCTTTCGTTCGAGAACCATCGGCCAAGCAACACGTCTTTGCGACTGACATTTTTATTTTTTAAAATTTTAATATTGCGTGGAAGTGTATGTTTGTTTTGTGTTAAATTAAATTTCTATTGTAGCTGTAAAGTTTTTGCTTTTAAAAATAATTAATCGTTTAGTTTACAAGATCAGAAGTGGGATTCAATCCAATTTCTGTTTCTGATATTTAAATTAGTTCTGTGTGGTAAAAATGTCGGATCGCTTTCGAAGTCGTCGCCACAGCCGTGATCGGCGACACAGACGACGGGATCATACGCAGACCCCGGAACGAGACATACAGCGTGAACTAAAGGTAATGCGAGCACGTTTAGAGGAAATGGAGAAGCAGGCATCATTGGCACAGCCGAAGCGCTCCCGCGAGAAGAAGGTATCTCCACAAAAATCATCGCGATCGGAGCGCGGCGCATCGCCGCCACCAGCCCGGCGCCAGACGACCCCGACATCGACATCACGGTGTCATAATATTCCGATTGCCGAACGTGTAATCGAGTCTTCGTTCCTGAGGCGATCGGTGAACACGCCATATTTACGCACGCCACCATTGACGTCTATGACGTCCAGCGTGGTCCATGCTGGCCAACAGCTGGCGTCTGTGTCGTCCACCGTGGTCCATGCTGGCCCACCGCTGGTGTCTGCATCTGTGCAGTCCAACGTGGTCCATGCTGGCCCATCGCTGGCGCCTATCCCGTCCAGTGTGGTCCATACTGGCCGAACGGTAGAGTATTTGTCGGAAAAAGCTGGAGCTGTGCGAGCGATGTCACTGCAATGGACCGCATAGTCGACGCCGTTCGTTCCATCGGAAACCGGGTGTTTGAACTAAATGGTTTAGTTTTTGTTCGAAAGCAGGCTCAATTAACTGGCAAGTTTGACTCCTGTATGCGTGGACCCTACCGCATCGTGAAAATGCTGCCACAAGGTCGCCATGAGCTCCTTTTGACCGGCTCGTATGGAAAGTATACGCAGACGGCCGCGGAATACATGATTCCTTGGCGTGGAGAGTGGACTCCTGAAGTATGTGCTACTTACTTTGATGGTGAGTGCTTTAAAGCCTCTTCTAAGTATGAAGCTTCATATATGTTTTACAGGGATAAGCTTCACGCAGTGCCTCTTTCCCTGATGTGTTTTTGCTGGGATAAGCTTCACGTAGTGCCTCTTTCCCACATGTGTTTTTACTGGGATAAGCTTCACGCAGTGCCTCTTTCCCTGATGTGTTTTTGCTGGGATAAGCTTCACGCAGTGCCTCTTTCCCTGATGTATTTTTGCTGGGATAAGCTTCACGCAGTGCCTCTTTCCCTGATGTGTTTTTTGCTGGGATAAGCTTCACGCAGTGCCTCTTTCCCTGATGTGTTTTTGCTGGGATAAGCTTCACGCAGTGCCTCTTTCCCACATGTGTTTTTACTGGGATAAGCTTCACGTAGTGCCTCTTTCTCAGACTGTGTGTTTGCATCGAGACAAGCTTCACGTAGTGCCTCTATCTCGATGGCTTACCGTGTATCTAAAAACAAGCGTGTGTTACGCTTGTCTGTGTATTGTCGTGTGTTAGGCATACGCTTTTAATGTTCTGTGTAGATGCAGACCATGAAGAGAAGTCTACGTTGGCTAGTGCTGAGCTGAGTTTGTCTGCTGATCAGGCTGTTCCCCATCCACAACCTGGTACCTCTGGGATCTAGGCTGAGACGCTGCATTGCTCCACCGAGCCTGAGCCACTGCAACATCAGGTCCAGCCTGAGCCACAGCAGCTTCACGTCGAGCCTGAGGAACCTCCAGCGGACGAAGGACCATCGATGCCTGGGCTGGAGACTGACTACCAGAGCTGAAGACATCATTAAGGAGCCCGGGACGGCCTCCTGTCAGGAGAGGCCGTGTTGTGAGTCGTAGAAATAGAAGACATCAGTTGGTATATAAGGGAGTGCCGACCGCAGCGCACCCCTTTCGTTCGAGAACCATCGGCCAAGCAACACGTCTTTGCGACTGACATTTTTATTTTTTAAAATTTTAATATTGCGTGGAAGTGTATGTTTGTTTTGTGTTAAATTAAATTTCTATTGTAGCTGTAAAGTTTTTGCTTTTAAAAATAATTAATCGTTTAGTTTACAAGAGTATGTATTGTTTTAAGACACGGGCAGACCACTAATAATTTCTTAAATAATATTTATTATTCCATTATATTCTAGACGCTTCAGTATTTGCTTGTCTTACTTCCGCACCCAGTGTTCTTCTTTGTTCTAACTTGAGCAATCTTTAGTGTAAGAAATTAAGTTTGTTGAACACCTTATGTATGCAATTTTAACTTTTTCTAACTTGGAAACCTTAATGTAATTAAATTGTCAATGTCACCTTAATTGTGTTTAAATTATATCTGCTTTACTACTTAAAATATTATCGTTGATAATTTTATCATTCCGTTTTATTTGACTTCAATGTTTTATGATTTATGATATAAAATCATTCGGCACCTTGTGAGGACTTTGGTTTTTTGTAAACATGATTTCTTGATTCATGAAAAAAATCTATACTTTTGTATAGTTCCGTTTATTGTTATCAACAGCACCCATTTTGTGTAGATACTATCAAATAAATACAAATCTAAAATGTTTACCGGCAATTTTGCAAAATGTAAACATTGGATTATTTTGTCAACACCGCGTCGATGATCGATTAAAATTGTTTTGTTCCAACCAGTGGGACATGCATTTTGTGCGTATTTTTTCATTCAGCTCGGACAATTTAATTTAGCTCGTCGCATAGACAATAAAGCAACCTCACATCGAATGACGATTCCATTATTTTTTATCTAAATGTAAAATATCATTGGCGGGGCCCCCCTCTCAGAGGGCCAAAGCCTGCCGGGGTCGCGGTATTATTTCCTTACCGTGACCCCGGAACATAACAGGCTACTGAAGGACACCGTGGATTTTAGTCAGTAGAAGTCTGACAGTCCCTCCCGCCCTGCCCGGGGTTGGAGGACTCATTTGATGATTTTGCCACGTAAAAAAATAAAAAAATAAAAATGAAAAATATCATGTACCTAGTCTTTTCACACGATACCAGGTCGGATTCCAGACCATCCAGGTTTGAATACCGGTATTTTTTACATGAAGCGACTGCCTTTGCGTCCATAATAATCTTACCTGTAGTCAATCGCGAATATGACGTGGAGTTGCGGATACCTGCCCGTTATACAATATAATTCAATACAATACAAGACCTCTGGACAAGACTGTTTGTTAGTATGTGAACTTTTGTCTACGCATAACAACTGTCAAAGGTATGTTATATAATATTATGACAACTGAGACCAACTGCTCAATATTACCTCCCTAGATACCGAGGGGTCCCTATATGTAATGAATGGATTATTTTAGAAAAAAGGTTATAATTATTTGATGCAAAATGTACTTACTGTAAATCTTGTAAAATTCTTAAATTCCCTCCACTATATAATACAACAGAATAAAAAAGAATCCAACATATAATTTGATCAACTGTAGCGTCTAATAAGAAAAGTTAATTAAAAATAGTCGTCTCTACGTGCTCTCGACGATTATGAACGGTGCTGTAAGAAACTGGGCTAAAATTTACGGTTTTATTTCAACTCTGCAGAAATCCAATTGGAATAATTCTGCGGATTTTTTAACTATCCAGGTGTTTCGTAACTATGAGCATGAAAGACAAATTCTATGTTCGATTTTCTTTTAGCAGATGTTGGTACAGGTTATCATTCTTTTTCTAAGAACAATGAGACAGACGTTCAACCTAAATATGAATTCGAATTTCGAGAGCACTTAATTGAGCTTTACAATTTATTTACTAGATTAACCGACAGATCGACTTCCAGTTTATACTTAGCTTGTAGCTGGAAGTCTATCAAGCACGTTAACGTCGCGGTCTGTTTAATCTTTAGGATATTGGGTATTGATTGTATTGCTTGATGCAGACAGGTGTATTTCTTTTTATTTGACTAAAAGCAAACACTTATTAATTGTCAAGACTCTAAGGCCTCTGTCAAACAGACAGGCTATAGCGAACCGAACCGAATCATGTCATATAAAAATGCGAAAGCGATCCGATACTCTATGTGACAGGCTTCAAACAATTGCATACATTACAAACAAAAACGCTACGCCACGCATTCGCTTCGTCTGTCAGTTTGACAATAGCTTAAGGTCTTTGTCAAACAGACAGGCGATAGCGAACCGAACCGAATCATGTCATATAAAAATGCGAAAGCGATCCGATAGTCTATGTGACAGGCTTCAAACAATTCTATACATTACAAACAAAAACGCTACGCCACGCATTCGGTTCGTCCGTCTGTTTGACAATAGCTTTAGTGCTTCATGTAACACAAAAGTTGCATACCGATAACTATTTGTTTAAAATCATCACATTTGAAGCTTGATCTCCCAGTCAATAGAGTAATGTAATATGTATACTTCATTTATAAGCAAATTAGTTAAAAAAACCTTATTATCACACAAATAAAATGACCATCATAAATTTCACCCACTCATATGGTCACCAAAATTTCGTTCATTCGAAATCGTGTAACAATACCGTACGTCACCGTGTGGATTCAGACGAGATATTTCAAAGCTAAATCTGCTGTCGGCTGCAGTACGCAATTAGAACATCCGCAGTTACATTTCAATTAAATGTATTTCCATTCGTTCAGAAAAATATGAACAGGTCTAAATTTTCAACCAGTTTGATTGTATTTAGGAACAAAACTCTGTTTACAATTAGCTATCTAATGTAATAATTAGCTTCACCTTAATTATCATTCAAATAATTGGGGTAATATTTAGGTTATCCGTTAGTTACACTCACTCTTACCCCTTATTAATAAAACGAGAAGTAAAGTTACGCCAAAGTTAATCCTTAAAAATGAATGTGCTCAAACAGACTGCGAGCCTAACGCGGTGGCGGCGGCGGGCGCGATAATATTGAATGTATGAAATCGCCGCTCGTGGCCATACTAAAGTGACTAAGGCGGGGGCCTTAGCGCAATGTCTACAAGCGATTTTGAAAGCCTAGCCGTTGCTAGGCAAAAACCGATACAACGGGCGGGTGGCAGGAGTATCAAACCATTTCGGTGTTAGTTAGAATCAATAAAATGTATTGTTTTTTCAAAGTTTTTATTTCTTTTTGTTTCTGTCAGAATAATCTCTTGATTTAATCTTCCTGGTCACATTGTAGGAAGAGATTTACACAGATTTATAAAATCTGTCACGAATTCGCGATTGCATGTTCGTCTGCCATCTGCCATTTTGACTGACGGATGTCCAATAATGTCCATGTATACCTTTACCGAACGACGACTGTGGCTTTCATATTTCTTAATACTATTAATCTGGATAAGAAGTAGCAAGACTGTATATGTTTAAAAGTGTATAGAAGGTCCACCCCGGGTTTGCAACACCTGAAATCGCCTCTACAGAAACAAATGCTTGATCGGCAGTGTGGACACAGATCGCGCCCGCCGCCCGCCGCCGTCGCACTAGGCTTCCAGTGTGGACACACACTATGGTTAGTCCGAAGATTATCCTGGTTGTAACTTTAGTCCACGTTTATTAATAAGTGGGTATAGGACTACTTGTTTTTGATCTTGATATAACTTGAGAAATGATTTTAAGTATAGATTACGCTATTTTAATTAACATTGAGAACAATACCTACTTGTGTTGTTCGGATATCAATTTAACATCTAAACTTACAAAAAAAAAATTATACAGTCACTCATAAAGCTAAAATATAAATTGTCATGTCAGTTACAAACTTTCTAAAACAAAGAACCGACTAACAAACAATGTCAGTAATAAACGGGGTATCAATATCTCGTACAATAACAAAAAGAAACACTAAAACAAACTGCCGACTGCAACCAACAACGTTTCGAAAATTGCATCCAAATATTTAGACAGCAATTACGTCAAAACAGTGCCGAAATAGCAACGAAAAAAGTTGCCAAAAATTTATCGGGACTACTGCAGTAACGTAACGTGAGGCCTTTTCAATAAAATAAAACTACCCGGTTTGTAGGAGGGTTGACCCGACATTTTCAATACAGGAGAATGTCCCCTGGGTCCCGTGCCAGGGGACTGCCCCTATTTGGGCACAAAGCGGGGGAATTTGCGCGACACGCTCACACGGGACCCCGGCCTAACACTTTTCAGGAGAACTGTGATTTTTCCACTGTTTAGATAAAAACATATTGTTAGTTATACGATTGTTTGGTACCTGACTACTTTCTGATTGGATACTTTGTTGTTACTTCTTTTTAACTGATCTTAGTTCATTCATTTCAGTTCATTGTTATTGTTCTATTTCCTTATATTGTGAAATTAGCTTAGCTTTGTTAGTGCCCGAACCCAGCCAGGTGCAATACTTTGTGTAATTTATTTCATCACCAGTTTTCGGAGAAGAAAAATATCATGAGGAATCCAGCCCAAACAAAATTTCAAAAGATTTTTTGTATGACATCTACCAACAGTCCAACACGAACTGGGCCCGCCAAGTAGAATAGAGTTTGTTACTACTTGTAATTATCAATGCTTATTTAAGTCAGTCAAGAATCTACATCAAGACCTTGCATTTACCAGTATTTATAGTGCCAACTTAACAATAATATTCTACAAAACGCCTCCAGTTAAAACAAGTTACCACCGACTCTGTTATCAGTAGTCAACTCCTATTCAGACAAAATATGCAGATCCGTTACCATAGAAACAGAGTAATATACATCTACTTATTCAGTTTCTAGTCTCCTTTCTTCGAAAGAGATATAAATAGCACTTATCTTTGCGCCTGAGTGCACAAAACTCGGGGCTACATCACTTTATGCAACAGTTTTACTCGAAACGCACTTTTCAACTTCCGAAATGGATAAGAAATGAAGTTCTAAATAATTGGTATCGGTAAAGGAATGGGGTGACAAGTATAGGTTATAACTACATTTATTTCAGTTGGAGTCATCGGTCACTTCATCTGCACGTTTTCTTCGATTTTATCGTCGCATCGCGTAAAACGAAAAAAAAAAACGGATAATTGTAAAGATTTGCCTGGCTTTAGTTAACTGTAATCAGATTTTAAAATAATGGTCAGATTATAATTTGCTAATAGGATATTTTACAGGATAAATAAATTGAAAATCTGTTTAGTCCATCAGGTAGAGTATTGAAAAAAAATGTCGTAATTTTTTATTTAAATCAATGAATTTTGACAATCATCAAACGCTTCGAAATTCGGGATTGGAAAAAACTCGGGAGTGGGTACAATGATACCGACCGTGTGACGTATCGTGATTTTTAGAACCATTGTATTTTCGTCATTTTTATTTTACTTAACAAAAGGAAAAAATACGGGTCAAAATTACCTAAACCTTATTTTTGAAATAAATTCATTTTTTTTTTCATAGCCTACTCTTACATAATGAATATCTAAAATTGATCGAGAACTAGAGTATTACATTAAGGTCAAAATAGTATTCAGCTAAAATAAGGGAAACGTGACATATTCGCAAACAAAACTAATATTGTTATAAATTTATACGAACAGAAAGTTACCTGCACGAAACCACATATCGGAAACCACACAACAAAACAATAAATTGGCTCGGCACATAAAACCAGAACACAACAGCTCCAAAATACCAAAGTATGAAACATGTATACCTCGGCTTAACCCCAATGGCGTTAAGTGTAGAAACAAAAGTAGGAGCAACACAACTTAACTAACTAGAAAACTTTGACTCTTGTAATCCCCAGACCTGTATTGAAACATTAAAATTTTCAGCGCGGCAAACATTTCTCAGTTGCTTAATTAACCAACAAAATTAGTTATTGTTATGAAAAAGTAACAAAAGGGGAGAAACTTCGCAACTCTCAAGCCAGTGGAGTGTAGAGGAGAAAGAGCGCGGCGCGGGGGATGAGAACATGGCGGTTGGCAGGGAATACACGCGGCGGTACGTGTACAGAAAAGTAAAGCAAAATTATTCGCATGTACCTACTCGTAATATAATTTACACACAACCATAATATAAATTAAACTCACATTAGGTGAGAGTTTTTACTGGTATGTTTATGGATGTTTCTAACTGCATATCTTATAGAATTCCCATAAATTGTTAAGTATTTTGGAGTCTGCGATACTTTTTGGAAACCTTCGAAGCACTGGCTGCCCATAACTACTGTCTATGATCTAAAACTGATAATGGGTTCACATGCTCCCATAAGTACGGAGGAATCTCCAGACGGGCCTAAGTAGGCCTTAAGTAGGTCCTAGGTCGCTTAGCCTTCAAACGAACCGTGCGATGGCTATGATTCCCGAGTATTAGGAAAAAAGTAGGTAGATTTTTTTCTATAGAAAGTTATTAAAAGTTACTGATTTGAATCTGTTCCAAGTCTTTGTGCTTTCAAAAAAGGATTTTTGAAGTTGCCCATTATAAGAAACATTGCTGATATCTTGTTTTTTCAACAGAATTTCCCTAACTCATTTTGTCCAACAGCGCACATTTCAATGGCATCAAAACGCCAAAAAGTCCACGTAGCACTATAATAGATGTTTTATTAGGTTATAACTTTCTTTCTCCTTAACCATAGATATGTAACACAGCGGGTTCCGTGTCTTGTGATAAGCTTGTATCCTTTGAACCCCAACCCGTAGGGAAATCAGGGATCTACTGTTTTGTGGATTTGATAAGGGTGTAGTTTTAATGCACCTTATTAATGTTAAAAGAAATGTTGTCGTTTCAATATTACCAGTGGTCTTGTAATACTTCAAAATTAACTAGCAATCCACCCCAGCTCCACACGGGTGTAATCTCTCCTATATTGTGCATGTTATCGACGTATAAACTTTCCTCTTAAATCACTCTGTCTATTAAAAAAAACGCATCAAAATCCGTTGCGTAGTTTTAAAGATCTAAGCGTACATAGGGACAGACAGACCTAGACAGCGGGAAGCGATTTTGTATTATTACTATTTTTTTGTTTTATATTTACCTAATTATTATGTAGTGATAAGATTGAGAATATTATAAAATTAAGGAATACAAAAGGTCTATATGCTTTTAGGCGTCAAAAAGACTAGATTTGAACACCCACCTTTTACCGTGGTGTTTCAGGTGTGAAGAAGAAGTGGTGTAAAAGAGTCAACATTTTATTCATAATTATCGTCAGATATACATACACTCTATAGGTAGACAAAGGAAAAACTGAACGTGGATCATACGTATCGTACCATTTCTGCTCACTCTTTAACTTTATTTAAAATAATTCTCTCTTAACTATAGTATATTTTTTCTTTTTCTAGGAAGGAGTTTCCTCCAAACTTAGTCCTGCCAAAAGTTGAAAAAGTAAATCGAGTTATCAAGGCTTACTTTAAAATTCATCCCCTTTTCACACTAACTCTTAGTTTAAGTTTTAAACAAGTCCTAAACGATCACCGTGCCAACTTTTCAAGTAACCCCACAAGCCCAGAGCGTAAATTATTAATCGTCTGCTAAAAATTACATCGCTACATCTCGTCCCTTACGCCATCTTGTGAGGAAATTACACTGGAACCGGGAGAAGTTCTTTTAATTTATTCAACTCACACAATATCCGACTTTAATATCTTCGTATTATGGACGAGAGTCGCGCCAAACTAGGACGCCAAGTTGATTCTGATTTATAACCGGTTCAACTATCTCAGTGTTTGTCTTTAGCCAATTTGAATAAAACACTGTTCGAGTTACGTGAGGTTTAAATATGATTGTATATTAATGAGATGTGGAATCCGGGATCATTAATGTATCTGAATAGATTAGCAAATGAATTAGATTCTGTAGTAGGCGGCAGTTTGAAATTCTGTGTTATTTGGCGATTATGCTGACGTTTTTGTCTGCAATGGATTTGAATGTTTTGTAAACTGAGTTATAGTTTTTTAATTTTATTATCAGTAACTTTGTTAGTTATTTAGTGACAATTTGTTGTGTGTTTCAAAAAGGTTAGTGTAGAACTCTAACTTATGATCATCTCAATCTGCTCGTCGGTTTTAACTCTATCTGTTTCACAACTGACATACTTAACCTTAGGTAATGACAAAAATTCCAACATTGAACAGAACTGGATATTTAACAATTTATAAATAGATTTCAAGCTAGTGAAAAAGTTTTAAAGCTAACAATGAAAAACCAAAACCAAACCATAAGTACTTTTGTCCTTTATTACGATTTTTTCAAAGTTTTATAAGAACAATATTTCCCACACAAATTTTAAAGGTCAAGCGTGGAGAATATTATGACTTGTTCAGGTTTTTTATGAATTTCGCTGTCCTTAATATGATACTTCAATACTCCTACGCAGATATTATAACGTCTTGATTCAGTTACGAGAGAAATATTCAAATTTTAATAAAATATGTCTGTCTACTGTGGAATAGGGGTGGATAAGTTAAATTACTACAAGTGCGGAGAGAGAGGGAGGCAATAATTTTTTTCACAGTAGGTGTTTTTCTATTCGTGCATAGAAAGATAGGTCTTGCCTTTCTATTTTACGAGCATCATTATAAAAGTATATCTCAAAGTTTTTTTCAGAACTAATGAATATTATTTAATAATCAATTTCAATGATGCTTTTAAATTAATATATCAATATGGTATCCTCAAACAGCGATGCAATAAAGATTTTTAAACAAAATATACAAACTTCACGTGCCATTAATTAATCCAAAGATTCTCTCTCATAATTTTTCCCGCACAACCCCACGTCCACTAATTTAAATCTTCATACGAGCTACATGCGAGCACATAAGCCCTTGTTAGCAACGCCTCGGGTCGACTTATTAGCAGACGAGATGCCTTGATTAAACTCCGACCACCCTTGACTTTTACCTGACGTATACATATACTGTGCGTTTATTATATGTATAATTGTAAGATGTTTTTGTATAATTTATGGAGGGGAAGTGAAAGGTTTTGAGTGACTTGGGTTTTAGTTTATTAAGTACCTAGACGTGTTAAGAGAAAGTGGGTTTACTCAATCTCTGTGTGAAATAGGTTTGTTTTGTTGATAAGATTGTTTGTATTAGATTTGAGAATAAATTGTCGTTCGGTCTCGATTTGGGACAAATCGAATAAAGAAAGTGTTGGGTGTATTGAAGGGGCTACGACAAGTTAATAAAATTTACTGACTGTGACGTAGCTTAAAATGTTTTACATTTAAGTACAAATATTGCTTTTGCAAACAAGATAAGCTTTAAAGAATATTTTTGCAAAAATAAACATTCCCAATACTAAAGTTTGTATGGAAGTGCGTCTTTTTTCATATAAAATATCCCACGGGGCACATCCCATATGGCTTCAATACTTTATAAGTAAGAAAGTTAACTCATGGTTCATAAATAAAAACGACATAAAAAAGAGTTCTGTTCATACCAGTGGGGCACTGTTAGCAGCCAGTGTCATCTAGTTTCATTTTTAAATAAACGTACCTATTCCGCAACGTGATGCACCATTCACTTTACTTCCTAAACCCCTCTCCCATAAACGAAAAAGGAAAAAAAATACAATGATCATTTCAATTCACCTTTCCACAACAGAAATTCCAAGATACCTTTAAAAAAGTTATATTAAACGCCGAACACAGAACCGGGGGTGGTTGTAAGCGCGCCATTATTTCGCTTTTCGACAATTACGCGCGGCTGCTAATAAAGACGTTTGGAGAGCAATCTTCAAGGGAGATGGGAAAGGAAGAAAAAAATATCATCACCTCATTCCCCACCACAGATGTGGATTTGTAGCTTGCATGGGGAGGGTGCCATGTAAGCAATATCTTGTGTGAAAAATGGGTACGATATTTTTTGGGGACACGTTTCATGATGGTAATTTGATGGGTTTTGGTGGGAAAAAAAATTAAAATTGTGTAATTTTTGTGAACGTTTGTAAAAAGTATTTTACCGTCAAAGTCGTTTAAGGTCAATAAATTGCACTACAATGGAAGTTTAATTCCATTGTCTAACACCAGCAAGCTATAAAACGACTGCATTAAAAATAGAAGACTTTTCTCGCCATATCGTTCAGCAAAGAAAAGATGCCTTTTTGCCACGATCTATTACGTACCTAGCCAGGTGTTTATAACGCGAATACTTGTGCACTGAATCTTGCCTGTTCGCGCCTCCCACCGAACTTCAGACGTCTCTGTGTTACCCAAATAAAAAGTGAGTTGAGAGTAATTTTTTTCTACAAGCTTTACACATAGCGGTAATAAAACCGCTCCACGGCGCTGGCGCCCGCCTATATTTCATTTTCCCCGTCTCTCCCTCTATTTCGGCGCCGCACTGGGTACTGCCCGTGACACTGGGAATGAAACTTTAAATGCTGCTCGGAAATAATGTGGATTACGTGTGCCGGTGTGTCGCATGTTTTTTTGTTCTGACAAAAGTTTTATTAAAATATGTATCACTCACAGTGTCTTGGCATGAAAGAATAATACAGTTGAAAAGTAATTGTCTTGGCAATTCCGTAGATTAAGTTGCGAAGTGTGTTTCGAAGTCGTAGAAACTCCGGGTTGGTTTGTTGTAGACTGATAATAAGTATTGTGTTTCCTCGCTCGTTGAATATGAGAATGAATACAATATTTTGCGTATGATTTACGAAGGCACATAAAGAAAAAAAAGAAAATAACTACTAATTATAGCACAAGAACAATAGCACATCGATTAAATCTATTTAAATAGTTGATTATAACCAAATACTCCGTTTTTCACGAGCCTAGATAATAATTTGCGTAACTTGTTGTATTTTTCCTATCAACTATGAACAATTGTAAAACTAATAGGTAACAAATACGGAAAATCGTAAAGAATTGCGTACCTAATTGAAAAGGCGCCTCTTATAAGAAATTCCTAGAAAAAGTGTTGTGGTAAGCTGTAAAGAGATGTTGTTGTAGGTAGAAATAAAAATTCAAGAAAAAGTAACGAGAACGTTGACCTGAAAATAAAAATTGTTACGTGTAGATATAGATTTGGATAATGAATAAATATAATCAGAATAAATAATATTAACAGAAAGCCTAAAGGCATTTTCAAAGAGACAACGAACCTATAGCCTGACAAGCCAGTCATCATCATCATCATCAGCCTGTAATGTTCCCACTGCTGGGACACAGGCCTCCTCTCTGTGAGAGGGAGTGGGCCATAATCCACCACGCGGGCCCAGTGCGGGTTGGCAGATGTCACATGTCTTCGAATTTTTGGTTCTAGGACATGCCGGTTTCCTCACGATGTTTTCCTTCACCGTTTTGAGAGCAGTGGTGATGAATTAAATTACACAAAGTAATGCGCCAGGCGGGGTTCGAACCCACGACCTACATCTCGTAAGTCGGGACCGATACCACTGGGCCACCACTGCTCAAGCCAGTACAAAGAACAAAAAAACAGCACATAATAATTCTGCCTTAAATACTACAAAATTACATTTTGCTTAGATAACAACCAGGGAAGCCCGCATTTTAAAGCTATTCCGTTTAATATCCATGAAATGAAGTTGAAGAAACTTAACCTGCAGCATGACAGGAAATCCAATTTATAGAGGCAAACATTTAATCCCCTATTATATTTTTATTTCCCTCCAATCGTGACATCGTTCATAATAAAACTCTCAAACTCATTTGCGGCCTCTTAATACCGTTCAATATAAGACGGTGGAAAAATGTTGATAGTCACGCTTCTTATTACCGGGCTAAAGGTTTAACATTTTCAATTTAATCGCATTATACTCGCCGTAACCCTTGGAAATATTGGTATCTTGGAGCAAAAAATGATCGGCGCATCTTGGATTTTCCGATTTAGAATTTTTCAATAGATGCCCATGAAAGAATTTGGGGTGATGAAAAATGATCGGCTGATGTGGTCGGCTTTGATATTTTAATTTAAATCTCGATTCATGTGATTATGAATAGTTAATAAACGTGTTACATAAATGATTACCTGGACTAGATTACGATAAAACTGAATCGTTACTAGATTTTCTTTCAAACAAATGCCACACTCTTTAATCACAGACCCACACTAAGCATACATAAAATACACATTCACACACAACTAGACCACCACAGACAGATACCTTTCATTCCACAAACCTTACAACTTACTCTGCTGCATTTGTTTACATTAAATTAATAAATGTCACATTGTCATGAGAGACACTTCTAATTTATCTAATACAGACAACTAGTGCAGAGATCGGGGACTTTATGAACATTTTTATGTGAATATAAATTATTTATTTATTTATACTGATACTGCTAGCTGCTACTGCTAGCGGAGTGCCCTTGGACTCCCATTCTTCACGATCCAGGGCCAGAGTGGACCACTGGACTTTGTTCAACTCGTCCCGCCATCTTCTATTTATTATCTATTTTCTTACAAATGATTTCTTACCTTAAGGGGGGTACTAGATATTCTGTTTTCAATCTACATTTGGATAATTATGGTAAAACCAGGTAAAAGTAAATTTAATTATGCAGTACCTGTTTATCTAGCTTAAGTAGGTAGTCTTAATCTTTACCTTATAAATTTAAGAGTATGCCACTCAACCTTAGCCTGTCGCTTTTCCAGGATTAATTTAAGACCGTTTCAATAGCAAGAACTTCGCTGTGTTTATTTACTTCAACCTCTCTTTATAAATGAGCTAACATCTCGATGTCCACAACTGTTAAAAATATCTATTTAGGCAAAAGTCAACATAATAGTACCTAACTTTGGATCCAATAAATATCCAATACTAGCTTCTGCCCGCGATTTCACCCGCGTCATGTTAGGCGTTGGCCCTATGGTCCCGTCTCCCCATGAGTTCCCTTGCGCGTGGAACACGACGCGCCGCGACTCGGTTCTCGTTTTGGTCGGAAGGCGAGCTACCATTACTCCTCGTCCGCAAGCGGCTGGAATATGACCCGCGATTTCCGACGCCCGCCCTATGGTAGAGGATGCCCTTTCCCTCACGCGTTCCAATTTGCTCCCCATTCCCCTCGCCTGTTGCTGAATCCCTGACGTACGTCCCGAAACAGCCTTGCCCGGAAGGACTTCGGATCGGACTTCTTCAGGTTGAAGGTGAGGACGCCGTAGCGCCTCTCCAACTGCTCCTCAAACAGCAATCTTACCGCATCAATTATGACATTCCCATTATTTTGTTGTGGTATTATTTTGAAACTATGATATCTCCTTAGATATTCATTGAAATCAAACGATGTCAATGGAAATTTTGTTCAAAATGAAGTGCTTGTGATGATTAACGTATTTATTTTGATAAGGATTTATATCGTGTTAATGAAAATACCTTCGCAAATAAAGCATTAAGTACTTTAAAACCAATTTGATTTCCATAAAAATGGTTATAGTGACCTAACCTTAAAAGATAGGGGCATCTATCTTTTAAGGTTAAGTCACTATAACCATTTTTGGACTTTATTTTAGAACTTTTAATGACGAATAATTATTCCGTAAGATTTTCTTAGGAAAGAAAAATTCAATCCGCGGGCAGGATTCGAACCTGCGGCCTTCGGATTCAGTACTTCCGACGCTCATTTCCAACCGAGCCACCGAGGATCTTACCTGCCGCGGCGAATTCTTCCTTCCATTTCTAACGTCTCATGGTGACGTTAAATACATATAATAATCCTGTTTAATAATCCTGCCCGCGGATTGAATTTTTCTTTCCTAAGAAAATCTTTGAAATTCGCTACGCATGCGTTAATGCGTTTAATATTTAAAAATATTAATTATTCCGTAGTACATAATTTTTGCGTATCTTTAACCGTTTATACGCAGCGCACGCAACGGAAGCTCTCGAAAAGGTATACTTTTTCCCGATTTTGAAACATTTCTCGTTGCTGCTCCGCTCCTATTGGTGATCGCGTGATGTTATAATAGCCTATAGCCTTCCTTGATAAATAGTCTATTCAACACAAAAAGATTTTTTTATTCGAACCAACAGTTCCTGAGATTAGCGCGTTCAAACAAACAAACTCTTCAGCTTTATAGTATTATTATAGTATAGATGATATGTCATAATTATCTTAACTTAACTAATTGTGTACAAAAAATCTAAAGCAAGGCAAAATCGTTTATAAAAATAAAGTTCGAAATTGTCCACTACAAACGCACAGGATGATCACAAGTCAAAACAGACCAACAGCTGAGCAGCGAGCACCTAAAACTGACGAAAGTTTAAAGCTTATAAAGCTAGGAGCAACAATCTAAATCCCATTTCGGGCACGCAAGCTAAGGTTCACACGTTCAAACTCGAGATTAATCGCCGCTTAAGGACCGCGCCAGTTAAACCGGCTATCTTCGTCGCACACTGAGGACCTGGGGAACGAACTATACATTCGTACATCATTAGGTTGTATGGGAGAATAGATACGGTACTATTTTTGGGACAGTGGATAGTGAATAGAAGAACCAACTTGATGAATAATGCTTGCTTGACATGGCGCGTATATTATACGCGTTGTGCGAAGGCAATGGCTCAGCCAAACTGAAACGTGGTCACGCTACGCTGGGACTAAAACTATTGTCAAACAGACAGGCGTGGCGAACGCGAAGCTAGGCGTTTTTGTTTGTAATGTATGGAATTGTTTGAAGCCAGTCACATAGACTATCGGATCGCTTTCGCTTTTCTATGTGACTGGATTCAAACAATTCCATTACAAATAAAAACGCTTCGGATCGCATTCGCTACGCCTGTATGTTTGACAATTACTTAAGGGTTTGCTATGGTCGAAGCTACTGACACTAACCAAGCGTGCGCTTGCGTATGCGCTTCGCGATTGGGCGACCACAATGCCTTTTTTTTAGGTGTTAAAATCATCAAATGAGTCCTCCCACCCTGTGTGGGGCGGAAGGGACTGTCAGACTCTTACTGACTAAAATCCACTCGTGTTCCTTCCTATGCCCTTTACGTTCCGGGTCACGGTATCCTGGGTTAAGAAAAACACGCGAACCCAGCAGGCACCTGGCGCGAAATACGACGCGCTACCGACCCGGGCTTGGTCCTTGGTCGGACGGCGAGCTACCCATTACTCACCGTCCGCAAGCCCGCTCCGCCGCTGTGCCCTTTGCTAATCAGAGGGACACGCGTTGGAGCGTCCACACGACAGGCTATTCGCATACGGGCAAAGAGACCCCTTAGGCACACAGTGCCCAAGGAAGAGTTTTTACCCGCATCCCAGGGTGCACCGGCCCGAAAAACTGGTCTTCCCCCCGGACGTATCCGAGAGGGAACTCCAGTCCACGGGCGCACGTGGAGGTTTCCTGTCATAGCACCCCGACCACAATGACTTCGCAAATCGTGGAGTCCAGCGATGTGATTTTTTATTGAGAATAGCATAGCAGGACAGTTCGCGCTCGTGGAGGCTTGTGCGCGCGCGTATTGGGAGTCGTTCTGACGACACGTTTTGTGATATGAGACATCCGCGCTGTGCAGCGTCACGCATCACTGAATTTCTTAGTAGATCTTCCAGGTTAGTTCCTTCACATTGACAAAGCTTTTACCGTTTACTGTTTTCAAGGATATTTATTTTTATTGATAATGTTCTGAAATATCTGTAAGTGTAAGATATCCACAGATAGTCCTCAAACGTCCCATACCGATATAACTGAAACGAGGTGCGTTTTTTTTTCTTGGACACTTAATCCCTTACCACAAAAAGATCACCCGTTGAACGCTTAAAAAAGTGTAACTGCATAACGACCCTTATACCTATATCAAGGAGAAATGTCGTTTTGACGTTGACAATTTTTTTAGACAAGTGTTCAACGGGTGTTTAATTTTTTTGTGGTAAGACGGAAAGTGTCCCTTCAAAAATCAAATTCCCGATTTTCAATTAAATTTTTTAAACGATTGTTGCGTTGATACAAAAAGTCACAGAAAGCTCTGCCGGGAATGTTATATCTCTACAAAACCAGGGAAGGGAGCCACTTCAAACACGGTTGTAGGTACCTATATTATTCTAGTTCCATTATCCGACTAAAGTTAGGAAAATGGTTAAATCACGAAATTCAGTAACAACAACGCTTTGGTTCCAGGCTTTTAGCCAGTGAAATTCTACTTTGTTCCCGGTAATAACGTTGTAGTGCGCCAACAAATTATTAAACCCATGTTAGATGGCCTGCTTGGCTTTAAAGAATCGTTATCGTCCAAATTGTGAAACTAATTGTTACCGTGTGAAATCATAGGAATGAATGAGAGTGAGTTTAACAAAGTTTTGGTAAGCAAGTTTGGGAAAATATTATTGTTTTAATTGATTACAGCTTCAGAAATACTTTAACCTTTGGTCTGTGACGGCCATATTGCGCGTCATCGCAAAACTGTGGAGGACTTCGTGAAGAAGATTTGAATATGATGATAAAGTGTAAAGGTATGACTAAAAGAATAAAGGGAACAGATATGCAAGAAACAGATTTGAACAAAGTTAAAAACTTAAACAGAACGGCATCAATTTCTTCAGTAAACAAAGCTTAGAAGGATCACTATCATGACAAAAACAAAAGGTTATTAGAAGGGCATTACAGGGTAATGACACAGCGGTCGACTGATGAAGTACAAGATAAACAAGGGTGTCGTAAACAAAACATTCCGACTGGGATTTTAACAAAATGAACGGTTCGACTAGTCGGACCCGGAGTACCCGGGCCAAGGGACCGGTCTGCCCTGCGGGCTACCAGGGCTTGCACTAACAAAACAACCTAAGAAAATTACAAACGTATTCCCTAAATTACGTGAGAAAATTATATTGAAGTAGGTAGTAAGGCTCTCAGACTCTAATTTCATATTCACATTTTATTACATATTCATATCAGAGTAAAGGAAAATACGGCGAATAACTGCTGAATTAACTTGGCTACGTAAATTACTTTACTTCGAAATCTGGGATGTGCTTGTCACGACACCTACGGGCAATTATGATGTGTTTTGTAGGACTATTATAACTTTATTTAGGCTTTTTAAAAGATATTAGAGTCACTGAAATTTTCCAGAAATCTGAACATAAATAAATTAAATAAGCGCGCCGTGACATTTTAGGGCGTTTTTTCCAGGAACCATGTAAAGCGGCTTTTTCTCTTTTACTCATTAAAATTAAACGTTAAAATAAGGTTCTGAAACCAGCTTAGAAATTAACAAAAGAGAACAATGGAAACCTAAAAGGTTTTTCTCAAAATAATTGCCATGAACCAATTATCGTTAAGTAATTGAGTGATAATTTGATACTCTTGTTCCTCAGAATTAATTAATTGAAACCTATCCAATGTCCATCAATTGATTCCATTGTTTAAGTTTTTCCTAAAACTATCCCCGATTCGCATGAAGGTCAAACTAAAGCTAAATGATTTTAGTCTAAATAACAGGTAGAACTAATATGTGATGAGGATTTTCAGTGTAGAAATATTGAACTGTGGTAAATAGAATTCTCGATTAAACATTGTTTCACACGTATCTGCACGTATCACAACCATTCACACAAATCGTGGTGACGCCTGAATAGTGTCAGTGTACAGCAACTTTTTGCAGTTGCGTTGTGGTGCAGACAAAATGTTGATGTGCTTATTATTCTTGCGATGTGGCTGGCCTCAAATACGGTGTCGCTACAAGTTGCGCGTAGTTTCGATGTGGTCAGTATCACCCACGCAAAATTTACAGTAAAATTTCGCCAGTGTGAATTTTAGAAAAGATCAACTCAAAATATATGTGTTACACGTGTTGTGGTAATGGCAGATATGTAATAAAAGCTTTTATTCGTAACAGGACCGCTTGCTCAGAAATTATGTTTTTAACATATCATTTTTGTTTCATCACTGTGAAGACAAAAAGGAGAATAATAAAAATCTTTCTAAATATTAATGATATTATTCTGCTCAAAACTCAGCACATTTTGCAGGGATCGTTTTAATAAAACCTCTCTTTTTTGCCCATCGTAGCTGATTTACTTTGATGACCTATAAAAATGTTTGCTGCATAAAACATTTTTATCTAGTTCTCAGTACAAAACTTAGTTATAAACCTGCTACTTGGTAAACAGATGTTTTTAATAAATTCTTAAAATCGTTACTTGCTTTTTTGACCAATAAAAATCGAAATAAAAGTGTGAAGCGTCAACCCTAAACGTTGGGCTCGACAGCGACGTAAAGATGAATCACAACCAGACGATGTCCGCCCGCAGCGGTTTCGCGACGACCCCCTGCCATCGATCGAGTTTCAATTCACATTCTATTACAAAAGCGCCACCGATTGATTTCTGACGAACAAAACAGGTATTGGATACGAAAATTTGCGATAATATTGACGGGCCAAACACTTTTATCGGCTTTAATGGTTCGGTAGTGGGATATTTATACAGGGTATTAGCCGATCAGGGGCGGCATTAACCGCTGTTATTTTTTCATTACACTGGCCTTTGGGAGCTTTTTATCAGTAATATTTGGTTGTAATGGAGCAATGATGATGTCCGTCAGTAAGCAACCCGACTCGCAACAAATAATGGCAAAGTTAATGATGTATTGTTGGCGTGGTGCCGCGATTTCGGCTCGCCTAACTTTTGGGATCGGCCGAAATTTTTGTCTGGAAATATTTTAGTTATTTTCGGATGAATATTTGAGTAACATTTTTAACTTTTAATGAGACAACTGATATGTATATGCCGGTTACTACACTAACCAGTGTTTACGCTCTGGAGCAGACTAAACAAGTTTAAATAAAAAACCTGATATAATGTACGAAATGAATTGGCTGTTAAATATAATGATATTTATAAAATCAGGTAATTTAATAAATTAAGAAATATCACTACCGTAATGACATTGCATGTACATAGTATGCAATAAATAAACCAGTAAACAGAATTCATATTATTGAAACAAGCACAACGTGACTTAGTGCCTGCAGTCACGTATAATATTAACGTAGAAGAAGGACGCACTAGAACCTCATAAACAAGGGACTGGCAACAAGCCAACGATATGCTTTTTATGAAGAAACAACAGGACTATGTTAATATAACTTCAAGGTAGTCCCTCAAACCAGGTAATATTAAAGGCATATTTCAAGATTTTAACGATTACGAAGTAGACGCTATAGCTATTAAAATTGGCTTTTGAATTGTTACAATACACATAAACCGAAAAAATACTTGTGAACCATGAACCTGTTAAAATGCTATGAAAAACTTTGAGTTTTTCAAAAGCTAAATATTAACTTAGAAGTAGCTAACGAAGTTTTACTGATTACAACACAAACGTATATTACTTTCAGCTTACATCTAACAAAAAACGATCTGTCAAAGAATCCTCAAAAATCTAAATATTATATCTTAAAAAAAAGCAACGAGACGCTACCACGGGTCGTCGTCGGTGCGACAGCAGAATTTTTAGTCAATTTCTCTTTTGACACAATTGAATTTGATCGCGGGATAAATCAAGTTTCTGGGCACGAGCGGGCCCGACTTCCGTTGAAGCCGTCGACTGTGGTCGAAGCAATGACAGTGTATAATGGAGGCGAATGGTAGGACTAGGCACTGGAGGACTATTTCTATTTTAGTTTAGCCACGACCACGTTACAGAGGAGTGAGTTGGAATGTAAGGCGAGTATTTCAGGATTTGTGTGGTTGAATGTGAAATTGTGTTTGCATACGTTTGAATCAATATTCATTGTTTTAGGAATTTGGAAGTACGAGTATTAACAGAGCATAATATTTCAAACGTGTGGGGAAAATTTCTGCATGTTTTAGATATTTGGAACCAGATTTAGTTACCAGAAATACTGTAGTAGACAGTTTTTATCTTACTATGCTATCAAAAGTATGTGTGAATGGATGATAAAAAAACCTGAACGAATTTGGATGATAGACACAAAAATAGATTAGGTATATTGATACTATTATATTTTCCATTGTAATAATATGAAAATCCACGCCAATACATGCCAGACTTATGCAAGTGTATCGTATGAAACGCCAACATAATTTACTCTACCTTTAGATTCCACTCAGAACTTCTACATAGAATATCACCTACAAATCTTACCATAAATTGGTTTCTATTTCCTGTACAATTGCTCGCTTGTCGTCAATAACTTAAGTCGTTTCCTCAGAACCTTTGTCTGGAGCTGAGTCGACCTCGGATGACTCGTTTGAGGCTACTTAACGAGTCGCCTCTTCAATTCTTACTACATTTGTGTCTAATTCAAATCGACTGATGGCTTAACAGAATATTTTGCGGCTACTCAGTAGTACTCCAGTCCTTTGTTGGGTTTGTTTACGTTTCATAATGGTATGATAAGTCGTGGGCTTAGATTTAGAAAGCAGTGATGGCCCAGTGGTATTGGCCCTGTCTTACGAGTTGTAAGTCGTTGGTTCGAACCCAACCAGGCACATTACTTGTTGTAATTTATTTCATTACAACCGCTTTGAAAACGGTGAAAGAAAACGTCGTGAGGAAAATGGCATACCTATCCTAGAACCAAAAATTCAAAGACATGTGAGATCTATGAACTCGCACTGGAATCACGTGGTGGATTATGACCCACATATCTCACAGAAAGGAGGCCTGCTGGGAGCAATGGGAACATTATAGGTTGATGGTGATGATGAAGGTTTAGAAAAGATGATAGAACGTGTGTTATACATAAATGCTCTGAATGGGTATTAAATATTAGGCTCGTGTGCACCATTAATCTGCAAGAACAATGTTATAAATTCGTCCAGTCAAATAGATTTATTGATTGTTAATACCAGTGGCATTTTAAAACTAAAAAACAGTTGCTCTGATTGTTTCTTATAATTGGATAAAATTTTACATTAGAAAAGTTTTGGTAAGATTTGCGAATTCAATTTCCATAGCCATTCGAATGGCTTTTCTTAACCCAACACACTCATGTAAATACTTATTCTTCACAAATATAATTTTCTGATTCTATCAGTTTCATATTATGTTTGCCGTCCGATTATAGAGGATTCCAAGGTTCTGCACAAGATTTTATCGAAACAGATATTTAGCGTTTCACAATTTTGTACTCTAAAATCTAACCAAACTAGCCTCAGTACTATCGATTGAACTCGTTCAGCCGACAGATTTAGACCTCAACGTCGGCTAAGTTCACTTTAGTTTCATGACGATTTAATCTAATTTGCAAGACTTAGTAAGACACCTAATCGATATTACTGATTTACTAACAAAGATCGAAGTAATTAAAAAGGCTAATTATTGTAAAAATAATTAATTGGCCTGAATAATTCAAACACAATGATCAGTCAGATTTATCTGATGTTTCAGTTCCATATAACCATATTTTGTTATTATATCCTACGTAAACTATGCCGGGATTTATCATCAAGCAAATAATATATCACCAAATTCCACAAACCTATGAAATATGATAATAACTCCAATCGTTATCATTTCATTCACAATTTATTCACAATACGTGATAAACATTAAAATGCTGTGTGTATGTGATTAATTACCGGGCAACCCCACTCGTTTATCAATTTGTATCAGCCATGACAATACAAAACTTATTGGTCGTAATGATAACATCGTTTTGTTTCGACCTAGGGGAATAGGCTGGCAACATTAGTGTCATTAAAATAAAGGACTCGTATGAATTCTCGTAATAACTGTGATCAATTGTTACCACGTAATTTGAATATGATAAAGCTACATGATATGCATTTTCAACCAAATGAACTGAACTTGTTCGAGAATGTTCTCGGTTTCGGTTTACACCTCCCCGTCATTTCCCATGGGTATCGTTCGAAGGGGACGAAGGTATTATGTCTAGGGGACGGCAGTATTTACCTTCTATCCTAACAGGGTGAATATCATAATATAAACCCCTTCATAAATTATTATCAAGATTGAGGAGTTCGTAGGGGAATCAGATTTCGGATGTTTTTCTACCGCAAAATCCTTTTGAAATTTTTTGATAATACTTTTAGTGATATTCAAAGCTTATACATACTTTGGAAAGGATTTTTTTTTTTAAGTTAAAGTGATTAAGTAAATTACTCATCCTTAAAAACTCTTACGTGAAAGCAGACGAAAATTTCATTTATAAATTATTTTATTTAGTAGATTACTTGAACGATACACTTACGTCGCTTCTCTGTGTGTCCACAGATGGTGACGAGAAGTGGCAGCAGTGGACGGGCCACGCGAGGTTGATTGGTGACGAGATGCGAGCGTGACGCACCATGACCCGCCGAGGACCCTGCAGGAGCTTCGCCATCAGCGTCATACAAATCATCACTGTTATATGTCAAGGTACGGTACACCATCTACACCTACACTAATACCTATATAAAGGAATAAAGTCTGCAAGTTTGGATGATGAAGAAATTTTCAAATAAAAACAGCGGATAAAATATTCGAACGTAATGTCACTCAGCCATCTTTTTTATATGTCAGATCGAATTAAAAATGTGACACTTGACACTTTTTAACATTTAAATTAAGATATTTAGGCCCGCTTGCACGAACCCGAGTTATCTTTTAACTCAGAGTTAGTTGCTAACACAAGGTTAAATTGACAGTTTGTCATACAATTATGTCAATTTAACCTCGTGTTAGCAACTAACTCTGAGTTTAAAAGATAACTCGGGTTCGTGCAAGTGGGCCTAATTGATTTAAGAGTATTTCTGAAAATAGGCAGGCTATTGAAGATGAAAAGAATTTTATGTCGATTCTACATTCATTGGTCAAAGGTGGCTGCCATTTTGATATTTGTATTCAGGTACTTGTTTTTTTTTTTCTATATTGTATGTATCTAGTCTGTTCAATGCCTACTTTAGTCCAAGGCATTAGTAGAATGTACCTTCAATGGATAGAGCAAAGAATTTTTTTTTTTTTAACGTGGTGATATCATCAAATGAGTCCTCCCACCCCGGGCAGGGCGGGAGGGACTTTCAGAATTCTACTGACTAAAATTCACGGTGTCCTTCAATAGCCCTTTATGTTTCGGGGTCACGGTAAGGAAATAATCCCGCGACCCCGGCAGGCTTTGGCCCTCTGAGAGGTGGGCCCCGTCATTATGCTGACGCTCTTTGAGGCGCGCGTGGGACACAACGCGCCGTCGACCCGGGCATGGTCCATGGTCGGGCAGCGAGTTGCCCTTTACTCGCTGCCCGCATGCCCGCAGAGCAATAAGAGAATTAGACTAAACTTATGAATCTAGAAAAGAAAAACACTTTACAGTTTGTTCGTAAAGTTTTATTTTATATAATTTTATTACAATTGTCACTTCCTATGTTATTTTCCATCAACAAAATTATAAGACTAGAAGCTATTTTTAAAGAAACAGATATTATTAATCGTCGAACTCTATATTTACTTCAGGAAATACCGAAATAATTCTTAGAAGTCTTTTAAAACCAATATTATTTCCGTTTCAATAAAACTCTTATAAAATCTCAATGATCTCTTAAGATCTCATTTGAACGTTTTCTTCTTCTCTTTTAGTTAACGATTCTTAGGATATTTGGTTCACTGGGTTTCAGGTCAAGTCGCGACATTATAGAAATCATACTTTATAAAAATGTATTTGTTTTTAACTGAAAACATTCTTCACGTTTTACTCACACAGGTTAAAAATATTGAAACAAATTCGTGTGTCCGTGTGGAGTAATTTTCAGTTCGCAGAATTTCAACTTTATTTTTTAATCCTAAATCTTCACAATCCTATTGAGTAATGATTTTCTAAAGTTGCGCTGAAGGGATAGATTTATTTTCTGCTTATTTGCAAATAAAAACGAAAGGAATCGAAAATAATGACAAGCAAAATACACAAAAACACGAACACATTTAAATGTGATGAGAATCAGGAACGCGAACGTTAACAGGCCACCTAACTAAGTTTTCCGAAATTACACGCGAACTTTTCGAATAAAACGCGACACAAAGGGAGCGAGCCCTTAATGAAGACAATATTTTGAGGGGCTCTCAACTCGAGTAATTAAATCTCGCGGCTCATATCACCGAGCAGTAGTAATGGGGGGTATAGACAGAGTAATTGGTTATTAAATTAGTCGTGGTTTCGATCAATTTGTGTGTTTCCAGAACGTAATTGTAGTTTTGGGTTTGGTGGTGGACAGGAATTAAGGACGGATGTAATCAGTGTTGAAGTAAAGTTTGCACAAAAAATAAAAGATGTTCTCAAGGTATAAAACCGAATGATTCCTAAACAAAACCAGTGTGGCCGGATAGATATAAAGATTGTACTTGAAAACAAGTGAACTTAGTATCAGTGTCGAAGCAGAAGTCGATAATCCATTGTCTCGAAACAGCAAACATGATCGATCATATAAAAAACAAACCATGGCTTACTGAAGTGAGTAAACTGCCTAATTTACTGAAGATATAACGTAACAAATTCTAAAAGGCTTTCACGAAATAAGTGTATTTAAGGCGTGAAGCGCACACTCAATTTAGCGGTGTTTTATAAATGCCAAGACACGCAGATGTTGGTCTCAGTACGGTAGACAAGTTGAAAAATGTCACAGCCAAGAAACAATATTACTTTTTGTTTGAAAGGAACTCCCGACTAAAATATAAAATTTATTGCCGTTACGACTTGCAAATTATTCAAAGAGAAAGCTATCAGGGAGGGACAGCGGTGAATTTGGGAAACGATATACACTCCGAATGTACAGTCCGAATTATTGCGGTGAGTTATTTTTACATAAAATATTAAATATCGAAGATTACGATGATGGGGACAAAAGTAATGATTTATTACAGCTTGGCCAAAACGGATTGAAACGGAACTAATATTTTTGTTTCTGACAACGTTTTAAAATCTTTGATATTTGTTGTAAACAAAGACCGCAGGTTTGTTAGATTTATTATTGTACCATATATCTAACATAATAAGTGAAATAAAATAAAATAAAATCATTCAAAGTGATGGTAGCGCGAAGACAGTGGCGACTTCCGGTTTTCTACATTTTTATGTCAAGCTGTAATTACATAGCTGTGGATTTCTTGTTGTTAATTATTACTTATAACAGCGCTAGGCTTTGCCCCTAACTTTGCTCGTATTTATAATTTGAACATAGCCAACACAAACGCCAATGTCGTGTAAATATACTCGTAGCATGAGACACTCGGGGTTAAATATTTTTAGGGGTTGAATCCGCAGAAGACAAGAAACTTAAAAAAATGTTTTATTTACAATTTTAATAGTTCTTAAACTGTATGTATCTTTACAATTAATCTATCTATCTATCTTCTATCTATCTATCTTCTAATCTAATCTAAACTTATAATAAATCTGTAGAGAGGTCAATTCTGTACATGAAATATATTTCCAAAATAACTATCAGGGGGTGATTAGGGGTCGATACTGATGCCAAAAATGCAATTAGTAAAATTATTGTCTGTCTGTCTGTCTGTCTGTCGGTCTGTCTGTCTGTCTGTCTGTCTGTCTGTCTGTATAACCGTTATAGAAACAAAAACTACTCGACGGATTTTGACGAAACTTGGTACAATTATTTTTCATACTCCTGCGCTGGTTATAGTATACTTTTCATCACGCTACAATCAATAGGAGCAGAGCAGTGAAGGGAAATGTTAGGAAAACGGGAGAAGTTACTCCATACACGCTAATCTTCGGAACTACTGGACGGATTTGATTATTTTTTTTTTTGTTGTATAGCTATTAAGTCTGGGCAACATATAGGCTATAATTCATCTTGGAAACTTGAACACCTGATGCAGAACTGCAATAGATCAGCTAAACTATAAGAGATACAAAAATAGCGCCATAGCAAAAATTGTTCCGCGTGATGAGCATTTTCTGCTGAGAAAATAAATTTGAAGATATGGAACACCTGATGTGGAACTCCAAGAGCCTAGCTACACTATTACATATTTAGTAATGACGTCTTAGAAAGAGTTGTTCAGCCTGATGAGCACTCCCTGTTGTCGTATAAAAACTGAAGATCTGGAACACCTGATGTGGAACTCCAAGAGCCCAGGCTACACTATAACATATATAGGAATGACGTCTTAGCAAGAGTTGTTCAGCCTAATGAGCACTCTCTGTTGACGTATGAAAATTGAGATCTGGAACAACTGATGTGGAATTCCAAGAACCCAGCTACACTATACTTATATGAATAACATCTTAGCAAGAGTTGTTTAGTCTGATGGGCATTTCCTGTTGACTTACAAAAATGAAAGATCTGGAACGTCTGGAATCGTCATGCGCGTCCCGTTGTTTTCCCGTCCCCAGGCTCTAAGAATTCGACATCGACGTTTCAGATCTTCGATTTTGACGACCCCATTGTCGCTGGCATAAGCAACAGGATCCGCGTACGAAGTCGCTGGCAGAAGCTAGTGTAAAAATAATTATTATTGCAGTTAGTATTATTAACTAAAATAAGTTCAACGGAATGTTTCAGTTCATTAGTACCCACATAAAAGTTCTAAATGCGTTTTTAGTTAAATCATGCAAGTTAAATAATACTTCCCTCAACAACAAATAATTTAATTAACGTATGACGAGTGAGAGAGAGCAAAACTGTGTTTAATATCCTTTGTGATGATCATACACGCGACCGTAATGTTGTTTTATTTATAATAATATAATACCCTCTAAGTCGTAGAAACATTTGCTATTTCTGTTGCATAAAAATGTACCTAAAAGTTTCAAGTTGTATTTCATGTGAACTGTCAAAGTCGAAAAAGATATTTCACAAAGTTAATAAATGACTTAAGTTTTATTTTGAAAGAGACATTCATTTGGATTAAAATAATTTAAATACTCAAGCAGGTAATGAAAATGTTTTCAAGGCAAAAAAAAATGAAATATGAAGCCATCAAAAAGTATAAAAATAGAAGAATTAAAAAGTAGGCTCAAAAGTAAGACATCTAATCGTTGAAAGGGAAATCATTTTCATCGAAAAATCTTTTCGAAATTAATACGCAAATAAGACCAAGAATTCTAAGAAAGTAATCACTGCGACGAAAGCAAAATAATATTGTACAACTGTTACAAAAAAAATCTATTGATAAAAAATTATCGTCGTTCGCTAAAAGGAAAATGTTAGCTTCATTTATTAAGGTTGTTGCTACAGGCACTTTTTTTGCTTTGGAATGGTATACATCTGAGTTTGTGTAACGTACTTTTAATTACCATACTCGGCGAAGTATGAGTCATTAGGCTGTGTGCACACAGGCCCGTACGCAGTGATTCCAGTTATGAATCCCGAACAAATTCGAGCAAGTTTGTTTTCCGTTTCCATGATGTGTGTGCGCTAATTTCTTGTTTCCGCATTTTGTCCTCCCTTAATGAAATCAAGGGAAATGAAGTACATGTAATCTGTAAGGTAAATATCACAAGTTCAGAGAGGTCGTTCAGGTATTGAATGCTGTAATAAAGTTAACGTTAATCCTTATCGAACAGGCAGTTATCCCTTATTATCCGTTTAGAAACGTTAGACGAGATTTAGGCGTTTCATGCATGGTTAATGTTTCAATCGCAATAGATAACAATCGGGTGTTTCGTTAATATAATATAGTGCGTTAGCCTTCATTATCATTTTCCTGAAATTGTGTTTATGTTATATTATTATACATACAATAGTAGCTTTTTCGATGCTTTCGATAAGAATACAGAATAACTTTTGTATTTTAATATATTTAAGTCAACTATCTAAATAGAAATCCGGTTAAGAGCAAATCAGACACCCACACTTTTGACTGATTGTTTACTACAAAGATGTGCTGACAAAATGACACAACAATGAATATGAATACATAGTGTAGCAAGTTTATATACATTTAGAAAGTTAACTCTCTATCTAGATGACCGGAAGCAAGAGATGCATTTAGAAGATAAATAATTAACAATTGTTAGGGAAACTCAAACCACTAAATGTTATAAATAGATTCATGATTGACACACAAGACAGGTCCTACTAACCTATCTAAATAATCGTTAAGTGATATAAAATACTTTCAATGTTTATCTGAAACTTTAGATCAGCGAGGAATCAGAAGGAATAATTTTAAATGATTAAAATGAAAAGCCCTTTAAACCGTCTCCGTTAATTTGAGCTCGTTGATGTGGCCGCGGCCGAAGTTCCGCGTACCCTTTACAAGCTCATCGTTATCAGCGCCTCGATCTGAAGTGGGGGGGAATTTGCCAAACTTCCGTAATAAACAATATTTTGCTTGTCATAACGAGCCGACAACTCCCGCTTTCCTAACTTTGAGGTTGATTAAAAATATCAATCTAAGCGCTTTTACATTCTACTCACAAATGCTGCTTCATTATTTTATAAAAGTTACACTTTTTACATCGCAGCAGGTCGTAAGTCTCAAGGGTAGTGGTATTCATAGCTCGTAACTATGAAACTTTTAGAATACCTCTTAAATATTACAACTTGTCCTTCAAGTGTTTTCGTAATTTTAATCTGAAATATTACTTGTTCGCTTGTAAAACGTGTCGTTTTCTCCGTGATTTATGTGAGGGTTGATATCTTTGGTTTTACAAACTGCTTTAGAAGATAATTTGTTGGATTTATGATGTTGCAAATGGCTGATATTTTGAGGATGTTTGCCGTAATTAAAACTCTTGTTATTAACGGAAGCCGTGCGAAGACGGGAGCGGAATACAAATTTCATAGAAGGTAATGAGCTACTTTGTACTGCGCGTTATGCTTGCAAACTAGTGGAGAGCTTTCCATTTCAAACAATAATGATTTATTGCAAAAGAAATACTACCACAAGGAAAACGAACTACTAAAAAATGCAATACTCGTATATGGCACACACATAGACAGTTTACATTATTAGCTCACGCTTTTAACTCGGGTTTTCTCTTTTGAGTTAATATAGGTATATATCGCTTTGTTACGTATAAACATTTTAGTCATATTCTTCTAGGATAGCGATTAAAAAAAAATATATTATCTATACTAATATTATAAAGCTGAAGAGTTTGTTTGTTTGTTTGTTTGAACGCGCTAATCTCAGGAACGACTGGTTGGAATTGAAAAATTCTATTTGTGTTGGATAGTCCATTTATCGAGAAAGGCTATAGGCTATATAACATCACGCTATCACCAAAAGGAGCGGAGCAGCAATGAGAAATGTTTCGAAATCGGGAAAATGTATTCCTTTTCGAGAGCTTTCGTTGCGTGCGCTGCGTAAACGGTTAAAGATACGCAAAAATTATGTACTACGGAATTATTCCCCATAAAAAGTTCTAAAATAAAGTCCGCGAGAGCATATATCTATCTTTTAAGATTAAGTCACTATAACCTTTTTTATGGAAATCAAATTTGTTTTAAAGTAATGCATTATTTACGAGGTGTTTTCATTAATATGGTATTAATCCTTATCAAAATAAATACGTTAATCATCACAAGCATTAATTTTGAACAAAATTGCCCTTGACATCGTTTGATTTCAATGAATATCTTAGGAGATATCATAGTTTCAAAATAATGCCACAACAAAATTATTACTGCCTGGGCAATACTGAGCATATTATCATAATTGCGCGTGAGGGAAAGTGCACCCTCTACCTCTCACCCGAGCCACCGCTGAAAACGCCCAGGTCGTCGGAAATAGTGGATCATATTCCAGCCGCTTACACACGGGGAGTAATGGGTGGCTTGCCGTAAGACGGCATGCATTTATAAAGAAGCACTGGCCAATCCCCGCTGCATAGACAAGTCGAGGGGCGGCGGGAAGAGCTCCGGTGCCATCTCAGGGCGCGGTATGGATCCTGTATCGAATGGGGAAGGAAGAAACGCCTGGGTGTCACCACTGCGAGGATCGCCCGGAGGACACGGTAGAACATACGGTGCAGGACTGCCCCGCTTGGGCAGAGCACCGCCGTGTCCTCACAGCGGCGATAGGCACTGGTCGAGGCCATGCTGCGGGGCGAGACGGAATGGGAAGCGGTCGCCTCCTTCTGCGAAGCAGTAATGCTAGCAAAGGAGGAGGTGGAACGCGTGAGGGAGAGGACAGCGTCCACCTCACGAAGCAGCCGCCGCGGGAGACGCCCACGGCAACGGACGTCGCAAGACGATCTCCGGCCACCGTAGGCGCGGGCATGCGAGCGGCGAGTAATGGGTGACCCGCCGTCCGATCATGGACCATGCCCGGGTCGACGGCGCGTTGTGTTCCACGCGCGCCTCAAAGAGCTGTCAGCAATCTGATGGGGCCCCCTAAGAGGGCCAGAGCCTGCCGGGGTCGCGGGACTGTCTCACTCGATAACCGTGACCCTGGTACATAAAAGGCTATTGAAGGAACACCGTGGATTTTAGTCAGTACAAGTCTGACATTCCCTCCTGTCCCGCCCTGGGCGGCAGGACTCATTTGATGATTTTGCCACGATAAAAAAAAAGGGGGCGGTATGGAGGGAGCGGCTATCGAAACCGAGGTTCGGGCACGCCTCAATCGCGGCGGTAAGACCTCTCTTTGAGGAATGCTGGAAGGTGTCACGGCATCCTGACCAACCACCTGACGCAGATCCTCACTGGACACGGAAGTTTTGGGAGGTACCTGTGTCGGATGGGGAAGGAAGAAACGCGTGGGTGTCACCACTACAAGGATCGTCCAGAGGAGACGGTAGAGCATACGGTGCAAAATTGCCCCGCTTTGGCAGAGCATCGCACATGTCCTCACAACGGTGATAGGCGGCGACCTCTCGCGCTCGGCATTGGTTGACGTGAAATAGAGTGGAAACCGGTCGCCTCTTTCTGCAAAACAGTCATGCCAGCGAAGGAGGAGGCGGGACGCGTGAGGAAGAGGACAGCGTTCACCTCACGACCCACACCCAGCCGCCGTGGTAGACGCCCACGGTGACGGACGTCGCAGGACGATCTCTGGCCAACAGGCGTGGGCATTCGGGCGACGAGTAATGGGAGACTCGCTGTCCGATCATAGACCATGCCCGGGTCGACGTCAACGTTGTGTTCCACGCGCGCCTCAAAGAGCATCAGCACAATGACGGGGGCCAAACCCCTTAGAGAGCCAAAGCCAGCCGGGGTCGTAGGACTTACGAGCTACCGTGACCCCGGAACGTAAAGGGCTATTGAAGGACGCCGTGGATTTTAGTCAATACAAGTCTGACAGTTCCTCTTGCCCAGCCCTGGGTGAGAAGACTAATTTGACGATTTTATGACGCTAAAAAAAAATAAGTCAAAAATAACTAAAACCCGACTACGACAAAAAGGTGCACTGAAAAGTATAAAACAAGAACAATATTAATTTGACCGATATTGTGCTAGCCGTGGTCGTGTGCCACCTACCTAACGAAGATGGTGTGAAACAACCGCAGGTGGTGTAGGTGTGCCACCTACCTAACGAAGATGGTGTGAAACAACCGCAGGTGGCACACGACCACGGCTAGCACAATATCGGTCAAATTAATATTGTTCTTGTTTTATACTTTTCAGTGCACCTTTTTGTCGTAGTCGGGTTTTAGTTATTTTTAACTTATTTTTTTATTTACACTATTTTGGGGTTAGGTATATTATTAATTATTTGATAAGTATATAATAATAAAAGCAGAGATAGCGAGTAAATTTCAAATGTACTCATTAAGCCTTTTCATTTCATACCCATGTTGACACTGTTAGAAACAGGCAAAGTAGCTATTAATGTATATAAAAGCTATGTAATGTATATATATTTCAAATGTGCACATCAAGCCCTTTAATTTGATACCCATGTCGATATTGTCCGAAATTTTTTTTTTTTTCGGTCACGGCTTTACATCACCTAGAGGGCGCCATATTGGATTTGGTGACACGTCACCTACCCTATAACCAGCGGACAACTGAGACGCTTCCAACGACACCCCATTTGTCATGTAATGATAAGGAGTTTAGAAGATATGAGGGAACAGACAAACATACATACATACATACATACATACATACATACATACCGGTCAAAATCATAACCCTCCTTTTGGCTTTGCCGTAGTCGGGTAAAAAAAAGCATTAAAAAAATGATTTGTATCGGTATCCTCCAACAGCGCTTCGCACTATAAGATACATTGTTAAGTTCCGACATCCACGCGAACGAAGTCGCGGGTATTTGTATTTACAGCGTTTCTTGTATGAAAAAATGGAACAGCGCCTCTGGTGCGCGAAGCCGGAACTAATTTTTTCCTTGAAAAATGTCAACTTGAAATTGTCAAAGTTCCAGTTTACTTTACGTCTCAAATACTGAAAATTCGTGCTAAGGGTACTGATCTTTGACAGTCGTTACTCAAAATCAAAATCAAAATCAAAGCGTTTATTTCAATTAGGCCATTACAGGCACTTTTGAATTGTCAAAAGACATAAAATAAAACTAGTACACGAATAGTTATGGTGCTACAGTCCCAGTCACAAGACATAAAAACTGTGAAAGTACCGTAGGTGCTCATTCCAAAGCGTAGATCTCTATGGAGAAGAATGAGCAAGAAACTCCATGGACACTCTTTTTCAATCGCCAAAATTATTACAGAACTTTTTTACATCATTCATCAACAGGTGATACATTATGTGAGAACGATGTGGCAAGTTAATAGTGTCCATAGCAAAATAAAAAAAAAAAAACAATTGAGAATAGAGAAGAAATACTGAGAGTCAGAAGCTTTTGCCGGCTCCACACTAGCGTAATGTAACGCGAATCCACCGTGTTATGTAACGCGAATTCTAGGTATGGACGGCACCGCGAGCATTACATGTAACGCTCACGGCTGACCTAACGGCTGTTGGTTTTTGCGCGAACACAAAGGTGCACGCAGTATTCGTGTTCTCAATTCGCTTTTAGTTCGTGTGCCGTCCACACTGTTGACGCATATTACACGTAATCGTTACATTGGCTTTACACCAGTGTGGACCCGGCTTTAAATGGTTGACAACCAGTCTTACCAAGAGGTATCGTATTAACCAATTACTGGGTCAGGTAGACAATCGCTGTATATAAAAGAATGATATTCAGCTGCATCTGGTCCAACTGGAGCGTGATCGCAAGTCACAACATAGTTGGGAAAAGGCTAGGCAGATGATAAGTTTTTGTAAAAAAATAACTTTTCAAATCTAGTTATCAATCATATCCCGCTTATAAATGTGACAAGGCAAAAGCCAGTTTATTAAGATAGTAAAACTATGAAATCGACTTCTAAAAAATATAAGAATTTGTAAAATAACATTGAATGAAAAATTATTGTAGGAAGTCGGTGGCAAAAAAGTCAAGGAACTAAGAAATAAAGTCACAAAAATCCTAATGTAAAATGATCTTCAAATTTTTATTATTTTCATTTGATTTATTGTTAATGCGAATGTTATATAAGAGTGCAGAGGCCTTATCGTGAGTTTTCAGTTATTCTGACGTAAAGTAAACTGGAACTTTGACATATTCAAATTGACAAAAATTTCAAGGGAAAAATTAGTTCCTTCTTCGCACACCAGAGACGCTGTTCCATTTTTTCATACAAGAAACGCTGCAAATACTGGAAAGACACTGTAAAGTAAAATAGTGAACTCGTACAGAACGACACTATCTGTAGCGCCATCGCAATTTAAATCTACTCTATTTTACTTGACCACTAACTGAGTTAGAGATGTATTAACGTTTTTTTTTTTTGTTTCTGCTCTTTTTCAGTGCTGACGGAAGAACCCCGGTTCGCGGAGCCGATCCCCAACGTGACGGTGGCACTGGGCAGGGATGCCAGCCTGCCGTGTGTTGTCGAGCATCTCGGCACTTATAAGGTGAGTTTCTTTAAGGCCGTATGGTACAGCGAAAGCGTCGTTTGATGAGTCGGGCATTGCAATTCAAAGTTTTATGTAGGTATTTCATTTCGTCAACTTCAAAATTTCATAGTGTTCCCTTTACGCGAAATACATGTATTACTCTAGTAGAAATATTTTAATATAAGGATGTCGAAATATTTACTAAAACAAAATGATAGAATTACTTATTGATGTGGACAAATATTTTGTAAATATTTTATCATTTTCAGTCTTAAATTTATTTTATAACATTTTGACACATATTTTGACTTCCCGAGATAACGAAAAAAACTACTATTTGGTAGAAAATTAATAAAATTGGCATACCTTACGAAAGTGACAATACCCAATTATCTATTAATTCTCAGTGGCCTGTTATGAACCTAAACAATCTATAATCCCTAGTAATTTACTCGTAGTTCTTATGAAGCCGGTTGTGGTAACACGAACATAAGTGACTGTTGTTTGGCGATAAATAAGAAGAAATAAGAGAACCAAAAGATGTTTTGTGATTGTTCAACTAATAGTAAAAAGTACGAATAAACATCGCAGTGACGTGATAAATACAAAAAAAAATATTGAAGTTGGCAATACAATACCTGCAACCGTTATCAGCATGATTTAAAATGATTAATACAAAATAGGTTATTAATAAACCAACCAGGACGTTAAACAGAGTTATATTAAGCAGTATATTAAATTAAACCCAGTTACGATCAAATTCCGTCCTAAATTGGACACAAAAATGTTGGACATAATTTTCAATAACCCCGTCGTAAAAGGGGAACAATGAACCCTTAGCTTTTGTAACCCTATCAGCTAGTGGGCTTATAATATTATTTTAAAATGTTAATGGCCGTTGTAGCACAGATCTGGCAATATTCAGCCTTGAAGTGAGTGAAATATAATATAATTTTCTCGTCAAGATCCCGGGTGCCCCATTTTCCCGCAGAATAGATAGTTACAGAACGCTAATTTTGATAACGTATCTATATGTTTCTGATACAGACTAGCAAACAGATAGAGGCGTACAAGCACATTTTATTTCAAAATGCGTGGATACGGTGAAAGAATTGATTGTAAGATTGGTTAAAGGTAGCGTTTTGTAGTTTTGTTTACCACGTGAGAAAAAAAGTTGAAACTATGTATTATGTGGTTTATTTTAGAGTGCTACATACAAATAGATGAGGCTACAGTGCTACAAAGCCATTCTGCACCTGCGGTAGTAGTGTAATCCAACAGATTAATTAAAGTAAACATTCCAAATCAGGAGCATTTGAAAAGAGCGAGCCAAAAATTCCATGGAAAATATTTTGCGGTAACTGGAAAGGGGTATTATGTTGACAATAGAGAATTGAAGATGAAAGAGAATACACATAAATCTATGACAGAGCTTAGAAATCGATCGTCAATAGTCGTATGCGGTACATCGTCAGTTTCATTCAACCGTTATACGCAGATTCGCTACGTTAATATTCAACATTTCTAAATAAAGCTGGAACGTTCTCTAGCCGTTAAGAAAATCAAGAGCCGACATAATTCCGTGAGAATAATAACTTAATTAAAACAAGAATATCTGTTCCACCTTTTCTTACACTGTTTTTCTCATCGTCCCTTCTTAAAGAGCATTAATCATCCTAATTAATCGTATAATTTAACGTCTTTACACATTTTATTAAAAAGATAGGTCTAGAGTTGTCCCCTCCCTGTCTCCCCTTCTATTCTCTCCCCCTGTCTCCTCCTCTAATTATTACGCTATAATAAATATCGCTGAAGGAATTAATGCAGTAATTTCAGGCTGTATTCCAGTCAGGGCAGGTTATTCATTAAGTTCAGCGTCATAGCGAGCACAAAGCTAGCAAAGTGTACCTACGGTGGTACAATAAGATTAGGCTCGCTGCAGATTTATCTTAATACAGGGATTTATTTTATTTGAAACAGTGATTGTTCTAACTGTTCAAAGTATTTTTATTACAATTGTTACAGTTACTTTAATATTCCATCTATAACTAGTATTAATCTCTACTATTATGAAAAGAGTTATAGTTCAAAAGTGTAAATGTAATCTATGACGTTGTTTCTACGATTATTTTGCTGATAGGGAGTTACGTTTACACGATCTTACTAGATTATTTTCGATTATAATACAAGCGAACCCGTGAGAAAAATCTAGAATTTTATCAGTATTACTAAAATAGACACAGAAATAGCTTTTACACTATATTTTGATAAAAAGACAGTCACTGAACTGCTGAGTAAGACTAAACGATAATATTGTGGTTAAACAGCGATTAACAGTATGTGGGAACACTGTAACTAACGCGAGCTAAGCTGCGGCTACCCTTTACTTATGCATGATGAACAGACGCCATCAACTACCTCAATCTGTCAAATTTCTTTGATAGATTTTTAACCTTATCACTGCAGTAGTGGTTAACGTTTGATTGTGACATGAAGCTTCACATCTAAGCACAGGTTTTTTTCTTTTAAATTCTCTGAAATAACATCGAATCTACGATTCAGTTGTAGAAAGTATCTTAAAAAAAAATTACACAAAACTTAACACAAAATTAATATTTTTGTGTTCAGTGTATATTTTAGATTGGGTAACACAATCTTCAATAAGTTAGTGGTAAAGTGTATCTATGAGTATACTCATAATTACACCCATACAATTTATTCCCAAGTAATCAGGAGCGAGCACATTGCCATCATCAGGCTACAAGTCCTGACTCCAACCCTCTACGGATATTCCTGGTGGAAAAACCCGATAACTCTTCGATCAACCTGCATGATAATCAAATACAGACTTTGTCTAGTACACGAACACTAGACAAATCCTGTGTATTCGTAAAATTACTGAATAGCAGTCTTGTGAGTGCTGTGTACAGTGTTAAACAGATTCAGGGTGATGATAACGATGATGAGTGCATAACTGTCATACAATCTCTGCTGTTAGAATATAGTAATGCCTAAAAAAAGTAATGGTTGTCGACAATTCCCAAAAACAGTTTGTATAATCTCACAATCCTCATTTCCCCACACTCTACACTGTAATAAACATGCAACCTAAGCTTAACACAACACAAACGACATTGTGTTCTTAAAAAAAAAGAACCTCAACGCCCCAGTTTTATGAAGTCATAAAGCCGTGTGCAGCGTGCCTAACACTAACAGTTGCACTGAACCAATTAAGTTATTCATGAATGGCGCGGATGAGCGCCGCTACATTTAGATATAATGTACGTTCAGGCCGTTTCACTAATTATCGCGCGACTGTTGTGATGTGGACTCACCTTTGCAGATGTGTTTTGAATAGGGAAGTAAGTTTTGACAGTATACGTTATCACTTTATCAGTTAAACCTGGTAATTTTGATAAAACTGTCTGCCACTTTAGTGTAGTGTTCGTTAGTGTGGTTTTTGGATCTAAGGCCTCATGTTTGATTGAAGGCATAAATTTAAAAAAAAAAAGCAATATTTCTTGCGTTCCAACGAAACGGTAACCTCTTCGAGCATCCGGCCGCCGTCATGGACCATGTCCGGGTTGACGGTGCGTCATGTTCCACGCGCGCCTCAAAGAGCTGTCAGCAATATGACGGGGCTCCCATAGAGGGCCAAAGCCTGCCGGGACTGTCTTATGAAGTACCTAACCGTGGCCCCGTAACGTAAAGGGCTATTGAAGGACAGCATGGATTTTAGTCAGTACAAGTCGCTCCCATCCTGCCCTGGGAGGGAGGACAAATTCGATGTATTAACAAAATAAAAAAAAGACTAGTCTTTTTTTTTTGTTTAATCGAATAGCAAAAATTTGATTTCATATTTTGTTAAATTAGGATAAAGTAAACAATTTGAAGTTAAAAACGTTACTTATTACATTAATCTGTATCACCCCGCTAAATCACACACTTTGCTAATAAGAATTATTTTGTGAGTGTCTTACCCTTTGTCACAACTAATGCATTTTTGTCATCTTTTACTGAGTCCGATAACTGCACAAAAGCACTCGTGTTCTCCTGAAGGGGATTAGTTTGTTCATGACAAGTAAACACATTTTCTCTCATCGGTATTTAAAGCCTTAGGATAAATCTTTACTAGAGAGATCAGTAAAAGCATGACGTTAAAATAATGTAGCTGTCTTCTTAATCGTGTGAGGATCTGACCACCCTCTTCTCTCAGAGTTATTTAAAAAAGGTACTTTTACAGTTAGATCAAACAAATCATTTTCCAAAAAAAATATAACCGCTTTCAAAAACAACCACAAAAAAGGGTAAAATAACCTAAAAAAGCCTTGTTTTTTTTTATTTCGTTGACTTTTTGCCACCGACTTCCGAAAGAAAAGTTATTTTGTAGGTTACTTTTCCCTTTTTTTGTGGTTGTGTTTGAAGGCGGTTATTTTTTTTTTTTTTGTATTTTTTTTACTCTTTTTACTTTAAATATTCGACACAAATTCTTGTCGTATACGTCATCATTTTCTTACATGTGCACTAGAATTTTGTAATCCGTAGCACCGGTATTAACATCGTTCATGTACACAATAAGCTAATAAAATTCCCTATCTCAAAAACTGCTGAACCGATTTCGATGAAACTTACAGTATTCCCTAAGGTGAAGGATCCCTAGTACAATAATTAAAAGAATTTTCAATAATTAAAAGAAAATCAGTCCACAATATTGGCGGAGTAATCGCGTAACAAACACACATAAAATAGAGATCATCATTTTCATCGACATAGCGGAAATCAAAAAAATGCTCACAAAATAAAAAGTACTGAACCAAATTGGATTAAATTTTTATGGGACCAAATGGCAAGTATACTGCATCGAACAAAAAAAAGCATCACACTTATCGAACTAAAAACCTCGGAGTAATCGGTGTACATACGAAAAAAAATACCGACTGAATTGATAACCTCCTCCTTTTTTTGAAGTCGGTAAAAAAATATTTGCCAAATGTATTTTTTCTTTTATAGCGTAAATCAACGTCACAGTGCAGTTTTTACGTGCTTCTAACGTCGCGAGTCCCCACTCTGAACTTTGATTTATATCTTTGTAAATATGCATTGATTTAACAAAAACAAATCCATAATTTTTCAAAACTCTTGCTCGCGGACTTATTCAATTTGCAATTTATTGACGCTGTCTGTCATGCCTATTAGGCTACGTCTGCGAAACCTTACAGCACTTGAAGCTTCTAACATAGCTTTCAACGCATAATATTGATGATACACCTATATCACGATATTTTCCTTCGGTGATGTCCAAGATAGACTTAAAAAGTTCCGGGTAAGTTAAGTAAGTAAAACTTACTTAACTTACCCGGTTTTGAACTCACAACCTCATGCATGTGAGGCGAAGCCTTAACTTCGGGGCCATCAGGATAGGTTACAATTAGTAAGAAATACGTTCACAATATTTATCAGGGACAAAAATATATTTTACCAACATTATAAATGTGAAAGTTTATGAGTACGCATGTGTGTTTGTTACTCTTTCAAGTAAAAACTACAGATTTTGAATAATTTTTGGTACACAGATAGTTTATAGCCTGGATTAACACATAGGACAGTTTTATACCGATTGTTTCTTCCCGTGGGATAATTTTCGAGTTGTAGCGGGTGAAGGCACTGGCAATTCAGCTAGTGTGTTAGATATTTTAACATGTAGGTACTAAGGTAACAAGACAACTTAACACACATGACCTACATCACAGGCATATGTCAATTATAATAAGACCTCTCTCTCTTTTGTTTTTATTTTTAGACGCAAGTAGGTACTACAGATAACAGAATAAAAATAATTTACAATATAAATAAAAAAGTAACAAAGTAATAAAAGTTTAAGTACGTCATTTAGATATTCTATGTTTATGGAAATATATAAATTAGGCATAGAATAGAAATTGTTTCATTCTACAGTTACATTGATATACAATATAGAATAAGACTCTTTAAAAAAGGTTTAAATACAATAATTTGTGAAACAGTTCGGTGTATTCGGTGAACTTCGGTAATCATTTATACAATAAAAGTAAAAAACAGCACAATTAAAAAAAAAATGTGACACTCATTCTTATAATAAATAACTGAGTGTCACATATTTTTACACTGTAATAAATATCTTTTGATCTTTAAAAGATATTTTCAGGTAGCGTCACACTGAAAGCAAGTATTTTTGCGAAATATTGAAAAACAAAGAAACTAGTTTAATATCATTCATAATACCTAACGACGAAAATTAGTAAAAATATTTATTGACTAAAATAGAAACCTTAGCTCTTGGGTTGGGTGAGAACTGTATTACAGGAGACTGGTCTTCAACCGTTTTTGGAACTAAAATAAATGCAATAAAAAAAACTCAAACATCTTAAAATTAGAAGAATCTGAAACATGAAGAAAGAAAAATAAATCAGGAGTGAAAAGATCAGTGTGTGAATTTATTAATAATGACATAAACATTAATTTTATTATAAACCTAAGACATTGTAATGCCTTCCACATTATCACGTCAGTATATCAATTTAATTTTGTAGGCCCGGAGTTCATTATGTACATTGTCTTGTTCGCCACAATGGATGTGCAAGTTAACTGCTACGTCGACAATTATGTGTCCTGGGAACACCTGCCGGGTGGGATATAGCAGTAGGTCAATGTATTTACTAGAATAAACCATAGGCATATTATATGCCATATACATAATAATAATAGGCGTCTGTAGTGGCAACATTGCACACTGGCTGACATAATAATAATTAACAGGAAGGCAATGTAATTAATAACTTTATTAAACTACTACATATTATACTAGTATTGTTTCTTCTTCACACCAAGAAGAAATTACGGACACATAATGGAGGGCACATTGTAACACCTTGTAATAGCCCTTAATTCCAGGGCTCGTACTGTAACATTAAAAAAATGCTAGTGTCTAGTTATTCGTTTTCAGACTAAAATAGAAAAAGGGAATCGAAAGAATGACAATAAATTATAATACCACAAAGTACTAGGTAACAAGCCGAGTTGTTCTCTAGCAACCTTTATCAAACGATACCCAGGAGGCGAAAGGTAGCCTACTTTTTACCTAATAGCTATCTGATGTTTTTCAGAAATACAAGACTCCCAACACGACTACCTTTACTCGACGTTTTTATCTATAGGTTACAAAATATAAACACAGACGCCAATGTCTCATTGGGGTAGGCAGAATATCACATGCAACAACATTTACTTTATACTTCGTCCATTTTTATAAATGCACACCAGTACTTAGCGATTACTACTCAAGTCCTCGCCATTGTTTGAAAATCATCAATGCGGTCCTGTCATGTTCTACATAATGATAAGTACAGCCTATTAACCAACCAGTAACAAAGCCCAAAGAGTTACACTCTGCCATAATACCCCCTTTAATTTTCTTGAACAAATATAAACAAGTTTAGTAGCCAATCCTTTACCCAATCATATTCCAGTGTCATATTTTCCGGCCAGTAATTAAGTGAAGGGAGCTCCCTTGCAGCGAACAATTAACTTATTCATGAATGTGCTTCAGGCCTAATTATTTATTTTATTTTACGATGCCTATTATCCTGTAACACCCGCCTCGTAAATACTTGGGCTGTGGAGGGTAATTTTGAATTTTGAAGTAATTTCAAAGGAGCTGGAGACGCTTTATTTCAAATAATACTTCTTGTAGATTTGCTTGTGTTGTCAGATTGTGTCTTGATATACGGGGCTATGGAGCCGTCTCGTTACTTTTGGATTTGTTTAATCTTATATCTTCATTGTTTTATGAATTTCGTGGCGGATTTATAAAAAAAAATATATCTAAGCATGCAATTCAATATATTATTGCAGATTAATTTAGAGAAACAAATAACTCTACCACCCCAGACTATTCATTTTGAAAATTGAGTAGAAGGTGTACCTTATAAATATTTCCAAAAAAATAGATTTAACTTCGAAGCCCATTTGTCACTACAGAATTATCTATTGCTTTGCAAATTACAATGACATTATAATTACTACAATAACTACTATTTGACGAGTTATTTTTAGTAAGACAATAGACAAGCTATCAATGACACAATATCAATTACTCAATTCATTAATAGTCCTATGAATATGAATGCCACGTGGCCGTCAGTCGATCACAAAGCAAACATCAATTTTGTTAATTCCATTGAGAGCGGGTGTGTGTTTATAAAACGTCGGTGTGCTAACAGTGAATACGATTCAATTAGCACCACACTCGCCACGATTATTGGTTTTCATAACATGGATGGACAAATTTCAAACTGTGGTGTTATAATAGGAGAACCAAAAAAAACACATCACTAGGAAAGAAATTTCCAAAAAAAAAAAAATACCGAAGCTTATATAGATTTTTAAAAAGTGGATAAAAGTTGCGATTTCTCATAACTATAAAATTATAAACTCCAAAGAAAGGAAAAATCAGAGTTTGAAATTTTCATACCTATTAATAATTTTCTTTGCAAATTATTTTTGCTTATTAGTTTTAACGGATTCAAATCAGTCCGAACTTGGTATTAATAAATTATTCGTATCTATCACTCTAGTGATTTCACTTCTGTTTGTTCATAGAACACAGTAACATTTTGTAACCGTTTTTTTAAGTGTCCACTTAGTGTTTTTTGTGACATTGATTATGTTGTTTTATTATCAACATAATTATGACTTAGAAAGCTGGGAAATTACAGTCAAATTGCAAATCTTGATATTAAATAAAAAAAGTCATATTTCATATACGTAGCAAGATTGAGACAGAAATATTATCATTACATTTAAATAAACCCAAATTAAAACCAAATAATTTGTCATAACATTATTATATGGGATTCAAATAAATTCTGGTACAGGTATCGTTCGAAAACGATTTAATACAATGCAAATAAAAATAGCAGTATGAGCAGAGGAGTAAGTGGCCCGAGGGACCCTAATCAAATATACCTTAGGCGGAGCCGGTGCGAACCCAGTTTATAACCTGCGCGGATTATGTCGGGACCTTAAGTGATTTTTGGAAATACTTTTATTCTTTTGCTTGATCGCACCTGCGACCAATTTCATGTGCGAAATTCGGGCACTATTTTTATGTAATGATAGCTCCAAGAAAAAAAAAAAAATTTCATGTTCCTAGAGGACAAACCTTTTGCAAGTTCACTCGCAGAAAAATATTATTTCTTTCTCTGTGCTCTGTAATAAAATTATTATTTCCTTTTTTAGAACAATGTGAGTTTCTCCTTCGTGTATTGTTTGAAGCACATTCATAATAAATTATTTTATGAACGGAACGGCTGTGTCCAGTTTCGCAATAAAAATATGTAAAGTGTGTGTGGGTCGATCTCCAGAGGCATTTTTTTTCGTGTCGGGCTGAATAAACCCATTTTAAAATTGAAAAACGTTTTCAAAATATTTTTTAATATGCAGTTCAGTGTCTAATCTACCTGGTACAAGGCTAATATTATGAATAAGTTTATTTAAAATATTTAAAAAAAAATCTTAAACCCTAAAATCCTGATCGGTCTGGGTTGTCCTCACTCCCGATTGAATGAAAAAAATATTTTTTATTTTTTTAATGAGAAGCTACATATTACACAACTTATTTAGATTACATAAGAAATAGTTAATCTTCATTGTTATAAAATACTTGTAGTTTTATTATGAATACTTTTGCCACAATTTGAATTTAAATTCGTGTCCGGGCATTTTATCTCATCGCTCTGCGCTGAGGTAAAACATCGCGCTCATGCCTAGTTACGCGTTATAGACACTCTATTCCACTCTCGCTGGGTAGCACCAGCAGTGGTCTAGCCTTTGAGGAGGATACCTTTGTGCCACGTATCCGCGAAGGTAAGTTCACGAAGGCAAGTTTATGATTACTCTGGATTTGGTTCTCGAATTTTATGATTGATATGGCACGTTATTCAAATTAAATATTAAGCTTGTAAATGTGTTTTTTATGTGAATTGGGTGATCTTTATGATGGTTTTTATGACACGTAATTATACATTTCTACTGCTTTTAAATTCGGCTATATTCATGATTTTGTGACTTTTTCTGATCGATATGGCTGTGATTGCTCTGTCCAAAAAGACCAGAGCAATGATATTTTGCATAAATTGTACGTTATAAAACTATTTAACCATCTTAAAAAAAAGGAGATTCGCAGTTCGGCCTGTATGTGTGTATGAATGTTTGTCCGCAATTATCTCGCGTTTGGCTGAACCGATTTTGATGCGGTTTTCAGAAAAGTGTTAGTTTTATTCTGGGAACGGTTTTAATATAATTATAATTACACGAACCATCTCGAACACAGACTTGATGACTTCCAGCCTCCCGAACAAGCCGGTTTCCGAAGAGGCTATAGTACCATAGACCACATCCATACGCTGCGGCAAGTTATACAGAAGACCGAAGAGTATAACTTGCCATTATGCTTAGCGTTTGTGGACTATGAGAAAGCCTTCGATTCGGTGGAAACATGGGCGGTACTTGAGTCACTCCAGCGATGCCGTATTGACTATCGGTACATCGAGGTGTTGAAGTGCTTGTATAATAACGCCACCATGTCGGTCCGAGTACAGGAGCAGAGCACGAATGCGATTCCATTGAGAAGAGTCGTAAGACAGGGGGACGTTATCTCCCCGAAACTGTTTACTGCCGCAATGGAAGACGCCTTCAAGCTCCTGGAATGGCAAGGACTTGGCATCAACATCAACAGCGAATACATCACTCACCTTCGGTTTGCCGACGACATCGTAGTCATGGCAAAGTCGATGGAGGAACTCAGCATGATGCTCGATGGCCTCGACCGAGTTTCACAACGGGTGGGCTTGAAAATGAACATGGACAAGACGAAAATTATGTCAAATGCCAATGTTGTGCCCACCCCAGTCTCTGTTGGAAACTCGGTACTCGAAGTTGTTGTAACAAGCAGTCCAGTTAGGTAGGTCCAACTTCGAGAAAGAGGTCAACCCTCCGAATCCAACTCGGTTGGGCAGCGTTCGGGAAACTACGCAATGTCTTTTCGTCCGACACACCTCAGTGCCTCAAGACGAAAGTCTTCAACCAATGTGTGTTACCAGTGATGAGTTACGGCACCGAAACGTGGTCTTTCACAATCGGCCTCATCTCAAAGCTCAAAGAAGCTTAACGAGCTATGGAGAGCAACGAGCTATGCTAGGTGTTTCTCTACGTGATCGAATCCGAAATTAGGAGATCCGTAGACGAACTAAAGTCACCGATATAGCCCACCGGATTAGCAAGCTGAAGTGGGAATGGGCAGGCCATATTGCTCGCAGAGCAGATGGCCGATGGGGTCGAAAAGTATTAGAGTGGAGACCACGGACTAGCAAGCGCAGCGTAGGACGTCCACCAGCAAGGTGGACAGACGACCTTATAAAGCAGGTCGCCGGAAGACGCTGGATGCAGGTCGCTTTCAACCGGTATATGTGGAGATCAAAAGGGGAGGCCTATGTTCAGCAGTGGACGTCCTATGGCTGAGATGATGATGATGAACGGTTTTAATATATAAAACTAATGGATATCTTGTGACATTACCCACATACATCCATTTTTTTGCTGACTTTTATTGTAGATTTTCAAAGACACCGATTTAATTGAATATCTAAACTAAAAGGGAAAAATAAAAAAAAGAGTTTTTTGAAAAAAAAAAGGAACCGACTTGAAAACCAAACACAAAAAGTATAAAATAACTTTTCTTTCGGATGGCCATAGTCAGTGAAATAAAAAACAAAGCCACCGACTTCCGGAAGAAAAGGTATCACTTACATGTTATCTTGTTACACGTATACCAACTGAATATGACTAAAAACGCCAAAACTAATAATTTTTTATCAATATTCTTTTTTTTTAAATAGGTTTGACCATTTATGATCGCTCTGGCACCAATTATGATTGCTCTGGTCGCGAAATTTTTTGAACTTAAATATTTCCATAACTGTTAGTGTAAATTGAAGGCCAAAAGTAAAAATATACTATTTGAATATCATACTTTTTAATGAGATACTTATTTACCGTTAAATATCAATATCTGAAAAGCACCAGAGCGATCACACGAATACGCCCGCTTTGGAGATCCACCCGTGTACATGAGTTTTTATTACAGACTAGTGTTTGCCCGCGGCTTCGCTTGCGTTAATTTAGAATTTGAGAAACAATACGGATCGTGTAAGTGGCGCCATCTGGAATATGAACGTAATTGTTTTCTCGGGAACAGCTCTCTTCTGTTATTCGGGATGAAAGATAGCCTATATCCAAGTCTATACTCCTGACAACGTAAGTATATGCTAAATTTTGGGACGATCGATTCAGTCATTTAAACAAACATACTTGCATTTATAATTTAGTTTCGATCAATAATGTTATAGGTACATAGTTTGCATAGGAAACATCCTTTGACCATTTGAGCGACACTAATTTCAAGTTTTTGGTCAATGGGCATTGTTCATTTTTTTCAATATGTTGTAATTGAAAAACCATTTCTAGGAATAGCGTTACTAATCATGAGTAACCAATCAAAAATGAAAAATGTTCATATTTGATTGATATTTTTGATAAAATACGCTTGACCTTCCTTGCCCTTCAAGTGACGTTATTATTGGCTGTACCGTTTTGTATCGTTGCCTCAGACAATAAAAAGTAAGTGGCAAGTATTTTCAACAATCTGTCAAGTGTCAAATTAAAAATGTCAAAAATGTAAACAAATAATATGTTTAGTTTTTTATATATTTTATGATTATTTCTGCAACATGCCTCATAATCTCTTTATAAGATTTGCGAGAAAAGTGATGCCCGTGATGTAGGCGTGTAATATTGCAAGGTTTATAAAATGTACCTACTGTTGCGAAGATCATTTTGATGTAAGTAAGATATCAAAGCTTTAGATACCTTTGTATATTCATTATGTTAATGCTAAAGTATTGCTCAGGAAAACGAACAATAATGTCACCTCGTCGACGACTTTCCGTTTTAAAAACAAAAATAAAAACCGATTTCAAAAATTTATTGTATTTTTATAGTAGGGGAGGCGAGGATTCTAATTTGCAGTTACTCGAGCATCATGGCGACCTATTGGGTTTGAAAGAATATGTTCTAAAAAGAAAAAAGTTTCTGACAAGTTTTCTATTTTAGTGGGGGGGAGGGCGTGTAAACAGTTTTAAAACTGTAAAAAAAAACAGTTGTACAGAAGTACTCGAGCGCGTCAGCTATTTACAGTGTAAACGCGCTTTTCTATTTCTGATAACCAATACATATTAATCGGACGATTAACTCGAGGGGGCTGTCCGTGGCAAGCGGTTGAAAATCCAAAAAAAAAGTTAATCAAGCGCGTCAGATATTCAAAGTGTATGTAAAGTAGACCTTAAAAAGTGTCGTATTAAAATGTCTGACGATTTGGATGTGGCACAAAGTAATAATTCATATTTCTATTGGTAAAAAAAACGTAATCTTGAAATACTCGAGCGCGTTCCATTTTTTTTTAATTGAAACTAACACTGTAAAAATCATACTCACTAATAATCTGACGTTTTCCATGGGGCGATGTCGGTAGACTCGCGGAGAAAAGGTGAACTACCTGTTAGTTCGCAAGTATCGGTCGTGATTTAATGTCCGCCATCTTCAATGTACATAATCATATACAATTTTTTGAACGTAATTAATATACCTTTTCGTAATCTGACTCGCTCAAGTATTTCTGTGGATCGATTTTTTTTTACTAATCTGGCGGGTTCTCCCACACAACCAATGGTGGGGACCATATGAAGGGTTGATACTTGGTACAGGTACATTAAAGGGTGCAAGATTTCTCCTTTATGATAATCTGATGCGCTGGAGTCACATTAAAATTCCCTCCCTGGGCTCCCCGACTAAGGATGTTAACTGACGTCTACTATCAGGAGAAAGTGACGTTGTGTTGTCAGGCAGTTTTTTAAATTATTCACTGGTGAGGCAACGGCACAACTTTTTGGTCAATGGTGACGTCAGCTACCTCAAAAATTAAAATATTAAAAATAAAAAAACTATTGAGCCAATCATAAAAATATTCAAATTAGTTTCTCAAAATGCTCTAAATTTACAGAAAATAAAATAAAATCGAATGTTTGAAAAATTAAGACAATCCCCATTTACAGTATCGCTGCAATTTGTTAACGAAATTAAACGTACGATACCATTGCTCTTCTCCCTTTAGCATACCGCATGATACTTAAAAATAGCTAATTATTTAACACGCTGAGTACAACTTGTCGTCGTTTAAAACAAAATCTATGCACTGGTTTGAGCACCAATTCAAAACATAAATAAACACAAAATAATAGAAACAATGAATGTTTTCGAATCTATAAAATTCTTACACCTCGAAACAATTACAATTTAAAAAAACATCTAAATTACTACCTACAATTTAAATCAGCGTAAATATATCCTAGAGAACTATTGAAAAAAATTAGTAATAAATTAAAATTGCGAATAATATTGAAATAAAAGCATGCACAATTTTTTGATTATTATTTTAAACACTAAGGACAAATAAAAACAAAAAAAAATGAAACACAAAAAGTGAAAAAGAAAATTGCAAGATTTGATCCTGAGACCCCTTGCGCGAAAGTCAAGCAGGTTACCAACCAGACTGGCTAGTACACTGACAGTAGTTTTCAAATAGCGGTTCTTATACAAATGTCAACAATGACTGAAAATCAACATATTATAACATTGCTAATCCCCCAAGGAGAATAGCGTAATTATACATATCCTATTAATTGAAGAGCAGTTTAAGGAATATTTGAGAAAAAATTGAATAAATAATATCCAGTGGTTTAGCTTCCAACTCCAAAAATTTAAAAACAACAAAATTCAAAATTTCTTATCTCCCAGGGAAAATAGCGTAATAATACATAGCGTATTAACAGAAGCATATTATTAGAAATATTTGAGGAAAATTTGATCGACAACATTACAGTAGTTTAGGAGATAGATCAAAACAAAAACACATAAAAAAATTCGAAAAATAAAAGTTGATTTGGCATCAGAATCGAACCCTTATCTCGAAAAAAATACAAAAAGAAAAAAAATATTCAATGTACAGGAATGACAGCTCTACGATTTTATTATAATTATGTAAAGATAATATTCCAGTTGTTTCTCGCTTTTATAAGTGACTGATGGCTATGACTGAAGCGTTATCGTTTTACTTGATGACTTTACAATAAATATAATATGATTGTTATGAATACTCAAAAATATTAAAGCTCTTGTTTGAGGAGCTCGTGACTAAATAATTACAACCGCACAGGCCGATCTTCCGGGGTAAGCCGCGCTTGCCGAGATTGGTCGGTGGATGGGTGACCATCTGTCGTTTGTCGTTACTGTTAGTCAGAAGCTCATAAGTCTGACAACCATTCTTACCATGGAGTATCGTATTGCCCAGTTACTGGGTTGTGGAGGTCCGGTAGGCAGTCGCTTCATGTAAAATATTGATCTTCAGCTGCATCTGGTTCTACTGGAAGCCGACCCCAATATATTTGGGAAAAGGCTAGGCAGATGATGATTAAAGCTCTTGTCTATGATCTGGCAAATACAAGCATAAAATATAGAGTAAATGACATGGCCAGTTTCTGCCTAGTTACTCAGTGACATGTACATTTTACATGCTTAGTTATAAATACATAAAAATAAAAATATAAATTACTAAATGATTAACGTTTCCGTACAACTTCCGAAAAAATATTTCGACATAAATAGATGTTTTACGTTTCCGGCGTATCGGGGCAGCACGCTATTTCGGATAAACGTTCCATTCCCTGTTAAGCTAAAATATGAATGCCTTGTCAGAGTAATATTGAACATTATTCTGACTGTAAAATGATTATTCACTTTTGCAATTATACTAAAAACATTTTTGTAAATTATTCGAATGCTATGAAACATTTATTTTAAATTACTGAACTAATAACTTTTTCCTGCAACAACGAAACGAAACGACATGACAGGTTTGACAATCGCTTGACATCCGTCATGTCTTTTGTTTGACATTCATATTTTAATTTATGTTCGCAGCTTGTGCGTGCGCTTATTTTTGTTTGTAAACTGTGCGATTATCTTTTCTCTATACCGACCATTGCTATTCTACACGGACTGATTTCATTGCCCAACGATTATCTAGTGCTTTTAACACGGACTTGATTGTGCTTACGTTTTGGACATTGTCAACAATAATACAACAATGAAGTGTATTAACTGCGGTAAAGCTACGGGACGGCTAAGAAGACATGTTGTAGGTATCTTCGTTAAACATGCCTTTCCAAACGATGCTTGTGCAATGGCTAACAATTCAGATATGTACTTAAAACTTATTATGAAAACCTACAAATAAAACATACTATACACACTCTATACTTGGTAATACTGACTGGCCTGTTGGTCTAGTGGTTAGTGACCCTGACTGCTATGCTGGGGGTCGTGGGTTCGATTCCCACCCAGGACAAATGTTTGTGTGATGAGCATGATCATTTGTTCTGTGTCTGGGTGTAATTTATCTATAATATGTATGTATTTAGAAATATATAAGTATGTTTATCAGTTGTCTAGTACCCATAACACAAGCTCTGCTTAGCTTGGGACTAGATGGCGTTGTGTGATAGTTGTGGAATATTATTATTATTATATATATATTAATACTGGGTTTAAACTTTAGAATACAATGGTTACCCATCCAGTGACAAGGGTCTCTTTATATTCACGCAAAATAATCTGGATAATATTGAGGTAAGAGCCCGAGTAGGTTCATGATCAATTGATGCTTTTTGTTAATTTCTAAGAAATCTGAACTTACTGGATTATGTAACTTTTACAGGTATTTTTACAGCATATTATGTTCAAAATAAACCAAAATTGGTTACTGTACATCGTTTTTTATATGCTAGGCAGAGTGCCCTAAGAAAATGGGGCATCTCCTTTAAAAGTTTAGAAGCGACTTTGCTTAAATAAAAATGTGGGTGTACAAATACAACTCTTTGCGCTCGTCTCTACTATCAAAGCGATAAAATTTTAATTAATCTCTGTAATCATCTTAGCAAATCATTGCACCAGTTCTGAACCACTTAGATAATCTCCAGACTAACTTCTGCTAATCCCACACATAACGGCTGGAACAAGGACGGCAGCGGCGGCGCCAAAGATAGCACAACACAAACACGTGAGAGCCCGATCAAATACTTGTCGAGCGCAAACATGTTCAGGCGACTCCATGGTGTGGACTGCACCTAATAAATGGACGGGACGAATGACTAACACACGAGCAGGAACACGGAAAAAAAAAGATAAGTGGAATTTAAATTATCATGATGTTTCTTCTTTTTAAACAACACTCATAATGACGATTTTCATTTTGAAGTGTTTGAAGATGTTACAGTAACTACATAATAATCACTTGTTTAGCAATAACTAGTTACTTATTCCTTATTGTGAAAATAATCACATTTAATTTCGGAAAATTTACGAACATACCCTAAAACTATTGCTTAAAACTTCGGCCACACACCAGTCATCCATTAGATCCCCATTTATAAAAAAAACAATCCACAATACATTGACACCGGCTTGAAAACTTTTACCACTGTCAACAAACAAAACAAAACTAATATTTCAAAAGTCAATAGTTTCGAATTCCGAATTCAGAACATTGGAACCGTCGCCGGGCTCAAACGGGCCAAAGTAACGTTGGATGGCGGGGCACGCTTGAAATTGCCGTTAAGTATGTGGTGGGGATATAAAAAGGGGGCAAAGAGGCTTAAAGGGCTTTGCGCGGCTCGCGAGTGCCAAGTTTTCACGGAGTTATGCCCTTACAGCTTGTTTGTTCACGTGCCATTTCCTATGTGATTAAGTGGTGGATTTTGTGTGAAAAAGTTTGACAAAAATGTCGTGGTTGAAGTAGGTAATAAAGTATGAAATTATAATTGTATTGTTGAACACTTAGAACCTACTTTAATTAATTTGACGTTGCTGAAATGCGTAAGCTGTAGTTGTTTTATTTAAATTTGTTTGTGAAGCAAACAGATTTTAACATTCCTGTAAAAACCGTTTTTACGTAATAAAACTTTTCACACATTTGTATCAGCATTTTTAACACTTATTATTCAGCGCTGAAACTAGTTTCACACCTAAAGTAAGAGTTTATTTAACAAGTAACTCATTAAAATGTTTTTCACCACTTTATCTTCAAAGGAAAATTACCCGAGTATTTCAATATTTTGCATGCAACACGCGAAGCAGAGTGTAATGCAATTAAATTGCTACACGCCCACGGTGACAATAAACGAGAAGATTCTGAAGAGCCAGCCCCACGTCGGGCGCCAATATTAAGAACACGAAGAAACTCGTATGCTACGGTTTTACCTCTACCTACACTGTATTAATTTAATTTTAATTTATTTTTGTATGTAATAATGTATTTTTTTTTTTTAATAATATTCCACAACTATCACACAACGTCATCTAGTCCCAAGCTAAGCAGAGCTTGTGTTATGGGTACTAGACAACTGATAAACATACTTATATATTTCTAAATACATTCATATTATAGATAAATTACACCCAGACACAGAACAAATGATCGTGCTCATCACACAAACATTTGTCCTGGGTGGGAATCGAACCCACGACCTCCGGTATAGCAATCAGGTTCACTAACCACTAGACCAACAGGCCAGTCAACATAACGAATTTAAAAATAACGATGAACCCTAAAACATAAATCAAATCTAACTACACTGAACTTGTCGGGCAGTAGGTACCAGTATTAAGAACACTGAGAATCTTTATAAGAACAGTTCCGAATACATAATAATATTATTTCATTGACATAAATGCAACCCACGTTGGGCGCCAACTGGAGATATTGGCGCACAACATGGGACTAATTAATTAATTAAAAAAAAAAACACTATAGGCACTTACGAGTATTAATTTTCCATACAAAAAAAAAACGCAGTAAATACCTACTTCCAGTACGTTGTAAATAAAATATAGAAATCTTGTTCTGTATAAACCTCTGCTTAATTATCATGAAATTACTATGACCGCAAACAACTCATTGTAATAACTTTCACACATGACATCTAAAACAGGTGAAAGAAAATTCCGAATTCTTGAACATACGTTACAAGAATAGATCATCTCCGCCTTATGCTCTATTAGATTAACCTAATAATTTCCTTTATGATAATCAACTCACATGCTCATTTCATATTCATTTATGTCATAACGATCGAAATGAACCAAGTTTAACTGAGTCTAATTACATCTAAGCTTACATATTACTTGTCCAACACTACCCTCTACAAGTTGAGTAAACTTTGAACTACCTTAGGTACAAAATTCACAAGAACATTGTAACAGATATTCAATAGACTATAACTCATCTTGTTGAAAGCTAATAGAGAGAAGGTGAGTAGAAACTCGCAGGCGGTGCCACTTTATTAATACCCGGAACTGTGCCAGATAAATTATGACATCACTTAATCACAAATCCGCCATTGCTCTTAATAGCAGCAGAGGTCGAAAAGCATTGATTTATAATAACGACTAATTCGACCGAGAATTATCCCACTGTGGCGCTTTGTGATCGAATTCAACCGCTAAGTTTCCAAATTGAGTCTTCTGTATTATCAATGAGCAAAGAGTGGGTTCGTTAAATTGTTCAGGAGGTCTGTTTTGCTCGTAGAAGCGCAGACATAGATAAAATATTAACACCGAAACTGATATAAATCGGTTTAAAAAATACCACTGAAACATTGAAGTGTTTGAAGATTTCTATTGTATTACTAAGAAGAATTACTGTTGTCTTAGGCGGAGGATGAAGTTTGACGCCCACTCTATAGTGATATTCTACGCAACACGTGTGTCCCATGCAGTCTAGGGTTGCTAACTGAATATTGACAAAATTTTGCTCATTTTATATTACTGAGCTTAAAATCAAGGCTTCTCGTAAAAGTATAACGTGTCACATAAACAACACTGAAGAAATTTTATCTGGAGACTGTTGAATAAATAATGTTTCATCACTCTTTGTCTAAGAGGGGACTAGAATTATACGTTTTTTTTGTCTACCTCAATGCTACGCGCACTTGGGGAGTAATCAACCATTATTTATTATGTACTAGCGACCTGTCCCGGCTTTGGACGGATGCTCACGTTATACATAATATTTCTCTTGAATCATTGTAGGTATGTATTAAAGAAAATCGCATTAAAATTCTTCATTATGTTTTAAAATACCTGAGCGTATAGAGGGATACACAGACCTTTTTTTTTGAATACTATGTAGGTATAGTTTTTTTCCATTCAGAAAACTTTTTATTTCACAAAACATTATTTGTTTCCGGAATATACACCATAAGGGTAGAAATCTTCACTCTCATGAAAACACACATATATAATTCAGCTTGGTATTGCACCAGCGTTGTCTGCAATCGTCGCCTCACAAACGCTCCCAGGCCGATAATTAAGCTAAATAAGTAAGTGAAGGAACTAAAATTCCGATTGTATCGCGAATACGAGGGTATCTGAGTCAGGTCTCGTAAAATATGCACTGTATCGAGTGTTGCGCAGTGCGGCACCGCGGCCCGTCTGCGGCCGCTCTCGCTTTAGCGGCAGACTCCGTCAAAGTAAACAACGATGCGTGGTTAAGCCAGTTTCACAGTTTGTCGTTTGGTTTTAGGATTGCTGGTGGTCTTATCTGTTTGTCTATATCGACAACTATAGAATTATAGAAATAGATTCGGAGCTTAGGGAGTTTGGGTCTAAACTGACGGGTTTTATTTATCTTTTGTTCCTTAGCTTTGTTTGGGTCTTTGCTATAATTAATCATAATTTTTATAACATAATTTAGTTTAAATGCTGTTACATTATTGTCGTAATACTGATGTTTGTAAGAGAACTTTCCGGATGGCTCAAAAGTTTTATTACGACAAATAAACTTCTATTATACGTTTGTAATATCATAGGTATTTGAAGTCGTAGTCATAGAATGTGAGTAGTACGTCAGTGTCACTCAAGTCACGTCTGGCCGTAAACTAGTGGGTTTTAAAACTGCTATAAAATGTAAGGAGGGATACCTTGCTGGCTATTTGCCCAAGAGCTCTATATCTTAGCTCACTTCCTGAAATTACATGGGGAATTAAGTAGACATGGAAAACTTGGACATGGAATTGAATAAAATATTTTAGTACAGAAAAAGTAAAGTATTGTTAGTTAGTTATTATACTTAGTTAGTTAGTTATCATTACTAACTGTTGCTATTTTTTTATCGTTTTAAAATCATCAAATGAGTCCTCCCACCCAGGGCAGAGCGAAAGGAGCTGTCAGACTTGTACAGTGGTAACTCGGTAGTCCCGCGACTCCGGCAGGCTTTGGCCCTCTAAAGGGCACAGGCGCGTTGAACACAACGCGACGTTAGCGTCGACCCGGGCATGGTCCATGGTCGGACAGCGAGTCGCCCATGACTCGCCGCCCGCATGCCAGCGGTTGCTATTATTTTTTCGGATATTAAGAAAAACAGAAAATACAATGTAGTAAAAATAATTATAATTGTCGTGGAAATGTCAAAACACAATTTAAAAAATATATGTAAATTAGTAGAACAATGAACGGTAGAAAGCCACTACATAATGGTATAGGGGGTTATGTGTTTGAATTCAATTTCCGATCGAGTTAGAAGTGAATTTATACTACAGTTCAATCCGTTCCCCACCAATAACCTGACTTCAGAGCGGCATAAATTTCACGTGGATATAGTAAAAGCAGCCGCAATAAACTTTCTATTTTAGTTTTATTACTTTTACCAGGTACGGAATTTGTAGTACAAGTTCCTCTCGCTCGATATATCAACTGGTCGGACGGCCAAATGATAACTCGCTGCTTTGATGCCAGAACTTTTATGAATTCTGATGTTTAGTATTCTGTGTTCATAAACTAGATATGTGCAGGGTTTTTTGAATAATATTATTTTATACTGTGCCTTTGAACTGATAGTTTTATGACGTTTTTGTTTTTATTTTTCATGCAAATTATATTATTTGGTATTCTGATGGCTGTGTTTAGTTATCACAGAATAACTGTTGTAATCTCGTGGAATTACTTATAAATGTTCGAAATGAAACTAGTCGTAATAAAACTGAAAGTATCACGTAAGAGTCCACAAGAACGCGCACTATATTTCAGTCATGGGTTGGAAATCAAGCAGACAGATTATTTGTTGACATTTTTGTTTTATTACTACTGCTCACAAACTGATAAACAAGAATGTTAGGAAATAAACATAAGAGATCTTATCACGAGTTTTCACGTTTTTGTGACATAAAGTTAACGGGGACTTGGACATAAATTGCAGTGCTCTACCAGTAAGAACGAAACTCATTCAAGTTTCATCTTTATCCCCAGGTGGCATGGATCCATATCGACCGACAGATGATCCTGACGATCCACCGGCACGTGATCACGCGGCTGGCGCGGTTCAGCGTCTCCCACGACAACGCCATGACTTGGCTGCTGCACGTCAGCCAAGTGCAGCAGGAGGACCGCGGCTACTACATGTGCCAAGTTAATACCAACCCCATGATCAGCCAAGTTGGATATCTGCAGGTTGTTGGTAAGTGATTTTTCCACTTTTTTGTGACTACAGGGTCAAATAAAAGTAGCTAGGGAAACTTGACACAGGTGGTGGTACCAACATCTAAACAAAATAAAACAAATATAAATAAAATATAATAAATATAAATATTTATATGCCATACTGCCTGCGTCGCGAATCGTAAAGGTTTTTCGAGGAAGTAAAATTTGACTGCGAGCGGGACTCAAATCACGTCACAGATAGATGTTTAACAATGAATTCAAAGAGTCAACCTCGCTTGTGGGGCTGCGATAGCTTAGTTGGTTAAGCCTCTGGAGTACTCATGCAGAAACACGCAGGATTCTTTCCGAGAAATCCTTAAAATAAAATAAAAAAAAACATTTTTTAATCGTTACTCATCGATTTGACACTTTTGTCATCTATAGATAGATGCACATATTATATATTGTGTTTCTATAACTAGTCACAGTGCGCTGAACTCCTAATGTATCAAACTCGTCATTCCTACGGGACTCGCCCGGTACGATACAGAATTCGTCGACATACACGAACGTGCGATTAAGTGCGATAGATGCATCGCTTATGTAGTCCCAGCCTAAGCGACAGACGGCTGTATCTCACGTTACGATGCTCAGTTGGTAGAAAATAGACGCCGAAATTCTTGGAACTCCGGTAGAAGATAACATAGTGTACAAAATCTTTGGGTAGAAATGAAAATATTATGTGTATTTGCTTAGTAGGTATCTTTAAATGTTCTATAACTGTAGTTGCTCTAGGTCCCGGGTTTCATTCGCAAGTCAAATAAAGTATCTTTGTCTTAACTAAGGTACTTAGACTTAAACTTCACTGAACCCGATCAGTTCTTCAGCAAAAGAAACATGCATGTTTAGGAACTTTAAGTGTCATAGTTTTTGAATTTTAACACTTACAGATCAGTGCCAAAGCTCTGGAATTTTCTCGTTTTTGTTACGTTAAGTAAATATGAACTTTGACGTTAATATGTTGGATAAAATTAGTTCCTCATTCGTCACTAGAGGATTTTTGATTTTTCCACAAAATTTACGTCTAGAAGTACCTAAGTTCTAGTACGAAATTCGGTCAAATAGGCCTCAGTTTCTATAACTAAATCTAGTTCTACTTATAAATTATTAAGCTGTCTAAAAACTCGTGGACTATTTCAGCTGAATCCATTAGCCCGTAATTATATGTTCTCATTCACAACCGGAGCTATTTGGCAATATAATGGAAACTTATTAATCAGTTATGGGAAAATATCGACGGGCCCTGTTTACCGCTGTTCCTGCTCAGAGGGAAACTTTTAATTACTTTCCTTTAGTATTTTGAAAGGGGTAATAGCTTCTTCTTTCGGTTCTTATCGGTTTGTGAAATAAACTCTTTGCTAAAAATTAATTGTTGTAAGTAATCAAAATGATTTTATACGGTTAATGTGTTTTCGAATCTCCAAATATTTTATACTGGCCTTGACATACTTTCACTCTTTCTCCGTTCATTATAAGTTATTGTACGAGGCACGAGAATGAGGCAGCATAATTCCACGCCGGTGTCCCCACCGTATCATCTTCTCATAAATTGTTGTTTACTAGAGCAATATAACTGTCATCTTACTAATCTGCAGCGTCAATAATTTACCTGTTCTTGGCATCTCCGGCTTGTTCAGCCGCCATTGTTCACGTCGCATGTATTTACTATTTACTCTACAATACAAGTAAATTTGTCGTTATTAACTAATAATTTTAGCGCTCCAGCTTGAAAATCAGCAAATATGGAACGTAGCCAAAGTCTCAGTTACAATTCAGTTGAGATAACATTCGTAGGTATCTGGTGCCCAGTGGAAACGTTAGATATATAAAATGGCGTAGGCGTGGCCGGGTCCCAAATCACCGATACGGGTAACACTTAGTCTTTTATATGGCCGTTTCCTACAAACTTTTAAGTGGAAATAAAGCGGTGGTTTTTTCTCGTGTTTGCATTTTAAACGTGCCACGTAGTTTTTATCTTGTTTTTATTGCTTTAGGACGCAACTTGTGGCCGCTTACGTGTTCTAAATCTGCATTTTTTATTTTTAGAAGTGGTTTATTAATCGGTGCCGGAATTTATCTTAAGCCTTTAGGAAATATTATAGAAAAAGTAACATGGAATTTTTACCCTCGTCCATTTTAGAATTCAGAGCTTACGAGAAAAATTGTCTCTAAATTAAGTTTAAGCAAAATTTCATCGACATTTTACGTTATCTCAGCAGTATTTTTCACTTTAATATTTTTCTCCAGTGCCACCAAACATCCTGGACGAAGAGAGCACACAGTCTGCAGTAGCGGTGCGGGAGAACCAGAACATCAGCCTGGTGTGCAAGGCAGACGGCTTCCCCAACCCCAAGATCATGTGGCGCAGGGAAGATGGACAGCCCATCTCTGTGGATAGAAGGAAGAAAGGTAAACTTACAGAGGAACAGCTGGTGGACGACCTTTAAACTTCGGAATGCTGAAACAGCTGTTTTAAAATGTAAGACATAAGGTCCGTCACTTTTAAGTGTGATTGATTCTAGACCTTTTTAAGAATTAAAGCCGGTTTCACCGAGATGAATACTTTAAACTATCAGTTTGTATTGTTTTGTGTTGTTGGGGGCTTGATCTGCAATTGGTTTTAGTCACCTGTAATACAAGAAAAGGTTTTTTTTTAATTTCCTTTGTGTATAATAGTGCCTTAAATTATAGTGAATTACATATATAATTATGAGTGTTATAAATGAACATCTATATTTTATAATTATTCATATTTAGGTTTGTACAAGTTGAAACTTATTATTAAAAAAAGCATAAAATAACAAAAATCTATATTCACATATGCACGATTTATATTTCATACGTGCAATTACTTAGAAAGCTGAAGTCCCAAAAGATACCGCAATCTAAAATCGCATTTGAACCGAGTTCAGTTAGCGAAGTTCTCCGGCGTCAGCAAAGTTGTTTAATTGCGTGTCAATTAGCAGAGAGTGTTGCAGCGATTTATCTACTGCGCACTGATAAGGCGCTGCCAATTGCTGCTAAAATGCAATTTATCTTCACGTTATTTTGAGGCGTATTTTTCGAGCAATGAGATTTTTTTTGTCTGGGAAAATACCAAATCAGAATATATTTCATCAGTCTTTATTATTAGATGCGTGGATTTTTAATTGGGAAAGTGAAGGGTGGTCTTGGCCCAAGACTAGGAAAGAGAAGTCAGAACAAAAAAAAAAAAAAAGTGTGCAATGGTCACTTATATTGACCTGAAAATCGTTGACCGGATAGGTTAGTTAGCTCTAAATAAACCTTGTCGGACAGTATAAATTACGTTTTCTTGAAATGAGACCAGTTAAAGTGCCACTAATCTATAAATAGACGATAGAGAATAAAGGAAATGCCTGATTACAGCTTCTTTACGGACTTTGATGGTGAGGATGAAGAGCAATCAAATAAACGAACTTTTCAACTAACAAGGAATTAAAACCTGAAACACTGAAGCATGTGGACGCAAGTAATTGCAAAAAATATTTGTTGCTGCAGATAAAACTAATATTGCACGGTATCCTTGGAGATTGCTTTTATAAAAAGGAAGGAGAGAAATAGTCGCGTAATTTAAAAACACAGATACTTAACCTATATTTTGTTCACATTAAGATTATAGATTGCAATAAAACTAGCTCACTGGTTCTTTTCGTTTTTATTGGCGACGTTTCTTTTCATTGTTCCGTCGCGACTCGACTTCTACACAGCAATAAACGTGAAATAATACCTAGTTAGTTTTAATTTCCTCATAAAAAGATACAGACTGCCATGTACAATATCTTCACTCTTTTGCAGATAAGGTTCTTTTGTGGATTATAAAATTGAACTAAGAGGATTAGTTTAAGTACCATCAGTTGTAGTACTTTTTGCTAAAGATTATGATTTCATCCCAGGTAAAATTTTAGGAAGCGGGTGCAATCTTGTCATTTATTTTTTTTAAATGCCTGAAGAATAATGGTTGGTTATCCTTATTACATACTCACTTTATTTAAATAATAATAAGCGTTGACTGGTAGATAAAAGTCTCCACGCGTTGCACAATGGGTGCGACGGCGACGTCAAAGCCGACCCAGAAAGAAGTGGAAAACGACTTGGACCCTTTCTTTTTTCCGTGGTAAAATCATCCAATGAGTCCCGGACCCAGGGCGGAACGGGAGACACTGTCTGACTTGTACTGACTAAAATTCACGGTAATGACCGACCTCAGACTTGGACCCATACCGTGAGAGTTGGTTCGAGGTGACTCTGGACAACTATTATTTATAAACTTTACATAATCCAAAGTTCTGCCTAAGTAACTCCCCATGATATGAACAGAACATCCCTTAAACTTAGCAGCCACAAGTCGTAGTCGACATTCTAAGTTAAACCACTATGTAGCGTGTTACTACGTAGCATATAATATATTTGAACAATCCGCAGAGCGCAGCTGTTGCCGCTGCCAACTACAGATCTGTGTACAGGGCTGCTCCCAAGAGACTTCAATTTAATTAACTTATTTTTTTTTACTTTACATTAAAATGTTTAAAGACTAAAGTAGGGTATTAAGGACGGCTTCTTGTAGGTCTAGCTCTAAATTTAATTATGAAAATAATTCTTGATTAGCAGATGTTAAAGTGATGCTTTGAAGAGACATAGAAAAGATCTATAAATTCCATAGTTGATATCATTAGTTGATACTAAATTAATTCCTTAATTAACATATCACGTCGTCACAGGATCACGTTTACAGAATGTAATTAAAAATTGGTGTATGTCGAAGACCACACGACCGAAGTGAAAACTTATTGTGTCCCATTCCTGAGCAAAGATCTCCTTCAGCTCCTTTCACTATAAGTTTCATTACTAGACGTGAAAATAACAGTAGCTATAATAATATAATACCGATCCATGATAGTTTCCTCTTCCGTAAACAGATCAGTATTCTGATTCCGCCATAAGGAAAATCATTAACATTAAACTGCCCGAACATTTGGCATTCTATTGCTACTTATGCAATTGTTTCTTCCCCTTTTCCCATAAAATGTGTTTTGTTTGCATTTCCTAATGCGTCCATAACGGCAGTGAATGGTTGTGTAGCTAATACGATTGCATTCGAAGCCATTCCCGAACCATTAACTAATAGAGAGTAAAGTGGAGCTTTCTTGATCCTTGCTGTATTTTATTGCAATCTGGAGATGGGGAGTTAGTATTGTTAGTGGAAACTTTTAGCTGTGTTATTGTTCAAAATATAAAGCACATATTGCAACAAGACATGCTATGATCTTTACAGTTATTTTTGTTACGAAAACTGAACCCACTCAGAACAAAAGGGTACTACTAACCTCGCTCCTTCAAAAACAGAACTCCCAATTACAAACACTCAACTTCACTCGTAATCATACTGCAGATATGATAACAAAACCACTTTGCGCCACCTTAATCCCACATCCAATATGGCCTCCACTCCAGCTGAGGATTAAGCCTCATTTCAAGAAAAAATCCAGTTTAAAGATAATTATGGCGCGGAAAAGCTGAGTTGTGCCGCCAAATTAAACCGGTTGAGAGTACCCGAAGCGCCGACAAAGGCGTCCAAAAATTGAGTTTAATTTCAAGAGCGATTTCCTTGTACAGAGTAAAATTAACGTGTGGTGTGGAGAGGTGCTCGTCGCTAATTGTGTGTGACCCTCTCCCCTGCTGTCATGCCCACGTATGTTTGTCCCGACGGATGTTTTAATTACGACCGCCATCGAAAAACTCCCGTTTCCGATTCTATACGTGTTAATCTTTTGTTTGAATTAATACGGTGCGGTGTACCCTTTTTACTTGCGGTGAATAGGAGGAGTCGAGTGCGAGCCACAGAGCGCGCCGCACTGATGAATAAAAGTTGTTATGGCGAGGTTTTACTCAAAACATTTAGATTTGATGCCCAACAGTGAAGCGTAGAACTCAATAATGTAGAAACGAGGAAGAAGAAGTAACATTTTTAGTTTCTGAAATATTTTTGAAATTCCGAAATGCATCGTAATTTAAGAAAATGTAAGTTCATTTTTTCCTGGCAGATTGGAATATAAAAGTAAAAGGAGGGAACAGCTGTCATCTGCCTGAGCAAGCTGTAATCGTCTCACTTAGTTAACTACTCTCGCTCGTCGTATAATGAAAGGGTGACTAGAAGAGAAGCTCTATTTTAATTTTGTGGAGCTGTGACAATGTTACTAAATTATTAACGTACTAAGCGCTCTACTTAGGCAACGTTGTTGTTTGGCAATATTTGACACTTCATGTTTTAAGTTTAAATTTTTATCACTTGCTTTCTGTAGCGTAGACAGGAACAAAGTCTTTGTATTAAAATTAAAATTTGAATATTTGCTCATCTAATTTTGACCAAATAATAGTTGGATTGATTATAATCATACCAGAGAACATTATCTGACTAATATTAGAAAGATCGTATTTAAAATAACATTTCCCACATCCGCTTTTCATCCACTACCCACTAAAATTTCTGAGCGAAACTAAATAGCCGCCAGCTGATTGCCAAACCTAACTGCCTGTATAATAAACAATGTAAACAATAAAATAAACATTAAAAACAAGTACACGGGTGCAGGGAAGGCACTAATTGTTTAATGTATTCAAGTAGCGAGCGGAGAGCGTTCTCTCATTACATTCATTGCGCTGGTATGGTACGCCGGTAGAAAATGCCCCTAATTGTAAATAGAGGCAAACTCATTTGGGCACTTGATGGCGTCTGCCGACCCAGCGGCTACGAGCCAGGAATTTTTAATTTTTATACTCTTGCTCTAGATTGTATTGAATGACCTCAATGGAGGTAGTTTGCGGTTCGGTGCTGAAAGCTGGTTGAGAAGTTTTCGATTATGTGATCACTAAAAGTGTTATAAAATTGTAAAAACAGCTACTATATTACAAAAAATAATCAGAAGGCATTAATCGGTAAAAATACAATACCTAACTATTTATTCTTTAAAAGTAATGATGCTTGAAAATACTTGCTAGTTACGCGTTGATAACAAAAAATATTCTTTGGAATTAAATTAAATCGCTCATCTCGTTACTTTAGGACACAATTTTTTACGTAATTAGCATAATATACTTACTGATTTCATAACTTGTTAGAAGACTCTCCCTTATTTTTTATTGTACTTTCCATTTTATTACCTTGCACTGAAAGAAGTTTTTTTACACTTTCCTAATTTTTTATGGATTTTGAAGCCACAGCTACTTGTTTGTTTTAAAAAATGAATTTTAATCTACTTAAATAGAAAAAAAAATAACAGAGGAAAGAGTGGACTGCCTAGTCTTTTTCCAACTATATTGGGGTCGGCTTCCAGTTGAACCAAATGCAGCTGAATATTAGTATTTTACATGGAGCGATTGCCTAGTGGAAAGCCCAACAGTGGGATAATAATTGCTAAAAAGAATATGAAATAACTTAACCTCACTATTTCTTTTATAATTCGGTACAGCACCATTATGAACGCTGTGAAGGTGATACAAGCGCGGTTAAAAAAACAAAATAACTTGGATCAATCCAAGTTAATATTTTTTTTTTGTTTATTTCTTCTCAAGCCGCATTTAGTGACAGTGCCACTCTGTTCCAGTGACAGTGTACGAGGGAGACACACTGAGCCTGCAGCGCATCAGCCGCACGGAGATGGGCGCGTACCTCTGCATCGCCACCAACGCGGTGCCGCCCTCCGTCTCCAAAAGGATCATCGTTGATGTTGAATGTGAGTAGTACAAGAATTAATTATGTGTTAAAAAGTGAAAACCTTATTTCTCCTTATTAATTAATAATTTATTAATTAATAATTATAGGAATCACAAAAAACGTTACCCCAACCTAGGATTTTTCAAACCCGGATCAACCTTTTGTAAGTCATACAAATATTCATTCCGTGCGGCACTGAACCCGCGACACTCTGGTCGAGCACTTGTTTGTCAACGTTTTGTAAGGGGCTTCATGCAAAAGTGATATAAAACTGCGCAGAAGTTAATCGCTCAGCCAGTACTTACTCTAACGCTACGTTCAATTTAAATTGTGTGAAAACTCTATTCTACACTATTGTTTTCGTTCTGACTTATCCTTATTTGTACTTTAACCAAACTTATCCGATCCAGCGTTACATATCCGAGCGTGAATCAGACATTAGATTGCATTATCTTCGATGAAAAAATAGAATTTAAGCATAACCTGTCGTGTTACTTTTTGTGTTAGTCTATTAGCTATAATTCCATTTGTTAAATAATTTAAATATAAGTTGTCAGAACTTAAATCAATGAAAAACACACTCAATCAAAATGAATGAAACAAGAAAACGCTTCGGTAGATAAAAGGAAAGCTTCAAGTAAAAGTAAATTTAAAACATTATCATAACAAAGTTCGGTTCTGTGCCAAATTATTGAAATATACAGTCTTAAAATCGTGACCAGAAATTGCCCGCTGATTGTCCGGCGCAAGATATTGCTCACTCAGATTCAATCCGAGCAATTGCGTGTAAAATCAGTGGGGATTCGCCGTAATCCACAATAGTCTCACGTACGTACACGACTGTCGTATTACAAGCTTACAGCTTCCAGCTCGTTTTCCATTATGTACTGAGCGAAATTTCGAGCTGTTACAGGGTGGAGTGAATTGGTCGTGACGTAATGCTGTTGCACTATTTTATTTGTTATATACGTATAATAAAAACTATTTTAAGCCTGTGTGGATTCACTCGTGTTAATTGAGAATTTGATAATAGTTTGGGCGTGAAAGGTGACAAAAAACCGACTTGGCCGGTTTTTTGGCAAGTCGGCAAACCGGCACGAACAGTTACGTACATCTACATATAAATACGGGAAAAAAAATCATGAGTGTTGTATGGGAACCCTTTAAGTATTTGTGTTATTCTGTTTTTTAGTATTTGTTGTTATAGCGGCAACAGAAATACATCATCTGTGAGGATTCAAACAGTCTAACCATTACGGTTTATGAGACACAGCCTGGTGATTGACGGGCAGATAGACATACAGACAGCGGAGTCTTAGTTACCGGGTGTTTAGTTTTACCCTTTGGGTACGGAACTATAAATATCTCTTAGATATTTATCTCCTGGGGTGCTAAGACAGGAAACCTCCACGTGCGCCCGTGGACTGGAGTTCCCTCTCGGATACGTCCGGGGGGAAGACCAGTTTTTCGGGCCGGTGCACCCTGGGATGCGGGCAAAAACTCTTCCTTAGGCACTGTGTGCCTAAGGGGTCTCTTTGCCCGTATGCGAATAGCCTGTCGTGTGGACGCTCCAACGCGTGTGCCTCTGATCAGCAGAGGGCACAGCGGCGGAGCGGGCTTGCGGATGGTGAGTAATGGGTAGCTCGCCGTCCGACCAAGGACCAAGCCTGGGTCGGTGACGCGTCGTGTTTCGCGCCAAATGCCTGCTGGGGTCGCGGGTTTTATTTTAACCCAGGATACCGTGGCCCCGGAACGTAAAGGACATCCAAAGGAACACGGGTGGATTTTAGTCAGTAAGAGTCTGAAGAGTCTGACAGTCCCTTCCGCCCCACCCAGGGCGGGAGGACTCATTTGATGATTTTACCACCTAAAAAAAAAAAAAAAAATTTATCTCCTAAATAAATGAGGTACATTATGTAGTAAAGCTCAAAATACTGTCGTTAGTATAAACAAACAGCTAAAATTAAAGCAGTTTGCCGTAACATCGAGTGCTGGTAAATCAGAACATTTTAAATTGTGTGTAAAATCGAGCAGGACCCTCTTCCAGTTGTAATCCACAATTGGCTCACGTCCGCGCGCTATCGGCGCATTACAAGCTTACTGTATTGTTATGTCATTATTGATTTCGACTCAGGCCGGCAAACTGGGCCCGAGACGGCTTTCAATTGACGAACATTTCAATGCATTACAGTAATGTGTATCTAGCTACCTTGTTCTACAGCTGTTTTTGGACTGTTGACAAACAATTGAATTTGATTCTTGCGATATATTGGCACATCTAGACACTTCGTGATTATTTTTATCGTTGACAGTGTGCCGCATATCATTACTTCCCAGAATTTGATCGTTATTTGCTATGCTATCGAATGGTATTATTATACCATAATAATACCATTATTATGGTATAATAATACCATGCTGGGTGTGTTTTTTTCCAAAATCAGCGGGTACAATTCCTGGCCAGGATTATGGAATCTTCAAAAAAAAAAAAACCGTCATAATCGGCCTCGACACACCTTTCAATGTTTTTCGATATTCCTCAGTTTCGGATATAGCCATCTACGCTCAGTTGGAAAATTCACCCTGTATATGGTTGATAAGATTATTGTATATTTTCATTATGGTAATTTTATTGTTCGCAACCTCATCTTCCTGTTTCAATAAATCAATTCATTCAATCATGTTTTCCATTATTCATTAATTTCCTTCAATCTTCGTGAACACTATGTTCTGCTGTAGGTCCCTATAGGTGCACTGACCGACGCGACATCACCGCCTTGCACTGTCACAACTTGCCCCAGTCTCTGTTGATCTACTTAGTTGTTTTATAATCACTGTTCCATAATAATAGATGTTCTATTGTTTTAGAAGTTACAATTTTACGTGTAATAAAGCTAAATGTATTTTTAGTTACAGAATTAGCCGTTTCTAAGGAGGATCGCAGATTTACTGCAGACGCTTTTCCCTTCCATTCCTTTTCATAATTTTTATTAAAAAAAAAACGAATTCACACCAAAAATTTTTTGCGAGCATTCAGAAAAATCGTTTATTTTATGGTAAATTATAAAACAAATGTTTTTTTTTTATTTCAAACTATCTAATATTCATTTTTTTATCAGCTTATACTCGTGATCACAAACTTTTTTTGATGTGTGAAATGACTATAGTAAATGTATTATTTGCAAAAAAAAACTTTCTCCAGTTCATCACACTGACCCAAATTGTAAGTATTCTGAAGGTTGTAGGTACACTCCCTGTCTTTATGGTAGGTATTGATATCAATTTTTGTATTATTAAAAACTTTATGATTTTCTTTTAGAATAAATTCCCCATGCAAACAAACGCATGAACGCTTCATATAACTACAGCAAAGTTTCACCATCAATCTTCAGCGGAACTTGGCAAAGTATTCATTGTTTTAATATCCTTTGAGACCCGCTACCAAGTAATGCACTTTTACATCGCTATTTGCCTTTCGGGTTATTGGAATATCAAACTCATGCTGGAATAAAAATGTATGTAACATTTCCGTGTTTATAAAATTATGGCTTCGTTGAGCTACGTTCGTCTAATTTGCCAAGGCAAGTCTCATTGTTGTAATGATCTCATTATTCTAGCGGTAGAGCTATTATGCATGAGATTCTGGGTTCAAACCCCAAGTCGAGTAAAAATGTTGTCAATTTTTTCTATTGAAACTTTATCAATGGCAGTACAGAATGTAAATTCGTTGATGACAATAAGCTGATCCATTATAAGACGTGTCTTAACCGGTGGCAAACACATTCTGCCTTACCCTAAGTAGAACTTATCTCTTCGGCGTGATGTCTTTGTGTTTCGTAAACTTGAATATCTTGCTTATCTTACTTATATCCTTATTCAATTTAAGCCAAATATACACGGCATGAACAATCGGCAGTAGTGAACTCGCTCACTAATAAAACATAAGCTTCGAAGGTGAGCCCACGCTCAAAAGGGACCTCCTTTCGGATGGCAAGGTAAGAATAGGCTAGCACGTCTCCTGCAGCGCACAGGTGACCTAGTTCCTTCATATTACTGCATATTTTATGACCTGAAGACTTTTATGTCTTTCATTTCCGATGTTATCTACCCTACCAGTATTCGTCATCTGCACGAATAATTTTCATCTTTCTAAAGAGTTTTAAATGAATTTCTGAATAAACCAACCCTCTTTCGATGTTTTAAAATGAATAAAAGCAAAAACATACTGAGATTCAATGGAAATTCGGAGCCGGGTTCCCCTTTATTTTCAATTCTTATTACAAATTGCGGCTGACTAAATAGACGGCGATGTCCCGCAATAATTGAAAGATAATATTATTTTTTCGCGGTGCACGCTCTGACATGATTGTGTCTGCAGATACTTTTTGCTCAAGAAAAGCCTTTGAAATGTTTGCAAGATGAAAATGTAGTTTGCGATTAATCGTCTCTGAACGCTTAAAAAGTGCTCAATTTTTTCATGGCGCTTTTAAAGAGGCGTGTTCTTTTTGAAATTTTCATTGGTTTGTCACAAAAGATTTTTGCGATAAAAATTTCCTCCGATGTGTGTTAAATAAAGTCGTGGCTGTTTAAAATGTGTTGTTCGGTGAGTCTGGTTATGAAAGGACAGTAACGTGTGACAGTTAATTTTTGTGCAGAATTGCAACGGTCAGCGGGAATAAGTGAGTCGTCAGAATAACGGTTATATTCACAGTAAATTGGGGGAAATAAAAACGAATGAACATTTTTGCAATTTTATTCCGTAGTAAAATACCTGTCGTTCTTGATTCTTAAATAATAATAATAATAATTCTTTATTTTCGGACAAATTAATCCATTTGGTTAGTATACAAACAACTTATAAACTATGGTTAGTACTTAAAAACTACCAGAATAAACAAAACACTATATTTTACGCCACAATGGCATGCAGGCGTATCCAATGCCCCAGTAGAGGACTGTCCCATCTGTTTGCTATAGTCTTCAGGATGCTGTTGGGGCTGACGCGTACCCTGTGCATGATGGAGGCGCAACGTTTTCGTATGATGGCATGAAAACCATCTATGCCCGCCTCTGCGAACATGCCAGAGGCGCTACAGTAGCGCGGCAGCCCCACCAACACCCTGAAAGCGTTATTGTATTGAACGCGCAGAGCGTTGTATGCCCTCCGCGTGTAGTTGACCCACAGACCGCATGTATAGAACGACTGACAGTACGCTTTAAATAAAGTTACCTTAACGTCAGTCGAACATTTCGCAAATCTGCGGGCCAACATATTGCAGCGGACAGCCAACGCCCTGCGCTCACGCTCAATATCTAAGCCATCCCCTAGGTCCTCGGAAACCCAGTGGCCCAGATACTTGAAAGATGTGACTTGGTTTAAAGGACTTCCGCAAAGTTTCAGCTGTGTTGCAATCGGGTATGTTTTAGTGCCTGCCTTAAATACCAATACTTCACTTTTCTTAACATTGTATCTGAGCCCATGGGCCTCCGCGTACCTCTCACATATCGTAAGCAGGCTGATCATCGAGTTGATCGATGGGCTCAGCAGCACCATATCATCAGCGTAACTAATATTGTTAACACATGTACCATCTACATAACAACCTTGATAAGTGCTGCTGAGCTCAGCGATCAACCGGTTTATGTACAGACTGAAGAGCCGAGGAGAGGTCAGGCCACCCTGTCTCACTCCACACTCCAGCCTATACTCATTCGATAACGAGCCTGCCCACCTGACACAGTTGATTTGGTTGTTATACCAATACCTTAGCATTGCTATAACTCCCCTATCCACCGTCGTATCTTCTAACAGCTTCTGCCACAGCAAGTCATACGACACCATATCAAATGCTTTGGATAGGTCTAGGAAACACGCATTAACAGGCGTTTTCCTAGACGTATAATACTGGACAGTATGCTTGAGAGACAGTATGGCACTCTCTGTTGAGAGTCCCGGTCGGAAGCCGAACTGTGCATCATGCAAATCAACACGGGTTGACATATGCCTATCAAGCAAACTGTCCAGCACCTTAGCAATGACAGTAGCAAGTGATATGGGTCTATAGTTCCCTAGGTCTGATGTGTCTCCAGTCTTATCCTTTAAAATAGGCACAACCACAGTTTTCATTAGATCGCTCGGCAGATGAGCATGGCTTAGACAGAGCGAGAAGAACATCGCCAGCACCCTGGGTAGATGAACTCCCGCATGCCGCAGGTGCTCGATGCTGAGGTTGTCATGCCCCGGCGACTTCCCCCTTACCATGTTTCTTATGACGGTAGCAACATCTTTCGTTGAGAACCTGAAGTCTAACTCCGCCAAACAATCCTCAGCATCGACCGCCCGCGGTGCTGGACCTAGAGGGGACTCGACTTTAAAATGTTCCACAAACAAGTTCGCTATAGCGTTGGGTTCATGTTTCCCCGCTACACTCACGGGCACACCCGGCCTGGGATTCAATCTGTTGGTGTTTTTCCAGAACTTTGAAAAATCTTTAGATTTGTGATTCTCGGCTAGAATATCCATTTTTATTTGATTTTGGTTATTCTGACACCATCTTAATTTTGATTTAAAGATCTTTCTAGTGTCGCACATATGTTTGTATACCTGACCGGAAGTTGGTTTCCCCGCAACACTCCAGACTTGAAATGCAAGCCGGGCATCCGCGTGAGCCTGCTTAACATGCCTATTCCAACCTATAACACGTTTGCCCCTAGTTCCCCCTTTTGCGCCCACACTGCTGGTACATTGGGCAGCCTCGGTAAGTATACACACAATGTTTTTGTACATATTATCCAATATAGTTTTGTGACGAACATTTGAACAGAACCCACTAGCACAATCTGTAAATTCTGTGGGAAAATTGATTTCCTTTAACTTAGTGTGACAAAAGTTTTTATATTTATCAATTTGACTAGCGTCCCGTTCACCCCACATTGTACCATTTTTGACATAATTAGGCGTTACAACTGAAGGTCTTATCATATTAAAATTACATTGTAATTGTACCGGCATGTGGTCCGACCAGTATGTGTCATATAATACAGTCGCACTGATTAGAAAACGCCTTGCAGCGTCCGTCACTACACAGTGGTCGAGCCAGCGGTGGCAACCGTGCGCGTCACTCACAAAAGTGTACGTACCTGGCGGTAGTAAGTCCAAGTCCGCACAGGTCCAGCTCTGCTCCGCACAGAAACTCAACAATTCACTACCGAATAGCTCACCAGGATGAGCATTAAAATCTCCAAGGATTATCACTGATTGCACATTTTGACTTTCCACTATCGCACTAATTTCACTAAGACAGTCCGTGAACTCAGTAAGGTTATCGCTTGAGTTCGTTGGCATATATACCGAGAAAATGAGTATGGAGCGATCCTGGGTCACTATCTTGATAGCTATAAGGCGCACGTTACCACAGTTAATTACTGTGACAGATGGAATCAAACTCTTCCTCCACAACAATGCCAGGCCTCCATAAGGCCTACCGCGAAGTACTCCCGCCGAGGTGTCGACTGCCGAATTGCCCGTAAACGCAAAATCATCGCTGATTTGACCCAGAAAGGCGATGTCATGCGGCAAAAGCCAGGTTTCTTGCAATGCGATAACGTCGGCCGCTACACACAGACGCCTCACACAGTCAACAGATCTTTTAACACATTTACAATTGAAACTTATTATAGTTGTGTTATCCATTTAAATATTGCTGGTATTCACTCTCTTTTTCGAAAAGTCTATAAATCTGCGATACGATATACCTTCAGGCCAAAAATCATCCCTCATAAAAATTTCATATTTGTGTTTGGGAATCGAGATTTTATATGCATCATAGCTTTTAGGTATCTTCATTATCATTTTCTCAATTATCACAGAAATTCCTGTTTTTGCTTTAACATAATCTGCGATGTCATTCTGTGTCACCTGTTTATCCACATGATAGATATATAAGACTATTTGCTCATTGGCTGCCCTAAATTTGTTCTTGGATTCTGTAACCGCTTTTCCAATATTTCCAACAAATCGATTTTTCGTTTTCTTCTTTTGTTTCTGAACCAAGGTCCACTCACCTTCACTAACTATCTGAGCAAGCGTTTTGTTGGCTTCTGGTTCCGGCGAACATTGGGCGGTCGCTGCGGCCGTGTGTCCCGCGCACCACGCAATGTTGTTGTTATCATTTTTCTGCGATGCCACCGCCTGTCTAGGCTCGAAGTTGTTATCGACGCACAGATGTGAGCCTAAATTCATTTTACCTTGCATCCGATCCAATTCATTTATTGACTTGGTGTTATTATCCAGTATGTTCTGATCCGTTAATAATGACGAGTTGTGGGTAGGCGGTGATACAGTTTCACTTTGAATTATCAACGACTGATCCGATGTATTTTTTTGAATAACAGGAAGAAGTTGCAATCCCATGGGCCCGCTATTATAATCACAACTGTCCATCATGTGCGTTGCACCTCTTCGTCTTGTGTTAACATACGAATGACAAGGACTTTTTACACTCGTAAACTTTTTTATATCCGCTATGTCACGCTTGATCGCTTCAAATTGAGTAGAAGATACATATTGTGATTTTATTTCTTCCATTTCACTTCTCATTCTTGTTAGGTCTTTCAATAATTTTGTCACGTCAACATGATCAAATAACACCGGCGGCAGTTTATGCAAATCTTTTGCAACAAAAACCGGTCTGTCATTGGGATGAGTCACTTGTAATAAGCTGATAATATCATCGATCTCACGTAACTTTTTCCCATCTTTCTTTCTTGTAATGTTGCGTTTTGAAGTTGTTGTTATAGCGCCAAATAATAAGTTCTTTGCTTCCACAATATCACTATCCGAGAAAGCACTTATGCATATCCTACTTAGACTTTCTTCGTCCATAATATCCAATTTATTACACATGAAGGCTAACACTTCGTTAATAACGACATTACAGTTCGCACATTTTACTACATTAGAGGAATTCATCCTGCACTTAATTACACACGCACGCTACGTCCGCTCGGCAATACGCGTGGCGCGTCACTGATGAATTAAATTATGAAAGGATTAAAGATCTCTTTATTTTATGCAGTGTGGCAGTCTCGGAATATCTAACAATGTTCACAACTTGAAAATTCCCTCTCACGATGATATCGTTTAAAATTCCTCTCACTTCGCATAAAACATGAGCGATACATGTACATGTATTTTTGCAAAAGTCACGCGTTTGCTTTACCCAACATAATTAATATCAAGTTCTTTTTGTGATGACATCATAATAAGATTAAGGCATTAATCACATATTCAATTATATACTAAAAATAAAGCAGTAAAGTCCTAACTTCACGACGCCATGAAATTTTAGTACCTCATCTAAATAAATAACATATTAATATAAACGCAGTTACAGACAACACAAAAAGCGATAATGAAGTCGTAGGAACATAAAAAAAAAGCAAACTTTATAAATATTTTAAAACGTCGTAGAATATTAAAGTGTATTACTGAAACGAGTACCTCGTGAAAATTGCCACCATAAACTCGAGCGTTGTGAATTACGTTTTCAAAGTGTGGATTTTATTATCTGAGCGTTATGTGAAAAATCGTAGGGCGGCGCGTTCGGGCGCAGTCGGCAAACTTCGGGCCGATCCATCATTATTGAAAGTTTATAAATTGCTTCCTTCAAGTTTGTATGTACTTGCAGCTAGTCGCAGTGCTGCTTCAATTGATAACTTATAGTTGTATTATAGACTTGTTTGTCCGGCGTAAGCGAGTTTGAAAATAAGAAACTGTTACTTGTTTGCATTTACTTTATCTAGCTATCTCAACTTATCATAATAACGATGATATAACAATTAAGGTTTCCGTAGCATTCATGAATAAGTTCACAAGCAAAACAATCCCTTATTTAATTACATGTATTCCAAGTATTTACCTTCCAACCGCATCACACGTTAGAATCACATTCGCATTTCTCTACTACTAGCACTCTAGTGCCTACAAGTGTACGAGTAATTACAGTTCGTCGAATGCCACCGTAGTAGTCCATTTCTGTCTATTAGCTACAGCTTTACATACTATCACGCCTGTCATTTCAAAGTGGTAGACAGATGTGTGCCATTTGTTGACCCATATTTCGTCAGTTATCTTTAAGTGTCGTATATGATATGAAGACTCCAAGTTACTACTAAAGAAATTCCAAAACAACTTCGCCTACGGTTCGGCTGAGAATTCCGCATTAAACATGTCCTATTTACAAATTTCGGTGGAAAAACTCAAAGATCAAACCATCTACAGGTAAAACTTGCAACCACTATACCGACGAAGACGCTTTACTAATGTAAATTATATTATAAATGCGTTAGTTTGGGAGGATGGATAGATGAATATTTGTTACTCTTTCAGATATAAACTATTACTGGACAGATTTGGATGTTAGGTACACAGATGGTTTAGAAAAGTATCCCATGTAAAGTATCGCATTAATTCTTTTCATCCCGGTAAGACGTTGTATTGCCTCAACAAGAATCATCACATACAGTCCATGTCTTCAAATTCTTCATCGTCATCAAGACATCGATCATGATCATTACAATCGATCATTTCTTAGTACATATTCTAACTACAAACTACAACGGTACATTCTGCAGGCCTTTTGTTGAGGGCACTTCAATGGGCCGCTAAAGCCATCTTAAAGCATTGTTGTATAATCTATGATGGTATTAATGCTTCGACAGATATCGCTGCTCAGTTACCTGAAAATATACCTATACCCGTATAGTTTGGTTGAATGAATATTTGTTACTCAATCATCGGGTGCGTGGGATCAACCTCTTATAGCGGTCTACCCCGGGCAACAGTGCTACCGGCCACTTTTAACCTTTTTTTTTCTTAGTAAAATCATCAAATGAATCCTCCCTCACTGGACGGACTGTGACCTTCAATAGCCCTTAACCTTCTGGGGTCATGGTTACCTGATAAAACAATCCCTTGACCCCGACAGTCTCGCGACCCCGGTACTTGTAACCTGTGGTGATGACTCCGCGGTCTCAAACGCAGTGGTAGGCCTCGCCAGAGCAGTCAAGCTCGCTCCATCTTAGGCGTGATCTTTGCATCTCGGGTAGTTCGAGGCTGAGCAAACTCACTTAAAATAATAAACTAAAACGTCAGCACGTCTGAACGGATTTTTATAACTTTTGGCTCAGAGTTGAGTTAAATTAGTCTGGAATAACACATAGGATATCTTTGATCCCGTTATTATTTTCCCGTGGGATAATTGACATATACGCGGGAATAACATAGTAAAATCAAAATATGTAGATACATTTTAAATCTAGGACGAATATTAGCAGTATTAGTTGATTTGTTCTATTTACCTTTTGATACCATTTCTCAAGACATTATTTAGTTGTTCCAATTTTCTGTTTCCAATTTATTTATCTAATTTAAACTCAATTCAACTTAGCCACATTTTGTTGGATTAAAACTTACATCTAGAATTCTAGACGGACGGTTTTGCTACAAAACTCATATTTTTGTGTAATCTGCCTCACGGATCCATTTGTCCATTTCACAACCGTTTTGAGTCATACAAACAGTAATACAAACTTCTGCCCGGGGTCGTGTCACTGTGAAATTCACTTTGTGGAATGTTACCGGTATTTCCTGTTTTGTAAATTTATTTACAACATAATTATGAGAATCAAGTAAGTAGGTAAAAAATTTCATTTGGGTAAGTTATGATTTTGAAATCTGAAAAGAGCTGTGTGTGAAATATCTGGTCAATAGACTTAAAATAAAACATTTTATTCTCGTTTACTACTATGCTTTACTTTATTGTGTTGACGAATTTTTCTTGTATGTATGTTTTCAAAAACTACATAGGTATTTGAAAATTCTTTCTCCTAAAAAAAAATTACGAGTGACATAAGCTGTATTTTATTTGTAAATTGCTACCTTTAAATTGGCGAGGGGGTACTAGTATTATATAATTGTGATCAAAATTTACTTTTTTTTATTTAGAATAGGTTTGTTCTTTCCGTCAATCTAGCCCAAAGACAAAGATGAAGCCTATAAGATGTTGTAGGCTCACCCAGAAAGAATTGTAACTCCTGCGCATGGGATCGACACGCTGTCACCTCAAGAGATAAATACAAACGCTAGCAGGTCAACCTACACCATTTTGTCAAATTTCGAACTTTAACCTTCCCCTATTCTGATAAGGATGAAAATCTATTTAAGAAAGAAGGATTGAGGAAGGTTGACCTGCTGGCGTCTTTACATACATTAATATTTCCAAGATTTAACAAAACAGTTCAACCATTTCTTGAACGATAAATGTGTACACGTATACAAATTCATGTTCAGTCTACCGAATTCACATCACTCAATCGCAAGTTGATCCATCGGTATCTCGTGCTAACCTATAGCCTGAGTCGGCGCTATCTATCGACTATCTATCCATCACCGGTCTCAAAGCGATGCACACGTTTACACTGCGTTGGAGACAGCGTAATGTATCTCCGACAGGTTATATCGTCGTAAATATTGTGTTGGTAGACCGTTTGATGAACTTGTTGGTGTAGTAATCGTGAGTGCTGAGCATGGAGCCTTAGTAGGTTCGATTTCTTGGGTGATCACTAAAATCCAACGCTGTGCTCTGGGCCCCATATAACACAGCATCCTGCTAGTTTGCTTATGATAAGTTCTTTATGTTCTATTATTCTTTATTTTACTTTGTAAACGTTTTGCATTTGTAGGGACACAATGTAAACGTGGAAGGCAGAACGCTAGGTAAGCATAAATGCATGCGAGCGGGACGAATGAACGGCGGGGCAGTTACTGCACACTGCTCCGAGCGGAAGGTTGTCTCAACGGGACTCTGGGGAATAAACGTGGCTACGCATTACCTACAAGCAGAGTGTTTGATTCTGTGACCCCACAACCTTCCTCAGCTCGACGAGGCAGTACTCAAATAATACCACCGGAGTCAATCCACCCAGTGGGAGGACCCCTAAACATTCATTTATGTTTCAGATTTACTATGCTTGCTACTCACTTTTTTTATTCCCAGGTAGGTCTCAGTGTCCGAATCCAGTCCTTTCTACTCCTCCCAAAGCTCTCAGGACTCATTTGATGATTTTTACATCCCTAGGTGTTATTGAGTTTTCCATTCCTTTACAGCTTGGATTCAGGATTCGTGTTCACACCTACTATTTGATACTTAAACATAAATGACAAAATGTGACATTTAAGAACACCCCTGCTTTCCGGGAAAGAATAGCGTGATGTGAGCGTTTGCCAACTTGTTTTAGCCAATTAAATTGTAAATCTAACATCCCAGTTTTTCCCGGCTCGTGCTTTTTATTTATTTCCATGCATTTTTAAAACTATGGTTCTCGAGTTTCGGTCAACAATTAGATAAAAATCCCCTTTACTTTCAGGCAGTGAAACGAAAACTTTTCCTTTGGCATAGGTTTTATGAAAACATGGCAACACTGACCTATCAAAATACAGTGCTGCGTAGTTATTTTTGCAGCTGAATGACATTTTCAGGAGGGCACTTTGGTTGACATTTATTAAATTGTCTCTGTGCTGAAAAATCAGCATTGCGGCGTAAACTCAGAATTTGGTCATACGCCAAAATATCTTTGTATAGCTATAACAGAGGCTTGTCTAATCACAAACTCGAAGTTATTTATAACAATATACAGATTAAATCAGTTTTTAGCTGTGGTTTTTAGTAAAAAAAGATGTCTGCCACTATAAACGTGGCTCATAACCTCGAGGCCAGGCAATAAAAGTCTCATACAACGTACTTTAATGTGGGCGGTACTTATTATTTTATCATTTTACCTCTTCAACTCTTTTATATTCTTTTAAATAAATCTTGAGAGTGCCTGGATGATACACTTGCTGAGAGAAATTTGATTTTAAAATATTATATAAATGGCGCCGTCTATGAAGATAATCCTTTGTATAAAGTTCATGCAAAATTCTTGCGTCGTTGATGGACAATAGAGTATAATATATTATAAAAGAAAGAACAGATTTATAGAACGAATTTCTAAAATGTGTCTATTCGTTGGAAACATTCAATAGCTGTTTGAGTTTTTAATAAATAAATAGGCATTACATTTAAATTATTGAAAACAAATTATGAAATGTGTAAGAATTAAAGTAAGAAAGAAATTGTTTACTTACTTAATGACAAAATTGCAAACTTTCAAATCAAATGATAAAGATATAAGGCGAGCTAAAGTCACAAAACTTTGGATATATATTACATAGCTGAAGTTCTAATAGAGCACACACTGCAACTAGTCTTTTGGGATTGAAGCTGGAGTGGAACTTAACTAATTCTTTTAATAATATAATGTCCGTTTCCTATGGTCGTGACTAACGAACCGAAAGTTAGACTTATACTTAGGTTATAAACCGAATGGAGTTTTGTTGAAAGTTTTACATAATAATAAAAAAAAACCGGCCAAGTGCGTGTCGGGCCACGCACAGTGTAGGGTTCCGTAGTTGCCCATCACAATACTTATTTAATAATAATAATAATAAAGTATTTATTTCACGAAAAACATAGTACTTTGCACTGTTAACATTGTTTGAAAATATTATATACATTGATGTGCAATATTAGACTCTATCTTTTAAACTAGGACTTGCCTGTATCTTAAAAGACAGGGTTCAGCCAAATGGACTCAGTTAATAATTCACAATCAAAAACAAGTGAAAAACAGTGTCAGTGATTTGTACGAACAGCTATACAGAAAAAAAAGAACAAATAAAACCGAAAAATAAAAAAAGACAAAATATAAACTAATCCTAGGTGACACAACAAGTGTGAATGACAACAGTATTAATGCGTGTGTGTATATGGAGTGTATGTGAGTGTGTGTGGGTGGGTGTGTCGATGTAGGTGTGTGTGCGAGTGTGTGTGTGTGCGCGTGTGTGTGTGTGTGTGTGACTGTGTAAGGTTAGATATAAAGTACGTAATGTGATCAGTGAGTATGTATGTGATTTTGTATTAAGTTATGTAAGTTAGCAGATTCTCTGTAGCCACATAGTCCTGCTGTAATAGCCATTGACTTATTTTTTTCTTTAACATAAATCTATTTAAATCCAGTATTTTTAGTTTTTTGTGCAGATTTTTATATACATGCTTACTTAAAACATAAAATTGGTGTTGGGCAAAAGAAGTTTTGTGTTTAACGCCTGACGGAACATTTGTACGCTTTTTAGGGTCTGATTTGGGCATGGATCTGTGAGTCCTAAGTACCGTCTGCAGAATGTACAGTTGTCTAACAGTTAAGACCTCACAGTCTTCATAGAGTTGTTTGGTTGGGTATTTGTATGGCTTTTTGCACATAACCTTTAGTACAGCTCTTTGAGCTCTCTCAGCTCTCAGCAAGTTGGTTTTTGATGCCCCACCCCACGCAGTAATGCAGTATCCAATTACTGACTGACATAGAGCAAAGTATACCATCCTCAGGGTGCCCATATCAGCGGGATCTCTTAACGATTTAAAGACGTAGATAAGCCGCAATGTTCTGGATGTTATCATGTCGAGCTGTTTGTCCCATCTAAGGTATTCGTCAATTTGTAAACCTAGATATTTGACACTATCCTTATGCGAACTAACTAAACTGATTCGCTGAATTTTATTTTAAAAAGAAGAATTTTCAAAATCGGTCCAGGAGTCTTTGAGAAATCGGGGAAAATATATAAAAAAAAAGATTACGACGAATTTAGAACCTCCTCCTTTTTTTGAAGTTAGTTAAAAATAGTTGACGATAAAAACCTACCTATCCCCAAAAAACATACCGTAAAAACATACCTATTAAAGCTGTAAAAATAAAGTTGACAAACTTACATTTGCAGTTGAATGACATGTTCTCCGATACATTTTGTTTAAGAAAATATGTTATCCAAGTACATTTTATAAGTTGGTCGACTATTACTCGTAAAGTTGTAAAGCCTACTTAGTCATGATAATTTTCTTTTCAACTTCACACCCCCAAACATAACCGTTTAGCTGGTAGAGGGGGGGGACACTCGAGTCGAGCAAAATTTAGCACTTTAAAGCTTAATATTTCACAAACGAATTTTTTTATCAAAAAATTGTTTACGGAAACTATCAATATTTTTTAAAGACCTATTTAATGATACCCCACACTAAGGGTACGCGAGAAAAAAAAAAAACATCCCCACTTTACGTGTACAGGAGGTACCCTAAAAAAAAATATTTTACGAGATTTTATTTTACCACTTTTTCGGCACAACAAATCTGTATATTTATACCAAATTACAGCTCTCTAGTACTGTGCGCCTCTGAGCTAAACTGCGGACAGACGGACGGACGGACGGACGGACATGGCGAAACTATAAGGTTCCTTGTTGACTACGGAACCCTAAAAATGAACTTTAATATAACGTATTATAGGTTTAAAACGATTGAAAAAGAAGTACGCAAGTACGTTGTTTGGTTGATGTTTTGTCGGCACCACATTAAAATAATCCGTACGTTTTATATTATTTTTGTTTGTCTGCCTTTTACCTTTTCACAGTGAAATAGCACACACATGGACCATTAAATGGGTTAGGACATAGCAAAAATATTTTTTGCGCCGTAATACTTTACTTGGTATTTTATTCGTTGATTCGCGATTATCTTACGATGAATCTGTAAAGATTTGACATCTAGATACCTATTTTTCGCTTTGCTGAAGCCAGTCATTAACCATTACTTCTTTGTTCCAGTTTCTCCAATGATCTGGGTGCCAAACCAGCTGGTGGGGGCTCCGGCGGGCACCGACGTGACGGTGGACTGCCACACGGAGGCACATCCTCGGGCCATCTCCTACTGGGTGTACGACAACGTGATGGTGCTGCCCACCAAGAAGTATGCCATCAATACCGAGGAGAACTCCTACAGGTATGGAATTATGGACTTTTGAGATTATTTGACGCTGTTGTACGCGGTAGCAACTGGATAAGAGTAGTTTATGATCGAGTGAAACGGCTTGCGATTAGAGAGGCCTATGTCCAGCTTTTGGCTGCTTTTGGCGGATGATGATGACGTATCGTTTTTTTTTTTTTTAAGTCTTCTCCGGTCCCTACAGAAGATACTTAAAGGCGTTGATTTTCAGCGTGTCTTACAAATAACTTACAATCTAATAAAATATCAAAACTAAATAGTGAACCATTGCCTATATTTATTTAAATTCGTAAGAACCTAACAATAGTGAATGACACTTATCTTTGAAATAAAATATAACAGAGTAATATTTGTATATGAGTAGAAGAGAGGCATGACGTCACAACGAGCTGTTACAAGCGACGCGCGGCGGTACATTACAAAATTAATTTGAGCTCCCAAACGTTTCTGTTAATAGTTCTAAACGTTTATGACTACTCTCGACACTACTTTACAGCTCCATAGAGAGAAATTGTAATTAGCTTCATATAAAATGAATGGAAATTTTATTTGTTGAGTTATTTAACTTTTATTTAAGGACACCAAAATGATGGTTATTACGAGTATTCGATGACAAATAAAGACTGCGAAGAATATTTCTCCTTTACTTGCATAGTCATCATCAGCCTATTAATGTTCCCACTGCTGGGACACAGGCCTCCTCTCTGTGAGAGGGAGTGGGCCATAATCCACCACGCGGGCCCAAGGCGGATTGGTGGATGTCACATGTCTTCGAATTTTTGGTTCTAGGACATGCCGGTTTCCTCACGATGTTTTCATTCACCGTTTTGAGAGCAGTGGTGATGAAATAAATTACACAAAGTAATGCGCCTGCCTGGATTCGAACCCACGACCTACAACTCGTAAGTCGGGGCCGATACCACTGGGCCACCACTGCTCTCTTACTCTCTACTTGCATAGTATGTAACTAATAATAAAAGAACGTCATGTCTAGCATTTTTATGAAGGTTTAAACAAATAAAACTAACGATCTATCTGTCAGTTATACGAGTATATTCTCATCTGACTGGTTCCCGAAATTATTGTACTATCTCAATCCAAATATCTTTACTTTGATTTTGGCAGCCAATTGGAAAAAGACTCGGGTAGGCAAAATCAGTCGTTGATTGGTTAAAGACAAATAATTTCCACCGTGAATGCATTTGGTTTCAAATCTTTATTTCTGGTAGTTATTGTTAGAAAGAAATGATTTCTAGCCTTCATGATCAGAATCACGAGTATAAGCTATAACAATTAAATTCAGCAAAACATTTCTACAAAATCCAGGTAGGTATATTATTAATATTAATTTTCAACTTACTATCACAGATTTTCCACGGCACCCTTTTGTAATATTTCATATTAAATCGCCGGGAGATATGCGTGACAATGTATTTATCGCCGGCAAAGGGATTTATTGAGCACGTCACATCATATTAATATGGCCGGTCAACTGTTCCCTGTAATAATTCACTTGCGTATGAGCCTGCAATATAGTGCTGCATCGCGGACCATTACATTAGTTTTAAGCCTGAAAAGATAATTTCAGTGAAACATTTTCATTTTTAATTTTATCAACAATTTACGCCCGCAGGTTTGCTCGAATAATAAATATGATTCTTTTAGAACATGTTGATGTTACCAGGAAGAAGTTTTATTGTTTTTTTTTTTACTGGCCTTTTGGTCCAGTGGTTAGTGACCCTGACTGCTATGCCGGAGGTCGTGGGTTCGAATCCCACCCAGGACAAATGTTTGTGTGATAAGCACGATCATTTGTTCTGTGTCTGGATGTAATTTATCTATAATTATGTATGTATTTAAAAATATATAAGTATGTTTATCAGTTGTCTAGTACCCATAACACAAGCTCTGCTAAGCTTGGGACTAGATGGCGTTGTGTGATAGTTGTGGAATATTATTATTTTATTATTATTATTGAAATTATAAAAAAAAAAAAAACAACATGGTGTCCTTAGTTATGACTGTGGCCAGTAAGACTTAAATTTTGACAGAAAAAAAAATCAATTCACTAAGTGCCAACCCTTTATTTATTTAATGTTAGGTTCGCGCTTGTCCACTATTTCGCCTAATTGTAAGCGAATATGGTCGACAGAAAGACACGCTTGCCTAGAAGTAACCTGTTCATTCTTAACTTGAATACCTCAAGGTTATAGCTGTCGGGAAATACAGATGCCGGCAGGGAATTCCACTCCTTAGCTGTGCGTACAATAAAGGTATTGGCAAAAAGCTTTGAACGTACCGGAGGGATGTCCACCAAATATCAATGGCGCATTGCCGTACGTCTCGTAGTCTGATGATAGAAAGGGCCAGGCGGAATCAATTTGTGCAGTTAATTTGGATTTTCATTTGGAATAAATTCTGATACCCAACAATAATTTCATCTTTATCAAACGAAAAGAGAACTCTCCAAACATTGAATCAGCAACACAGACTTATCAAAACCACAACAGAAAGCAGTAATAAATAATAGACTAACAAACTTGATGAAGTCCTACGCTCAACTAAAAGCGAGGCGGGCGGCGCCGCGGGCGATCCTAGTATAGCGCAAACAAGAAAATTATCCGCGCCATTTGCAAAGGTCTCTTGTTAACGGAGCCGGTCGGTAATAAATTTGAATATTACAAATCCATTATGGCTTGTTATTATAATCGTGTTTAAGCTTACAATGCTGTTTGGGATTGGCTGAATTTTTGATACGCTCGTGGTTATTTATGTTAATGTTTTAATTTGGTTAGGCCGTGTTGTCGATTCGTGGAAAGGGACGGTATGGGTTTTGATTTATCAGTAGCCGCAGGCGTATGTGCGTTAGTACAGCGGGTAAGTAGGTACTTAGCATCAGTGTTTTAGTTTTTAGTACGTATAGAATAATTATATTATTGATATTATGTTTTGATATTGATAATTAATATAGAGCAGTGGTGGCCCAGTGGTATCGGTCCCGACTTACGAGTTGTAGGTCGTGGGTTCGAACCCCGCCTGGCGCATTACTTTTGTAATTTATTTCATCACCACTGCTCTCAAAACGGTGAAGGAAAACATCGTGAGGAAACCGGCATGTCCTAGAACCAAAAATTCGAAAACATGTGACATCCACCAATCCGCACTGGGCCCGCGTGGTGGATTATGGCCCACTCCCTCTCACAGAGAGGAGGCCTGTGTCCCAGCAGTGGGAACATTATAGGCTGATGATGATGATGATGAATTAATATAGGGACCATGGCTGACCGTTTTCGCGAATAATTGATTACACCTAAATGAATGCCGTAACGTAACCATAATAATTATTGTGTTTGCAACAATCGTACCTGGAGGCATTGTCCGAATTCCAACTATGTAATAATATGAGGCATTATTTTAAGCATACTGGCAGAGTTTTTATTGAAAATCTGCCACTACATCCAACTTAAATAATGTTCAGTAAGGGACTTTACCCATGACGCGATGCGATTGCAATTCGATCGATTCCAACTACAAGTGAAAATCAGCCTTACTACTACGATATAATGATGCGATTCGATTGACTTGACGTCGACTTGGCGATCGTGTTTTGTTTTTCATCTACCCGTATTCAACCGTGCATTATATGTGATACTTATTGGTAAGGTTGATTTTCACTTGTAGTGGAATTAGTCGAATTGCGTCGCATCGCGCCATGGGTAAGCTAATGTACAACTATACTTATGTCAAAGCAAAGTGGCGTCATAATACCTCGGCTTTAATTAACATGTCCCAATAAAATGGTAATACATATTATGTAAATAATACAGCAAAATATTAATATCATGTTTAATGCTTAGTACAGGAACACACGTATTACGGGAATTAAATCATAAAGCACTCACATCACATTTACAGTTTTCAAATGAACTACAGTATTTACTCGTTCGAGAGTTAACACTATTATAGGACTTACTATATTTATTCTTTATTTGTATTCTCGCTTCTACAAAAATAAATCTTGCATGTATTTTTCAATATAAAAAGAAAATATTGACCCGTATTTTTCCCGTATCTTTTGTTACGTCAGCCAAAATTGACAAAGATACGACACTTCTAAAAATCACAAAATGTCACTTGATCGGTATACAGGCATTATGACTTCACAAGCGTGAACTCCCGAATTTCAAAGCATTTTACATGGTAACAATATTCAATGATTCCAAAAATTCAATAAATGTTCGTTATTTCTCATTATGTACTATAACTGACAATCTAAACAATTTTCAATTTATTTATGCAGTAGGTAAACTACTCAATCGGAGAGATAATAAAGAGAGACACATCGATAGCCAGCGAAATAATAGATATAGATAAAATAATGTTTTTAAAACACTATTGCATCTATATTATTTCTTAGAATATACACCAGTATTTCTATACACCAAGAGAGAGTAATTCTTTCTTGGTTTATATAGTGGAGTATAATATTAAAAATAATATTAACAAGATAGAAACAACCCTTTTCCGTGTCTTTTCAAACAAAATACATAGGTACTAGACTCTTCCACTCTCCACAAATAGTATAGTATCCATTCTATCTTTCTAACATAACGGTTGATCCACAGAGCGCATATGAAGCTAACAGTGCGGAACCTGCAGACAGGTGACTTCGGCAACTACAGGTGCATCTCCAAGAACTCCCTCGGGGAGACTGAAGGCTCCATCCGCCTGTACGGTAAGTAACATTATAACAGCGGTGCCCAACATTCACCTATGTGAATCACTTGGACGTCTTTATTGTTAGGACCATAATAGAGCGGGAGCCAGGCCAAAATATCGTTAGTGATTTCTTCCCAAGCCATAATTAGTAGACTACATAAGGGAGTCATATCATAAAGATTCGTGGAAGTCAGCTGCGATTCCGTTGGTGGGATAAGCAGCAATCGCCGTTCAAACACGTAGAAAAAATATTTTTTTTTAGTCATTCCCTCCCAACTGAAACCTGGTTTAAATTGAAGATTACCTTGTATCACGAAGAATAAAACCAATCAGCCGACGGTACAATGGTGGAATACACGTCAGCTGGTCACTCGAACATGTAATTTTTTATTTTATTTTCAGTGATTTCCTCTCAACCCAAATTTAACCTGATGAAAGTTTACATGTAGTTAAGGCTAAAAACAGACGTCAGCTGGCTGTGTCTCGGTGGAAAGACCGTCAGCTGATACTTTGAAAATTACAAACAGGACTAAGGCTCTCAGCCTAAATATGCATTTAGTTCAAAGTTTTCAATTCCTCCCTACAGAAAACAAGTTTATATTGACGCTTACTCAATATCACGATGAAAAAATACGTTCAGCTAATGTTTACAGACAGTTATGGATCAAAATACAGAGTTATTCTTATTAAGCTGGGCATCAGGAACATATGTGATTTCGTAAGAGATACGAAAAAACTTATTTAGAAAACTTTAGCTCTTTTTTCAGTATAACAGTTTTAGCGTTTTATTTTTTTGGTCAAGTGTGAATTTTTCACTAAAATGAATTTGCTACGAACAATATTTGGATTATACAAAATGTGAAATACCTTAAAAACTACTAAACCGATTTTCGTGAAACAAACTGTACAATAGTTTTTACAACAAGACCAACACATTAAAAAAAAGTCCATTGCAATAACCCCATAAACAACAAATTACATTTTCAAGTTACGTAATTATGATCAACATAATTATCTAATATCAGATTTATTTTTTAATGCCTTTCGACTCTGTTTCATGTAAAGATCATTTCGTTGTATCAGAAAACAAAAATCAGGATGGCGGAAATTGGTCAAAGGACATCATTTAACATTCATCACGCTCCATACATTTTTTGGGCTTTTCCAAAGTATTAAAAGTCGGCTATGAGACCACCGCTATGACGAGAGGTGCACGTAGTGGGAAGTGCTACAAGATGTAGGTAAATATTGTTTGTAAGGAGACTTTCTTAATATATTTTCTAATCAGATTTTTTTTATGTTATTATTTTGTTTGTGCTAAATTCTTATTATAATACTGTATTTTTCTTATTAGTGCTAATTAAAATACATAATAAATGTAACGAAACTAACTAGAAAATTTTACTAATGTTGATCATAATTACGTAACTTGAAAATGTTATTTTTTGTTTATGGGGTTATTGCAATGGACTTTATTTTAATGTGTTGGTCTTGTTGTAAAAACTATTGTACAGTTTGTTTCACGAAAATCGGTTAAGTAGTTTTTAAGGTATTGCACATTTTGTATAATCCAAATATTGTTCCTAGCGAATTCATTTTAGTGAACAATTCACACTTGACCAGAAAAATAAAATGATAAAATTGTTATACTGAAAAAAGAGCTAATGTTATCTAAATAAGTTTTTTCGTATCTCTTACGGAATCACATATGTTCCTGATGCCCAGCTTAATAAGAATAACTCTGTATTTTGATCCATAACTGTCTGTAAACATTAGCTGAACGTATTTTTTCATCGTGATATTGAGTAAGCGTCAATATAAACTTGTTTTCTGTAGGGAGGAATTGAAAACTTTGAACTAAATGCATATTTAGGCTGAGAGCCTTAGTCCTGTTTGTAATTTTCAAAGTATCAGCTGACGGTCTTTCCACCGAGACACAGCCAGCTGACGTCTGTTTTTAGCCTTAACTACATGTAAACTTTCATCAGGTTAAATTTGGGTTGAGAGGAAATCACTGAAAATAAAATAAAAAATTACATGTTCGAGTGACCAGCTGACGTGTATTCCACCATTTTACCGTCGGCTGATTGGTTTTATTCTTCGTGATACAAGGTAATCTTCAATTTAAACCAGGTTTCAGTTGGGAGGGAATGACTAAAAAAAAATATTTTTTCTACGTGTTTGAACGGCGATTGCTGCTTATCCCACCAACGGAATCGCAGCTGACTTCCACGAATCTTTATGATATGACTCCCTTATGTAGTCTACTAATTATCGCTTGAGAGGAAATTGGTCACGGACATCTGTTACGGGCTCCCGCTCTATAAGGTTCAAGACAAATAAAATAAAGGAGGTGCTTTTTCCCCTATAGTTGTGGCCCAACAATGTACCTTAAGAACAAAGGTACGAAAAAAATCGCAGATTTTGTTCGACATTTATACCTCATGAAATTTTCAATCAAAGAAGCCAAAACTTCCAACCCAAAAAATGTTATCTGACTTGTGATTCATTCTATAATAATGACACTGTCATTCCGTATGGGTTACCTGAGTATATAGTCTGTAGATTCTCTGAACACAGATACAAATATTAAAAAATCACTATCTTCTTACTGCCATTGTCCTATACTACAAGGATTTGCAAACCAATTTGTTCTTATACTCGTATCCTTGGTCAATATTTTAGACCTCTTTATTTCATGTAATACAAAATTTAACACGTTAAATATTATAATTATAATTATTTGGGTTTGCATATTTTTGTGCTAGTATCTATTATACAACTTCAAAAGTTTGAGTCCCTAGCGAGGACCACAATCAGTTGGGAACCGCTGGTTGTGAATCGATGCTCTAACGTCATCATGTATTCTCCTTGTAATTAGAGTAACTCTAGTGCCCGCTAGGAGATACTTAACTTAGGTACCCGTAGGTTAATGCTTGTTACCAATTTGTTACTTTGTTACTTGAAAATGTATTGAATTGTATTAAGAATTAAATATTTCGTAGTTTGAATGTAAAACTGAACCATAAATAGGTTCTAGCAGAAATATTCTTATTGAGATTAAAATAAGTCTTTGCATAAAAGTTGTACACATAATTAATCAATGTTAATTCTTTATGAATAGTGATCGCCAGAATATCTGATTTAATTTTCTTTTCTTAGAAATCCCGATGCCGTCAACGTCACCAAAGGCCACAGAAATGAAAAGCAACGCGAACAAAGAGAGTAAGTTCTTGCATGTAACCTTATTTTTTACTAAGAACTTAGAGAAGGTAATAATTAATCCCCAGCAGTAACAGACGAGTAAGATAAAACCAACCGCGAACACATCCATAGCTAGTCTAATATCTCATTATTATATATTAAGAATCATTTTTAATCCTCGTGGACTTCTTCCCGAGTGGAAATCGGATATCTGATAGATGGGTCTTCTACTCTACTCACTTCTACTGCCATATAGGACTAGGATCTCCTTTTCTTTCCCAAAACTTTTTTTTAAATTGCCCCACACTAGGAATTTCTCCAAAAATATTCTTCTTACTTACATAAACGCCGAGACCCGGAACTACCACTTGTAGGTCATACAAATTATACAATTTTCTCCGTACGAGAATTATACCTACGACACACGCAGTAGTCCAATTGCTCAGCTTAAAAATGCACCCACGATACAAAAGAAATTCCTAGTGTGGGTTGCCCCACACTAGGAAATTCTGCTACTACTACTGTGGGGCAACGATTAATAAAAAAAAAACTGCGCTAACGGTGCCGTCTTACCAAAGTAATAATTTGCACTGGTAGAATTCCATTCCCACTAATAAATATCTCGGTATCCACACATTGCACATAGAAACATTTCTCTCAATAATTTACGAAGTTGGCGACGTGGCTGGAGACGGTAAACATGCAGTAATGACTAATTTAAGTTGTTGTTGACTCGTGCTTAACTCGTGTTTACTCGTGCCTAGTATACTCGTGTCTAAACGACACGAATATGCGACATTAGAATATACTAACACCTTATCATATTTATGGACTATGTTTATGTTTCACTTTGGAATAAACAAAGGCGATAATTGTAATAGTTTGAGCATAGAAACAAAGTTGTTCTCAATTCCCAGAATTCTAAATAAAAGTAGCGATGTTAGTTATAACTCGTATTATCTGCAAACAGCAGTTTGTTCAATTTATTCTTAAGCGTCGTCCTAATTGGCAACAATCGTACGAGCAAACAATATGTTCATCGTCGGACATTCAGTTTTAAGTCACGCGTTCTTAAAGAGATTCTATGAATTCTAACTTGATTGCGCTGCTATGCATCTAACTAATAATAATCTGTAAATTCAAAATTACCAATTTAGATGACGTCACCTACCTAATTACAAAAATGAATGTTTAATACCGCACAGCGGCGTAGGTACAGCGGCCGTAGTTGGTATTATCGCCAAATTGCAAAAGGTTTAATCATTGTGGGTCATTTTAATACGTTCATTGGCGCTCGGTAAACTATCGCTCTAATTAACATTTTAATGACTTGTTTTACGATAGGCCCCGTAATTACACTAGGTAGATGTATATATTGTATTATTATCTTTGGGGACTATCATCTACTGTTGACGGGGATAATTTAATTTGCCTTTAATTTGGCAATACTTTAATTTCAATATAAACAACATCTTAGGCTCATTATTTAGTTACGATAACTATCAGCATTAAAAACAAATAATTTTTTTTCACATCACAAAGCCAGTAAGCCAGTAGTAAGTCAAAAATATTGAGACAAACAGGTTGATTCATACAACGAAAACCTCATAAAATCAGATGAACCTTTTTAGTATAAATAATTTTGTACAAAAAATAAAACAACATAAAAACATAAACTCGAGTGTACACTCAACCTGCGGAAGGCTCAACGCAGCTTAAGGCTTGCGGCACACATTCGAAACATAATAGGGCTGGGACAATATGCCGAAAATATCCGCCACAATTTCGCGTTGAATTCGAACATACCGGGGACGATGGAAATAGACGACGAATTGATACAGTCTGCTAGCTGTTATTATTTGGTTGTATTTTAGTCTATAACATAACAGCGGGCATGTATTCCCTTAAGAGCTATTAGGAACAGATGTTTGTTACACTCACATTTTGTTTGTCAGTCATACTTTTGTTTTGTTTCAAAGCTAATTATGTCATGTTTGTTGCCAAATATTGCTCCTACAAATACTGTAAAGCTCTTGATCGCTACTTAGATGTACTGATTACGTTTTTTACTACATAATTAGTGTTACTGTTAATATCATTTTTTTTTTGCGCTTGAAAATGCGTTATTGTATTAAGCTTTTACTCAGAAAATTCCATGCCAAAATATTGCATGCTGTACAGATGTCAGCACATCAAACCACCCTAATAACTTAATACATTATGTCAAATTGTTTAAAAGGCTTTATCATAATATTTGAAGTTGAAGTTCGGTGGAGAAATATAGATTTAGGTAGGCTGGTGAGCTGGCGTCTTTAAACATAAAGTCACTCAGATTTAAATAAAAAGAAAAATACAGCGTTTACGGAACTTTTAATAATTATGACAAGTAATAAAAAACTCACGAGGCAATTATGGAGTTCAAAATGCTTGCCACGTTCCAACCAATCTATACATAATTATTTTTACTTATATAATCACTTTTAGTTTATGTCATGATCATCGTAGCTGCATGTTAATGCGAGGCGTGTTGCAGGCGTGAGACGCGTGAACGTGAGCCGATCCGTCGCACGCGCCGAGCCGAGCGGCACGGAGCGGCCCAGCGTGGTGCGCGCGCAGCTTGACCGCGCGCCCGACCGCGACGCCGCGCACCACGTCTACCGCCCGCCTCACCCGCAGCACGTCTCAGGTAATCACATCAAAGATGTCAATGTATCATGTAGAAGTGATAGCTTCGAGAATTATACAGTTTATCTTCTTTACTGCTTCCATATTTAACTAAACAAGATGTCATCCTTAAAAGCGAGGGTTCTTAAATCATTGTTGGTACTGTCACTCTTTCAAACGCAAGCAATGTCCCATGAACATGATGAAATACCATAACGATAGCTTTTCATTGAAAAAATCGTTATCATCGTTGAAAATTACCAACAGTGATCTCCTTTGATTTTGAATTCACTTACAAAAATATATACTGTAGAAGTTCACTTCCTCAAGGCACAAGAAAAATCACCATCACCTACATTGTTATTTTACACAACGTTGCGATACTGAAAGAAGGAGAGCCCATGGTGAACCCTGCAGCGACACATCAGCTCACTTTATTAACCTCTTGGCCCGCTAACGATTTTAAACCCCAACTTTACGCATTGTTTGCTTTGCAACTTATGCCGCACAGAACGCACGATTTTACGCATCATCTTACATTGTTATTTTTATTTTATCACGAACTTGGAACAGGAAAATCACATTACTTACTGATTTCGGATATAATGCTGTTCGGCTTTCGTACTTGGCTTTCCCATCACTAATGTACTGTCGTATTTTTACCATGTTTATCACTTTAAATGTGAGCTTGATAATTATGTCTGTCTTTTAAATTACATTAAGCTGTCCACAAGAGAATATTTGCTACGATTTTATACAAATGTATAAATCTTGCTTATTTTGCTCGAACTAGGTTTTTATGTAGGTATACGAGTATTAAATAATGTTTTTCTAAATACGAGTACATTTTCTCAGTCTCATTGTTATTTGTTTATAAAAAGCTCTCAGCTCTTTGGTAATCTCGAGCTACCTGTCAATAGCATTACCTTTCTATATTTGTAACTCCACTCTCGTCTAATACTACTATCAAACCATCAGCCAACCAAAACTTAATACATAAAGCCTTTAATATAATAGCGTACAAAGCGAGCGGAGCCACAGGAGGCTTTACTTACCTCTTTGTATTCTTTCTTAGAGTATACTGCATTATTAAAAACGTCTCTTTCCGTGTCATGGTAAAAAATAAATGTGGTCGGAGGAGCGGGTGGGCTGAGGAATATGTTACGAGCCCTGAACGTCGCTATTGTTTGAATGACTTCAAATGCTAAGAGCATTTCGGCTTTTATCTTTGCAGGAAGAATTCTGGATTCAGTCGCATTACCGTCTGTGAGCGCATACGTCTCTATTTGTTTATAGCTACAGCTATTGGAGGAGTTCGTCGTTTTAGTTTTGAGCTGACGTTTTGCTTATTTACTCTACCCTAGCCTTTCACATTTGTAACCAGCACTTGAAATTTACCGAGAAAAAGATTTTGCATGATGAGTTATTTACACTCCATTCCACAAAAACTACATTTTACCATTCTAAGTAATAAATATCGCACACCAATGTTATTGACAGCTTGTAGATTGTCTCGACAGAAGACAAAGTTTCACTACCAACACAAATATGTACTTGTAATGTAGTTTTTACCATCGTACGGCTTACGCAAAATATAGCGAACCAGGACATTTCAGAATACATTATTATTGTAACAATTGTAGAACGAGGCAAGCGTTGTGGTTAGCACACACGAGCATATGTGATAAATAAGTGCGCAGTATGTATGTAGGTACACGAGTATGTAACCCGTCCGTTGTGTCCCTCCTCTATCGCAGTCTTGACTACTGCGGTTGAGATCCACCCGGGTCGCTTTCCCGTACACCCAAATAGAGATTAAACATTCAACGAGTTCGCATACACACTTAACCCTCATAAATATTCAGTGCAGACCGCGTACAATCAATTCTTGCAGCTCTCGCCCTCAACGAAAAAGTGTTTGAACAGCCGAATAATATGATATCAAATAGAGACGCCTAACGTTTGAATAAATATTGGGGATATGAAACTTGAATATCTTTATCTTGAATTTGAGTTTATTTTACCTCGTGTGCGGTTTGTTGTGCGAGAATATTGCCGATTGATTTATAGTCGACCGAAGCCTCACGTTCCTTCAAGGAAATGGAGATATATTGTACGAGTGCTTCCTACTGACAGCACCATTCCTCTTCTACCGAACTAATTTTATTTGGGCAGTAAACAAAAGAACGCATTTCAAGTCTCATATCATCCAAATTGAAAAGTACACGCTGTATTATCAAATCAGTATTACAAAGAAAGCTCCCGCTATATATGCGATATCAATGTAAAGCAAATTACGCAGGAATTCAAACACATCATCATTGTAAACAAAACAAATCCTATTGTTTGCGGAGTTTGTAAAGTAGACCGTAAGCTGTTTGAAACGCTCGCGCTCTTATCGCAACAAACAAAAATAGCGACAATGCTCTCACCGACGAATGTATTTAGAATGAAGAAAGCGCTCGTATCGCCTACCTGTGAACACTCCACTGCTTTTTGTGGAATTTAGAAAAGTATTATAAACGTACCTACTTTATTGGTTTTAAATTGTTAGGTTTATTTGAGCGGGAGTAATTTTGTTTCTAGTATTTAATTTGTTATGTAACTTTTGCTTTTTCCCTTTGTTTAAATTTGTAAATACTTCCTGTATGCCTCGTATATAAAATTAAATGTCTCTTGAGGTTGTACAGTCACGTGGAATGAAATGTGCATAGATAAGCAAAAATGAAAATCGTGTCGCAATCTCGTGAAACAATATTGTCACCTTTGAAATAAGACGTTTGAGAAATTTCGATGTAATAATACTATGCTGGTGTTGATCAACGTAAACGTAAAGGGCTATTGAAAGACACCGTGAATTTTAGTCAGTACGAGTCTGACAGTCCCTCCCGCTCTGCCCTGGGTGGGAGGAATCATTTGATGATTTACCACGTAAAAAAGTCTTCATTTCATACATGACTGAAAATTATTACCTTAAAAAGAAAATAATTATCATCTTTGGACTGACTAACTCGATATAATAAATGCAAACGTAAAACCGTGAAGCTGGATAAACTTGTCAGAAACTCATTGTACAGCGAAAGATTCAAACTGAACTCTCATTTGTTTCAGGATCAAAACGAATCCACTGCTGGCGGCAATCGTTCCTGGCGATCATTGTACTAGTACAAGTGGACCTCATCGTGTAATTACCTTTGTTTAACTTCTACGAACCTCCCTTTAATCTATTTTGATCCCTATCCCAATAGAATTTGAGACCTTTCTTTTAAAACGCATTTGATTCGTCTTCCTAAAAATGTGATTTTATTTTTAACTTGTATTACCTATTTGTAAAATTGAAACATATCATCCCGTAATTGTGATGTCATATCCCGAGTGAAGAATGAGTGAGAGTGAACATTTTATAATTGTACGAACAATATTCTGTTCAAGTCCCAATATAAGAGGTAGGTTTAAGGTTCCAACTTATTTTGGAATGGGTAATATTATAATACTGTAACTGATTTCACCAATCAAACTTCAAAATAGCTTTGACTAGTCTGTTGTTTTCAATTTTTTATAACACAAAGCTAGTTTGTTCTTGCTATATGCTCATTACATCGTAGATCGAAAACAGTTGCAACTATTAATTCAATATACGGACTGTTTCTAGAGAGTTCAAAAGTGTGAACCAGGAAATGTTTCTCATTCATTGAAATGCTATTATTAGATGTTCCTCCGCCGCCACACACGGATCTTCACAATAGTTCGCAGAAATTATTCATGAACCTCGTTAATCTACTCGGTATTTCCTTCTCCCATTTCCATTTTAAATTATACATTACGTATTATACGTGCATTGTCCTTCCGCAGGCGACTAGTCTAGCGTCATACGAATGTTTGTGATTCAGTGCTTCGCGTAGAATAATCCTCATGAAATTGTGCCAAAGATAAGCATCTCCAGAGTTATTTACACCCTTTATATCATTCCTTTTACCTTTAAAATAGTCTTTATCTTCCAATTGTGTTGTCTAATTACCAAGTTTACGGCCAACGTTAAACGTATTGTTTGTCTAAGTACTAGTGTAACCAAGCTTGCTATTCACGCTTGTCAAATTGTAAATATAACAAATTAATGCACAGTAAATAATAATGAAAATTTTAAACGTAATATATCTTCGTATCTGAATATTATTTGTTAATTCGACCTAATATTCATATATGTTAATGTATAAATTATATATCTTTTATTACAAATAAGAGATATATCACTAGGTTTAATGCATACCTTTATTGTACAGATTGTGTGATTTTGAAAATGTAAATAAATACCGATTAAAATAAATTAGTATAAAATGATGTACCGAGCTTTATTTCTGGCAAATCATTAAAGCTATTGTCAAACAGAGAGGCGTGACGAACGCGAAGCGAGGCGTTTTTGTTTGTAATGTATGGAATTGTTTGAAGCCTGTCACATAGAGTATCGGATCGCTTTCGCATTTTTATATGACATGATTCGGTTCGGTTCGCTATCGCCTGTCTGTTTGACAAAGGCCTAACTGAAAAACTGTAAAGTTCACTGATGACCTAGCAGCTTCATTGAGATCGTATCGCTGTCTATTGAAAATCCGAAGCAAAAAGTGTGCGCCCCACGGAGCGGCTGCAGCGGCCATTATACGGCGACACGTGATAGCGATAAACGTTTGAAATAATTAAAAGTGCTGGGCGGCGCTGCGGGTCGCAGACAATCTTATCGGCGTTCTCACTCACTGACAGACGTTATCGCGCTCCACGATCTATGGCTCGCTTTAATTGATTCCCCATTTTCAATAGCTCTACAATCGGCTCTTTGTCTTTTTCTAATCGAAATTCAGCTGAAGTAGGAAGGGGAGCTAACGAATTTTTCTTGAAACAACCGTCCAATGGGAAGTAGAAAATAAATACTGTTTGTTAAAGTGGCTCGTGGCAGTTGGAAAAACAAGTGGCGTTAAAATAGAAGCCTTAATGGTTGGAGGGTCGGAGTTCGCGGTAACGATACAAATATATCGCTAATGTTGATATAAATACTCGGAGGGTATTGGAGTTTTAATATTATGCTCTTGTATTTTTGAAAAAAGGGTTTTTTGTGTTGAAGGTGCCAATTGATTTTTTTTTTCAAGAAACCAGACACCATTAGGTATTATTGATACAATCTATGCATTAAAATATAAACATTGTGTAACGTAAGGCTAAAAAAATGGAAAGCTTCTATAAAAATCTACAGTAAATGTATTTCAAACTCCATAAGTAAATTACCGTTGAGTGGGGAATTTGAAGTTCAAATTAAGATTTCGTACCTACCTATTTTTACAGATTACAGTAACATAACTGTAACACTGAAACTCGCCTTGATCGCTACTAAAATTACAATTCAAAACAGATACACTTCCTCCTAAATAAACTCCAATCTTACCGGAACAACAGCGGGCTCATCAAAATTAGCTGGCAAGCTGAAACACAGCCGATGCTCGAAGTGTGTCGGTCTAGTCGGCTGCGGCGCTAGTGTCAATTAAAGTTGCTCGTCCGTTGGCGGTCGGCGGCGAATTTACTACGGAAGCCAACTTAACGGCCGACGCTCAAACATGTAACTAGAAATTATCGCTTTGATAAATTATGTATTGTTGGTTTACGATAATTTTCAAGGAATTAAGCAAATTATATTTTGTGAATACTACTCGTTTGCTGTCATATAGAATGCCTTTGTGTCAGGGGTGAGCAAAACAGGCTGTTTTTGTAAAGTCTATGTCAATATTGTCCAGAATTCAATCTATTTTACAAACGGAAACCATCATTTTTCAAAATTAATAAAATCTTATTAGTAAGCACACAATCACATTAATTTGGAAATCAAGAAAAATCTAATGATCTAGTTTTCTGTTTAAAAATGATTGTTTTTAATAAAAAATTAAAATTTAAAAAATTGCACCGTAATTCCTTCCATTCCTTCCTATTTGTAGCTTACTCCAGCCAATTACGCATAAACGAATCTAAATCGCCTCGCCAGCGTTTTCTGGGTCTCCCTCGGCATCGACGCCCATCTTCTGGCACCCCTGCATTACAAATCTGGCCCATCAACCCTCTATAAATACATGGCCCTCCCATTTTCACTCCAACCTTGCAATTTTATTACCATGTCAGTGTAAATAAAATAGTCCACAAGAAAGTAGACATTGATGAGTGAAATTAATTGAAAAGAAGCTGTTAATTACAATTTCCCACAGTCATCTTGCTTTATCAAACCGTTTTAAAATTATACTGTGTGTCATTATCAAACAAAAGATTGAGATAAATATCTAATTCGAATTTTACAAGGCGTACGTTTGGAGCTAAAATATCAGCGTGTGTCCCATCCCGTATAATGCAGGGGCGGGTATGAAAGCTTGGCACCGCTGGGTCCGTCGACACTTGTAAAATTTCGCGCTCCGTTGCTCCCCTTATCTCGCGATATACGGGGTATAACTTATGATTCTAGTAAAATACACATTTTATGAAATACTATTTTTCGTAAGAATGAACTTAAATGTAATGTAAGTGGTGTGGTTAGTGAGCCGTGGTGCACTGTCTGTTCTGGGTTTGTAAACATTGTGTGGTGGTGGAAGAAATAACATTTTTATCTATTTAGTCATTGAGAAATCTTAACACAATCTTCACACAGACCCGCAACACGCATCGCAGCAAATAATCACTTAACATGTCAATATCCTACAAGTAAGTAAGAATCATTCAACTTCAAAACCCACATTGCCATTGGTTTAATGTATCTTCCAATGTATCTTCAGATGCGCTGCTGTTAATTCAGTATCAATTTTCAGTAGTTAATTAATATTTACAATTAGTAATGTTTTGCTTCCACTTCTGAAGTACTACTATGCGAAAGTTGCAAGTAATTGCAGTGATCTCAGAAACATAGCTTCATTGCGGTTTCTTACAAATAAGTTTTCTGTATTCATTTCTGAAACATCTTATGTTTATCATGACATTGGACCATTAGACCCAGACCGCCATAAACGATAAGTGCGTCGAGTAGGCACAATAAAACGTCGATGTGGGCAATATCAATTCATTGTTTGTACAATAGAGACACATAGTGGCCGGGCCACCGGGCCGCCGCCGCCGCGGCCTGGCCGTCACGTTCCTAACCCTTTCTCTTCATAATACAAGAACACTTTGGGCGTAATATTTCATATTTAAAAGCAATATCATATTTTTCCTTTCGGGTGCTGGGTTGTTACTTTTACGAATATCTCTTTTTATAACGCGGTGTCCTCTAGCTGGTTATGTCTTGATCTTTCGTGGCTAAGACGTTTCATTTGAAAACCAACTACTCATTATAGTATCTGAATTAAACTTGCAAGACCATTAAACATCATCATCATCAATCATTTTTTACTCTGTTTGAAAAAAAAAAGTATTTGATTTTTGTCTTTGACCATTGTGATTCTAATCAAAAATAAATAATGAGTTATGTAACTACGGAGTCCATAACAAAAACTCTGCCGTTGTTTTCTTGTTAACTTTCTTCTTTGTTGTCCATATGAATTGGTTGCACTTAGCCTTGCCGGCGCACACCGGGGGGCGCTCTCCGGAGCCTCCGCCACCGCCGGGCACGTAACCTCCGGGGAACGGAGGCATGGTGCTCGTCGTAGACTTCCCGTTCGCGTTCGACGTTTGTGTGGCTTGATTATAAACAGGTGCAACCGTGCTCGTCGACCCATGAGCCTTTGGGTATAATTCGTGCTGATCTTCATTTACATCATCTATTACTGCCAACTGCTCATTTTCTTTTTGATCTACATTTCCATCATTTGAAAGTACAGGTTGTGGGAATATGTGGTAGTCTTGGTGTTCATTATCTGAGTGCTGTAAAACTGGGTGGTCTGGACGATCTGTATTCTCAGGTGGGTATTCTTGGTAATCTCTATTTCCATTATCCGGAGGAGTTGGTTGGGAAAACAAATGATATTCTTGGTAATCTTTATTTCTTTCATTTGGATGATAAACCAGTTCACGTAGGACACTATGAGTGTGACGCTGTGATGATGGACTCGCCCTTATTAATGGCCTCATCATTACTTGTCTTGGTGTTCTTGCAACATTGTAAGATTTTTGATTGGTTAGAAGAACATGTCCCAACTGTTTAGGAAGCATCATTTGAGGCTTGATCATGCCTGTTATAGGAGGCATCATGTGTCTGGGCGGTTGCGAGGTTGATACCCGGGAATATAGTAATAAGTGAGTTGTGGCCATGACAGGACGCCTAATATCAGGGCGCCCTTGAACTGTGTTACAAAATATTTCTTGATTTTTATATACTCCTCCTTCATATCTACCGGCAATATTGATGCAAGTCGTTGGTTGGTAGTTCTGATAGACTTGGCCCTGTGCGCGTCCTCGTTCATTCGCTTGCATCACTTTAGTTCGATGAATATTTGTCATATCTGCCACTGAACGGAACTGGAATACGTTTGCAGAAACTGGTAACTTGAAAATTACGATGTAGCAGAGTGTAATGTACCACATCACTTATCAGTAAATACTAACGAACATAATTTATAAGAAAACGCGGCAACGCGATCAGCGAATGTACACTATGTAAACATTTGATATTGTAATCAGATTGGTCATTGTTGTGTTTTGGTATGGAAGTAATACAACTCCATCAAACTCCATGTGAAAACAATAAATTTAAAAAAGAGTTTCTCGTATTGTGCAGGACAGGTGGCGACATGTTTATACAATTAGAGCAGACGATTTCCGGAGTGGAAACCATGACGTATTTGATACGTAGTTTGGGATAATATCCCGACGAAAGTGGCTGGATGAGGAAGGTGGAGGTCAGGGTGATGCGGCGCAGCTTATATAGGCATATTAGGTATACTGCGATAGACTGAGTTGATATTAGCGCTGTATGTACTACAAACTTTACATACACTGTCTGACTGATATAATTTATTTGATGCATATTTGCTAAACTTAGTTCAGGTACGTGTGAGAGAGTTAATGGTATCACAGATCGATGACGTAAGAATACAATCATGTCAAACTACCCACGTTCGCATACAGCAGGAAGATACGATAATTATTTTATTTAAATATTCATTATGAAATTTACCCTAGTTTAGGATTTTCCCACGTTTTTATAAACTCACTTTTCTTGTTTGTTTATTTGTTTGTTTGTTTGTTTGTCGTTCCGGTTGGACTTTTGCAACTCAATTTTGAGGCACTTCCCGATAAGCTAGAAGGCTAAAATTTTGCACACGCTCTGATGTCTGATGACAATACATGACTAGCTAACAAACGTCATAACAAATCCAATATGGCGGCCTCCCCAAGATGGCGGACTGACTGTTTGAAACCCACCCCCATGATATGGGTATCAAATAAAAGGGTTTGCTGTCAGGAAAACGAAAAAAAAATAGTCACGTGACTTAAATCCAATATGGCAGACGTCCAAGATGGCAGACAGGCTATTTGAAATGCACCCCTATGATATGGATATCAAATGAAAGGGTTTGCTGTCAAGAGTACGAAAAAAATAGTCACGTGACTTAAATCCAATATGGCGGACGTCCAAGATGGCAGACTGGCTGTTTGAAATCCACCCCATATGGGTATCAAATGAAAGGATTTGCTGTCAGGAATACGAACAAAATAGTCATGAGACTTAAATCCAATGTGGCGGACGTCAAAGATGGCGGACAGGCTTTGAGGCACTTCCCGATAAGCTAGCAGGCTGAAATTTTCAGGGTAGCTTCTAACCCGATGAACAAAGATAAAAATAATAAAATAATTAATAGATTTAAAAAAATCTAAAAACCCACGTTTTTAAATATCTTAAAAATAAGAAAAAAAACCCTACGGGGTTGATAGAGGGGCCACTCAAAACGTGGGGGCGTATCTTTGCAAGTTACACCCACGATCTGTTCACTTCATGTAAATATATCCCATAAATAATCCCTTAAATAATATACGCCCCTACGTTTTGAGTGGCCCCTCTATCAACCCCGTAGGGTTATTTTCTTATTTTTAATATATTTAAAAACGTGGGTTTTTAGATTTTTTTAAATCTATTAATTTTTTACTTTATTGATTTGTTCAGTTGGTACCAACATATTCTTACTGCTACAGCTGAACCTGGCTGATGGAAATTATGCTATCTCTATAAAGTATGACCTAAGATGTTTTGATAGTATTTCTTTTATTTTCAACTAGCTTCCGCCCGCGGCTTCGCCCGCGTGGTGTTTTGATAGCCTATGTTCTTTCTCAGGGTCTAAAGATTGTCTGTGCCAAATTTCATCAAAATCGGTTGAGAGGTTTAAACGGGAAAGCGTAACAGACAGACAGACAGACAGAGTTACTTTCGCATTTATAATATTATATAGTTTGGATTGAAATTGGATTTGTGCTTGGCCTATATGCCTAGAGGCAAATATCAGGCCAAAGATGAGATGAGATCAGAATGAACTGTTACTCCTGCGCATCGACGAAACACAGTGAAAACTGCTTGGCGCTAGACTTCGGCAGGATGGTTCGCGAGCTAGTCGGCCCTACACCGCCGCGCGCCGTTGGGATCGCTCTATCATTATACACCTGCCAAGCGCGACTGTACTGACTGTGCGTGGTTTACTGGATTTCACCACTAGGAATAACTTGGTAGGTAGCAATCACGATGTAGCAAGCTCGTTTGATGGCAATAGGCTCGTCCCTATAACATGACACTTAAACATATTGGGCGAAATGTGGTGTACTGTTGAGTACTCCGCCGCTGCCTAAAGCTGATCGCTCATTTGTTGTAAGAAATCTTGTGAAATCGGAAAATGCTATTGGCATCCGAATAATGCTTATGACGCAAGCGGCGAGTACGGTGTTACTATTAACTTTGCGACCGGCTTATCCTACAGGGATGCAGAACACTTCTATCCAAGACTGAACACATGCGTGATATAATGTTTGCATCTCCGCGAGGTGTTATCCGCTGAACCGCCTGTATCCTCCAGCATCAGCATTGTATCAAGAGACGTTGTTATTGAGTTCCCTTTATCTGGGTTGCTCACGGTTATTACCGAGCCCGTCTCGCCGTTGACAAGGGTAAATCCCCTTTCCTCATATTCCCGCGCACGTTTCCTACGCCTCACGGTTTTTATGTCCGTCCGTTACAATAAATATAATATAACGGTGTGCATGTCCAATATGGACTATGTTTACAAGTTTTAAATAGAAATGAAAAGACGGAGGATAAATATGATCACATAGATCTGTACGTGTTGTTGTTTATACGTACATCTATATACATATCACTGGTAATCTGTGTGGGAGAATTAACTTTTCAAGAAAATTATTTCTACTTTTAGAATCTTTAGATCAAGGATTAAAAAAAAAAAACTTGGAGAACATTCACGCTCCATACATTTTTGGGCATTTTCTGAAAGTGCCGGCCAACGAAAAAAATTGGTACCTATAGGTAGTACTAGTCATTTGGAGCAATAGTTACTATGGCACAGAAGTTGTAGGATTGCTCTCGGCCAAGTTATAGAAGTTCGAAGATTCGTGATTCTCATACATTTTTTAATTTCTGAAAGTGCCGAGAATCACCAAATAATGATAAGTATTGCTAGAACTAGCGACCTCAAGTAATTTAACATAACGCCTGTAATCCCTGAACACCTCTGCCCGGGTTGGGCACCGAATTAAAATGAATAGTAATCTCTTTATTTTTTGTGAAAAGTAATAAAAACATTTTAAAATATACAAATCCCACCAGCTGGGTGGGACCAGCATCGGGAACAGAATCGAAGCTGCCTGTGGTAGGCCTCTTGGGAGAGCAACCTCCTAACAATACGAGTCGTGACCAAAAGTACTGCTTTCTGAATCAACCACGTTTTTCGGGTAATAAAATCATCAACCGTGCTACGGTACCTATCCTGCTGAGATAGTCCCGCGAGCTGGTAGGCGTTTGGCTCTATAAGGGCCACTGAAAGCTTATTTACAATAGGGTTGACTTTCAGAAAAGGCCCAAAAAAAATGATGTCCTTTGAAAGTTATCGATTTCTTTAGCTTCAAAACCTGCAGATTATTTTGTCTTATTCTTCATTTAACATTAATTTTGTGTCCTCATGCAGTTAATTCAATGTAATGATCTTATTGTAATCGGTCGCCTTATCGATATTGCTTGGAAAAGCTATTGGTCTATGAAGACAGCAGTGTAAATAGATTCATCATCTGCCTGCCTTTTCCCAACTATATTGTGGTCGGCTTCCAGTCGAACCAGATGCAGCTGGATATCAGTATTTTACATGGAGCGGCTGCCTATCGGACCTCCACATCCCAGTAACCGGGTAATACGATACACCATGGTAAGACAGGTTCTCAGACTTATGAGCTTCTGACTAACAGTAACGACTGTCAAAGATCTACAAATGACAGCCGGGACTAACGGCTTTACGTGCTTTCCGAGCCACGAAGGAAAGAAAAAAAAGTTCTCTCTCATCTCTTTGTGCTCGGGACCTCGGGATGACATCATATTAAACTCTTAATACGTGACTTGTAAATCCATATTATTATTACTATGAATACAAAAGAAAGTATGTCTGTTTAAGAAACCCGAAACCTCATCACGTGATTGAACGAATGTACAGGTCTGGGAGCAGGGCTGGTCCAGTGGTGCGGGCCCCGACTTAGGAGTTGTAGGTCGAGGGTTCAAACCCAACCAGATACATGTGTAGTTTATTAAATGACCACTGATCTCAAAACGGAAAGAATAAAGGAAAACTTGATAAATAAACTATGTATTTCCAAAAAAAAAGAGACTTGTGATATCTACTTACCAATGCGCTTTGAACCCGCAGGATGCCTTTGTCCCAGCAGTGGGAATATTATTATAGGCTGAATGTACTATGCTGTGCTGATCTAAACAAAGTGATTATTTCAGCGATAACAAGTGAGTAACCCAATTGCAATTCGTAACTTATTTTTTAAATAATATATACTGTCGTACAAAAAGTTAAGCATCTGGAACAAAAATTGTCTAATTAAATTATGACTGCTAAACGACCCTTATATCAACGTCAAAAGCCGTTTTGCAGTTGACAGTTTTTTAGACAAGTGTTCAACAGATGTTTGCTTTAAACATTTTTAGTAACTGTGAAAAACATTTTTAGTAACTATTGTGTCATTAAATTAGCAAATTATAGAAATCATAGATTTCTATTTCCATACAAAAAGGGGGAAAATTGTTTTGACAGTTCATAAAAATTATATCAATGGGGATGACAACTCAAAGCTAATCGTAGATGGCGCTGCGATAGTTGGTCCTTACATCAGATTACTGTCTACCTTGTAAAAAAAGCAAACAAGATTTATTGTTATAAAAATTGAGTATAAATACAAAATAAGGAAAATTATTCGTCAATGCAAGTGCATTACTAAAAGAAGAACTAAGACGCCGCAGTGCATCTAATATTTAAAATTGTAATTTTTAAGTAGATATTACATGTGCTAGCCTCTACAAAGAAATATAGTACTGCTTCTGACATTCTATATTGAGAAAAATGTCATCAAGTTTTGTGTTTGTCTTCTTCATCTAATTTTACATCTATTTTATAAATTGGAGCAATATGATGAGAATTTTAACTTCCTAACACCACAACTATCACATATCTCAGTCCCGGTGATAATTCTTCCACCAGACGAACCATTTCATGATATAAAGTGCGATGCAGTACTTAACCTCCAATAGAAAAGTAGATATTATTTTGAAAGGTGTATTCGATTGTTTAGTTATGGGATAATCTTAGAATTTCATTAATAAATTCAACTAACGGCATGTCCCGGCTTCGCAAGGGTAGAAATTTGTTTATTATATAGCTTTTCCTTATTTCCTTATTGATAATACAATTTTTGTTCTCACAGCAGTCACAGCAGCTACCCATTATTTCTTGATAGTATGAATTGTTGAATATTTGTAAGTTCCATCATTTTTACAGCCTATTACACAACATTATAGTCGTTTTACATCAGTAAATCGTTTTTTTCAAAACATTCCTTTGATTTTACAGTTCTTTTGGGACCATCTTGTCACTTGTCACTTTGACACTTGCCTTCCCCATTGATTGTTACTAACCATAGCCGTCTTCCAAGTCACTCTCGACTCTGGCAGAATAGTCAACATCGGCTTGACCTGCCATTCGACAAAAATAGAATAGAAACCATAGCCGTGAGACATTCCTATAATACTTGTCAGTCCTAAACTTATAAAAGTTTTTAAGGATCGCTGATAGAACAGATAGGTAAACGGATAAAATAATAATTATGATCTCTCTTAGTAAGTAAATATTTAATCCTGTAGAATAACTTGAAGTATGTCAGCCTTAGTTTATAAACCTGCAACTCCTATCATTTTCTGTGATTTAACCTTATGAAAAACTGTGTTCATAGTAGGTAATTTAATACAATTATTTATGTATACATTAATGTTTACAGGCAATAATGGGCTTCACACACAGCAGCTATAATGTAAAGATGTACATTATAGCACGATACATATCATTACAGTCATCTATCCATAGAAATCGTCAGGAGACCACACACTGCAGCTATAATGTATATTTTTACATCTTCGAATCGAAGGTACTGAGCGATACGAAAATATACATTTATATTTCGATACATCTTAATACATCTCAATACATTTCCGTATATCTCTCTTCGAAAAGGATGTTATGAAATGTAGGGAAAGATACATTACATTACCTGTTGTGTGTGTGATACCTTAAGGTAATTTAAAGCTATACATCCCGGGATGTAATGTACATTATTGTATATTATAGCTGCTGTGTGTGAAGGGCTTAAGCCCTTCAGTTCAACATAAGTGTTTTTTAATGAAAATTTTAATAAATAACACGCACGCCACGTTTATGATATTCCATTAAATATATTGCTGCAAGAAAATGTAATCATCAGTTGTTGGTTCTGTAAACATAAGTCGGGGTGCGCGAGATTTTTGTGCTCGGTACTTCACCGGGTCTTCTGGATCCGTCCATGCAAATGCGTAACATTTAGCAACACCGCACATCATGACTTCTGTTGGAGGTGTTTCTGATGTAGGTGTCGATCCATCCGGGTAGAACGGGAAAGTGCTCAGTGTACGAACTGCTTTCGCAAGGTTGTGATGGCGATTTGATGACCGCCTCGCATCTCCTGGAATCGCGTCGGTTCTTTCTTTTATTTTTACTGATAAACTTTGTGTTTTACTCTGTGAAGTTCCTCTGTTAGTAGTCGTCTTTTCTTGTTTCGTACTACTAGACACTATCACGCTCCGTGATGCTTCGTGATCTATATGCTGTTGAGTTGATGGCGGCCTTTCAGATGCACTGGCTTGCGATTTTTGAACACTAAGATTTACCCGTTTATTTTTTCCCAAATCAGAATCAGCTTGACTAGATTTTGTTGTAGACGCTCTTAATAAGTCACGCGATGGTTCAGTTACTATTTCTCTTAATAATGTCTGCTCAGATTGCAATGTCACTGCTCCCTCAGATATACTGCTTGATGAGGTCCCTACACTGTGTGTAGGTTTTTGTTTTTTGAGTAATTCAGGATTTGGTACGCCCATGTTCAACATACGATCTGCCTGAAACCGAAAGGAGGCTAAGTTCACTGAGGGTAACTCTATGAAAATTACGATGAAGAACAAAATAATGAACATCACGTTTTATAACTACAGACTAGCTTTATTGAACATGAGGATATAATAAGTAGCGAATACTGAGCATGAATTTAATCAAATTTTTATCATTATTGCTTGAGTATTGTTTTGATTTAGTGTGATTTTTACTTAAAGTGTGATATTGTTTCAACAATATATCAATATATATATTTATTTATAGGAGCGAAGTTAGTAATTCAAGAATAAATAGAAATTATCCTTACCAATGACCAAGCCTATTGACTTCCAAATTGACAATTGATCAATGAGTTGAAGAGCTTAGGATCGAATTGACTAATGCTTTGAACACTGTATGCTTTGACGGACAATGTATGGTAACTCCCGATTCATGGTTAATAAAGGACTCTATTTTTTGACTCTATGAGAATACCTCTTAACTTAAGGGTTTATTGGTCTACCATCGACGTGCAAAACTTTTGCCATTCGTTAAAGCGACCATGTCTGAGCAAGATACACTCATCGATGAATTTTCGCTTCAGGGAAATCAGAAGATGACCCTTCATTAGCGTCTTCATAGATGAGTTGCTTTTCCAGGCGTTTAAGACTCGGCGATCGTTTTCCCTTTCTTGCCTGTTTTCGATAGATACTAAATGCCGGAAGTGGATATACTCATCTATGTATAATGAACCTACACCTAAATAATGCTGTTGGTCATGATCTGACATTAAGGCCAATTCATCGCGAGTCCCACCTTGCAGCTGGCTATGCTCAGTTCATGAAGCAAGGTCTGCAGGTGGTCGGTTGTGGCAAAACTCGGGTGAAATCCAGTTTATTCTAGTGATTGATGTTTACCAAGTTTCCCATCTATGCGATTGTGTATAGCTTTATAGTAAATGTCTTGAAGATAATATGAGACGTTAAGTTGATGAAGCGGCCAAAGTTTTTATCGTGTTTATTTATGCAGAAGAACTATATTTGAATATAGGTAGGTAAGGTAGGGTAACAAGATGGTAGAGCCGATTTTTAGTGTTTCTGTGATTCCATCTACTTCGGCTATAGCACATATTATTGAGTGCTTTGCGCACTTCGTAACCGTTTATTTCGGGAAAGATATCGGAAGGGTTGTATACACTATTAAATTATATCGGGTGGCGGATGATCTGAGTATAAGTTTGTTTATAATTTGGTTGCTGTTTCCATGATATTAACTGTAATATACCGTCATTATTTGTTAAGCTATTTATTCAAGTCTTTCCATTTGATACTCGATCTTTGAATACTCTTAGGGATGCATAATTTTCTAAAACACAAAAGCACTTTTAACTAGAGTATAGTATTCAAATTCCTCAAATTATTCATTACGCTCTTTTTAACTTTTTTACCTATTATTCAATTTCCGGTGATCCTATTTCTTTATTTGTTCTTTTTTTTATTAAGATAAGACTGTGAGATGTTAGTTCATTTTTATTTCTAGATATACATGCGTTAAAAACAATGTCATTTTGCAGACATGATCATAATGTTTCAAACAGATGTCTGATTGTTCTATACAGGGTGCAATCTTAGTCGTGGGCAATATTTTAATCTAATGCTCTACTAACGATACTGAATGTATAACGCAAATCAAAAGCATTATTAATGCAAGTGTGTAAAACCTTAAAAAAATCCATAAGTGTCTCAAAGTATCAACGCGGCGCGTAGACGCGTTATACTGCGCTTTAAAATTTGGATACTTCAAGACTTATTGGGGATTAAGATTTTTTTTATTACTTTTAGTGTTTATTTGCAACATTATGCCTTTGCAATGTGACTTAAAACATTTTTAAGGTTTTCCAAACTTGCATTAAAAATATTTTTGATTTGCGAATTATTAGCCCTAATGCAATCAGTATCGTGACTAGAGTCTTAGATTAAAGTATTGCCCACGACTAAGATTGCACCCTGTAGAGTGTATCAAGGATAGGTAATAAAGCCATTACTATTGAAATCGCATTTATTAAAAACTGAAATCGTAAAATCAATGTATGAAAGATTTTATTAAAACTATATTATTTCTTCTATTATTTAAAATTCTTACGCTTGGTTTTCTAGTAGTCCATTCGTGTTTTTGACATATAGCGTTTCCGTCGCACATAACATATTCACCACTTGAGTCCCTTTTGTCATCTTCTGGTCGTATTCCTTCAGGATATGGAGGCCTGGTGCTAGATGACCCTTTGTGCTTCTTCTTCTGCCTTAAATGTCCTCGAATCCTCTTCTTTCTAGTCGGATAAAAAATCCTTTGGGTATTCGGTTCGTATGTTAAATCTGACATTGTCAACGGCCAGTGATTCATTTTATCATTTGATTGGTGTGTTGCTTGATCATACCATTGAACTGGATTAGAAGAATGAAGTGGTTCTTGTAATGACCCTTGAATTGGTTGTTGATACGGCTTTTGAACTGGTGATTGATAAGGCTTTTGAATTGGATGTTGATAATATGTGTTTTTAAATGAAGATTGGTAAGGTTTTTGAATTGGCCTTTGCATTGGTCGTTTATTCTGATTTGATGGAAAAGCATGTTGGTTTTGCTGTTGGAATTGAGGTTGGTACGGCTGCTCAAACAGATTCTGAAATGGCTGCTGAAACTGATATTGAACCGGTCCATGTACATCACGCTGTCGTAATACAGGGTCTGTCTGCATGGCTGCAATCTGTGGACCAATAGTGCCACACACTATATTTTTATGTAAACTTCCATCTGCCATATATTGATTGCTGTCCGAACAAGTCGTTGTCATTGGCTTTGGCCATTCATCCTGAGGAAGTTCCAGTGGCTGATGCACTTGAATTGGGCCATTTGTCAAAATATGAATTTTGTGAAATTTCGCAATCCGTATCGTAGGACGAAAGAGAGGTGCTGATGATATCACTAAATGCTTGACAATTATGAAGTGGTAAAGTATGGCGTACCACATTACTTATCAACTAGTTTCCAATTAATACTAACAACGAGTGGAGAGAACGTTTAATTAATATTAAGGTGTATATCGGATTGTTGTGTTTTGGTATTGAATCAATTTCAGAATGATGTAAAACACATTTACAATGCTAAGTTTTTCGTATCATCACACTGCTGGTAGCAGCCTTATTTCATTTAATGAAATCAAACTATGTAGTTTTTGTATTCATGACTAGCATACCCTTTCTGATTTATTATATAACCTTTCTGATTTATTATATAGAATTGCAAAATTGGTCTAAGTTTGTCTGTTTTGGTTTAAATATTGAGTACCTATCAGGATTAACGTATTTTTGCAAAAATTTGAACTTGATTTACACTTCACTGACAATAGTTATTGATGAAAAAAATAGCTACAAAGAAATGCCACTAAACAGCAAAGGCGTTCGATTGTGTAAACTACGAGAAACCTCTACTGAACCTACAGTTAAAACGGATGAGTCTTACAGTTTTATAAATAATGTGCTAAAGTTATTATAAAAACACTTTTACGTTCAAGAAAAATTTTTAGAGCATGTGGACTTGAAATGACAACAGGGATTCCCCAAGGTTCAATACTGGGTCCGTTCCAAATCTCATTCCTTTATTCTTATCATGTGTAAACCTTACAGGCCTCTGCAATATCTTTAGATTTATACATACATTGATTAAATCCAAGTTTAATAATACACATAGAGGAATATTGAAGGTATTAGACTTTTTATTACTTTGTTATTACTTTAACATTTATGGCTAAGTTGACATGGATTTATTTAGGTTTCTACAACTTAGCGTGCCGTGCGGTGCCGTGCGGTTCAACCCTTTAAACAGTAGTATAATTATACTGTGGACCTCGATAAAAAATAAAAATATTGTGCGGATATTAATAAAAGTTGAGGACAAGATTTTTTTTTTCATAATAATTATGTATGTAGGTACTTAAAATATTTTCATCACTATATTCTTTATGTATGCACATAACTTCCAAACGACTGCATCTTCATTACTTTATTGTATCTTGTTGTCAGGATAAAACCAATGATTTCATTATTTTTGCTAGGTATAGTTTTGAACTACGTAACTTTATACCAATGAATATACCTTGGCGTAAATGTCTCGAAACGTAACGTAACTTTCCACAAGCGAAGTTGGCGTATGGATTCCAAATAACAATTAGGTACATAATAATTATGAAGTTTGGTAAGCTACGTGATATCTTCTCATCGAGAATCCCACAGTGTCTCAATACAAGGGTGTTTAACCAGTGTGTGTTGCCAGTGATAACATATGGCTCTGAAACGTGGTCCTTGACTGCCGGAACACGGATATTCTGCGAAGAACCAGAGTCACCGACATAGCTCATGAAATTTGCAAGTTGAAGTGGCAATGGGCAGGCCACATCGCTCGTAGAACTGACAACCGATGGGAATGTCAAGTGGCGAATTGTCGTTCGGCGTGGCGGTCTAAGGGGGAGGCCTATGTTCAGCAGTGGACGTCTTCCGGCTGATGATGACATAATAATAATATGATAATTAAGATGGTAAAATTCACTATAAATAATCTAAGTAGTTCATCTTACTATATTTATTTATTATACATGTATGCTATTACTTACTTAAACTAAAAGTAAATGACCCTAGTCTAAGAATCAAGTAATATTTGAATTACCCGTACTAAAAAAGTATAGACTACGAGATTAGAAAACTCTGATTTCTTTTACATTTGATGTTATTCCAAATTTGCTAACAAAACATTGAATATTTCATTCATAAGTAGCTCTCTTAACAGTTACGTCCACATTTTCATCTGGCAATTAGCCCAACTGACGCACTTTAACTTGACATTAGGGTCTTCCGTGCTCGGGGCCTGTGAACTAGAGGAAGTCGTAGACATTGTCGTGGTCATCGTCGTGGTGCTGGTGGCCGTCGTCTGGTTCTTCATAACCGGGTACCAGGTACTCGACGATACTTTGTCCTTTTCAGCTTGCAGTTTTTGCAGTTGTACCGGGATTTGATGACCCAAGTCCTTCATGTTCAACCAGTCTACTAAATGTGAACTTGATTTAGGGTCCTGTGTAGTAAATTCTTCTAATTCGTGCATTGGAGGAGTCACCATAAGTTGGTGAAAAAATAATTTTGCGTAGTCATCATCACCAAAACGTAACTTGTCAATATCACTTTTGAACACTGGTTGTGATCGCGTGGCTGTTGTGATCATTGGATATTTGGAATCTACTGGGTGATAGATATCACGTATGGGTACCACATGACGTATGTACACTGTACAGCTCATTTGAACTCACGGAGCAAACTATATCCAACAAATGTGCAAAGTGCAAGATAATGTACCGCATCACGATTACGGCAGCAACCATTGAACATAATTATTTTCTACGCGTATTAGCTTAGAATTTGTTATCACAATGTTGTGTTTTGGTACAGAAACTTCCGAATAATGTTTTTAGTTTATCGTCTGTTGCACATGGATGAGTACACGTCGATAAAGAAACGGTTCACTATTGAAGTGAAAGTATTTTTTGATATTTACAATGCTTGATCATAAAATATGTTCATATATTATTTTGTTGAAACTATATATAAACAGTTAAAATTTTAACAGTAGCTATGTTTATTATAATATTTTTGGAAAATTAACATCTAGTCAAACACAATTGTTTCGACAGTAACATAACAAATTATGGTAATTTTATGTAATTAAATTTTAATTAAGTTTCAAAGAGAGATATTGTCTTTATTTTAGGACTTTTAACTAAGCCTAACATTCTAAACCAGCTTATGATAACTGTAGCCCACTTTTCGCGTGGATTTCGGTAAACTTATACCACAGGGTCTTGCTATCGTCATAAAAAGCATCCTTTCATTCGTCGTTTATACAAGTTATATCAATTTTTCATTTAATATATTTTTTTTTTATTCATAATATCATCTTAGTAGTAAAATAGGTGTTTATCGACAGATTGCGTATCAGCACGCCAAGTGTCTCTGCCTGTGGTTGGTATGTTTCGTAAATCACTGGTTTCAATCTCCATTTCACTGCTTTCTCGAAACCATCGTTTAACTAACTCGGGTGTCGTCGTCGTCGCACTGGGAGTCCGTGTGATTTTGCTTTTGAGTAAAAAAATGTGGTCAATATTATGTTCAGGTGCAATCTTGGAACTTGATGTGTCAGTAGTTTGTGTTTCTCCGCTACTGCCAAACATTGGCGTGGTGCTGCCCTTAGTCATTTTAGATAAGCTCGTAATGCTTGGTAATATGATAGTGCTTGTATATGTACTAGACTTTACAGGACTTGTATATTCAAATGTGTCCACTGCAGATTTGGGTGTATTACTATAATACGCCGTCTTGATGGTTATTTCGGGTTTACTAGTCACCACTTCCAAAGCCGCCACAACCGCGGACATCTCTACTTTCTCATTTTTTTCAATATTATTATCTTTAGGAATGCTGTCTTGTTTCAGCTTTTCGTTCATATACATTTTGGGAGACTCATAACTGTATACTTCGTAACTTGATTGACAGCCGTAGTAATCATCTTCCAGTGAATCTATGCCACAGATGATAAAGTTTCCATCTTTTGTCATTTGTATCTTTCTGCCCTTCTTCGTTAATATACCTTGATTGTTTTCTTTTTTGTTGAGCTCCGCATTCCTCTCTTTTAATGTTGTTGTGGGTAGGGACGCAGGGAGAACAGTTTCCGTATATATTGTTATCATCACTAACACTCGATGAATATGCATCGCTTAGATTGTTTAAATTTCTCTGTGATAGCGAGCTTGAGAACATTGTTTACTGTACTGAGATGAAGGATGACGTCACAATTTTAAGAGTTTTATCAATATGTTTCTTGTTGCTCTAGTGGTGTGTTTCAATAACACAATTTAGAACTACTTGTAGCGTGGTGTTTGTCCATACAGGTTCATTCATTTGTTTAAATATGTATTTATTGTGGACGAACTTTTCACCAGATTAACAAATCTATCCGATATATTCGATTATTGCCTAGATTACTAAGTAACTTTCCGCTCCTCTCTCAAAATAAAAACGTAAACGGTGCAAATGTGTTTTGCTGAATAATAACGATACTTAAAACTTTTCGGTTTAAATACAATTTTCAAATTAACTTTTCAGATAACTAAACTAAGTTACAGGAGGGCTTATAAACAGAACGATTTATTCAACTCTTTGACATAATTATACTGAAACAGATTATAATCAAAAAGTCTACATTGTTGAAGGAAAAAATATAAATGGTAGTAAAGAAATGTAAGGGTGTAAACATCAGCTGTACAGAGCTTAACCCATGTCAGGGTGACAGACAGACGGACGGATTATAATAACACCCGTCTCAGCTGCCCCTCGCTCTCTCTACCAGTTTATACTTAGGAAAAAACGAAACTTACGCTCTTACGACCCTGAGTTTTATCTATAAGACCTACCTGCACATTCCCCTGTTATACATTTGTGAGTTAAATACTTGTGGTTCTCGCTTGTTGCCACTCTGTATATCTATCTAAAAGTTCAGCGTCGAATAAATTCACTAAGACTTTAATAATCTTCTTATAGATTTTAAAATAAAGGGAAAAAGTATCACAGTAAAACAGTTTCCATCCACAGACTGTAGTATAAAATTCCCTGTAAATAAGGCGTAAGTAAGCTGACAACTAATTAGGACGGCAGAAGAAACAAGTTAACAGCATTAGTGTCGTGATCCTGCTCTCATCGCACAACCTCGCAGCACCCTTTAAATTAACTGAGCAACCTGACAGTTAACAAGTCATTTGCATAAGATTCGCCCTTGACTAATTGCCTAAATTAAAAAAATAACCAAGACTTTCGCGAAAAACGGTCAATTATTACAATTGCAGGAAAATTAAACCGACTCTGTATTTTTGTATAATGTTGTTAAAAGTTGTTATTTTTTAAATTATATGTATTGATTTGTATGCTACATCTACGTGTCCACAGTCAGGTGAAGATACTAATAGTTATATAAATAAGATTGTTGCCATCTTGTTTTTTTTATGAGCAAGATAAGAGAACGGTTGCTTCCACCGTTATACTAAATCTTTATGGGAAGGCCGGAGTAATTCGGTCTAACTAAAGACAATTTCGCGAGGATAATTGTATCGTCTCCGTCCATATTACTCGACGTCGCCTCGAGAGAAGATAACGTGGTGTTTGTATGATGATTACTTTCCAAGTTTTTGCGGAATCGCCGATTGAGTGGCGCGGTTCGCTGTGTGTGCGTACCATTTTTGAGTTCATCTACATAATTGGAGCCACGCAAGGTTAAGTGAGGGTTTGTGTTCTAACTAAGTATACTGCGGAGCTTATCTCGTCTGAAGCTTTGTTTCTTGTTATTGTTTTTTTGTTTGTTATGTAAATGGCTGGTTTATACTGAAGTCTCGCGGCTGGTAGTTACGTTATGTCTGTGGGAGTATTACCATCTCCTTGGATGTGTTCGTCGGTTAGTTATGAGTAGTGTGGGAGTTTATTGAAGTACGTAGGCACTTTATCTACGTCTATTATGTCAAAGATAAATACTTACGGGCTCCAGTCACGCAGCCACCGCGCGCCGGCAGCTCGCCTCGCCGTGCTGCCTTCACATGTGCATACTTGCCGATTTCACCCACTGAAATGCGTGCTTATGCGAACACATATGTACGAGCTACGCTGTACATTGACCTTAGGTGTAGTTGGTACGTTACACTCACTAATGCATTATAATCAATATTGTATAAGTTTGCATTTCTAACATAATAAATCATGATGTAAACTAATTATAATTTAGTAGCAATTAAACCTTTAAACCAATCGGTTGTCTACTCCTTCAACATTCAACAAACATCAACATAACATAATTAATCACTGTTGGGGATTAAAGCCCCAACATTTGGTCCTTCGAGCAACTAAGTGTTGTGTGATTTACATCTTTTACGATCGCGAATCGGTTGGACTGGTCTCTCACAAGCGAGTCGCCCCAGTAACCAATTGAGAAGGCGCATATCGTAGAGGGGAAAAGTTGCACAACACAAAGAAACCAGGAGTGTGGAACGAAAGCCTACGCTCGCAACAGAAGAGTTCATCTTGAAGTCAACAAGAAAACATCAACAACATGTCGTCAGCTGATTTATACCAGAATCAGAACGAACTCTACGACAGCATAAAGAAGATCGGGATAAACATCAAGAAAGATGGTTGGGACAGAAAAAACCCCGACTATTTCAAACGCCGTATGGCAATGTTGGAAAATTTATGGTCAGATTTCCAATTCAATCATGACCGATTGTCTACGGAAAAAAGTGTAAGTCATCCCTACTTTGCGAATGACTGCTATAGTGTAACGCTACAGTGCTACAAAGAAGTAAAGGAGCTTATTCTTCAACAACACCAACAACTCACGACTCTCGCTCGTTCACCAAGGGAGCAAGCAGTGCAAACAAAAACATTGGAAGGCGAAAACCAACAAACAGGGGAAGGTACCTCCCATCAAACAAAACAGGAACAAAAGGCCTTGGAGGGTGAGGCGGACGAACAAGCTCGGCATACCATTCAAGATAAAGAACCATCACATCCTCCTCAGCAAGAACAACAAAACTCTGTGAAAAAAGATACGGGGTCCAACAGCAAGCTGGACGACATGATGCGCAAACAAACAGCGAATTTCAAAGCTTTCATGAGAGCAGTTGCAAACATACACGTGGAGTTTCTATCTGAAAAATGGGAATTTCAAGACGCTCTGCTAACACTACAAACGCGCTGGTCAGCAATTGACAACCTCCACTGGGAGATAGAGTGTGAAACTAACGGAGAGAAGATGACAATGTACGAAGAACGCTACACAAGGTATGAAAACCAGTTTCATGAACTGAAAAAGGCTTTGAATACCAAAATGTGGTCCGGCGCTCATCGTGAGAAAACAACACCGAAGTTAGAGATACCAGTCTTCTACGGTAGCTACAACCAGTGGATCCCATTTAAAGACCTTTTCACAGAAGCGATACACAACAACAATTCTCTTTCACCGGCTCAAAAGATGCAGTTTCTGAAGAGTAAAGTGCAAGGAGAAGCAGAACGCTTGATTCAACACTTGCAGATAAGTTCGGATAATTACCTCGTGTGTTGGGATATCCTCAATCACCGATATAATAATGAAAAACTTATCTTCACATCGCACATCAACAGGCTTTTCAATCTACCAAACATGCAACAACAATCAATGGCCCAGATAAAGAAAATCCATGACGTCAGCATAGAATGCTTACATGCGATAAGGAATTTAGGAGTGAATATTGACACTTGGGATCCAATTCTTGTATATATACTAACTCAGAAATTAGATGCAGACACACATTCTGAGTACAATGACTCGCTGAAGAATTGCCGAAACCTACCAATTCTGAAAGATTTGTTAGACTTCCTAGAAGCGAAGTTTACATCGTTGGAAACATCACGTCGCAAACAAGAAAACAATCAAAAACCGAATTCAACATCGAGTTCTCATCAAAATCAATCGCAGTCTAAAAAGCAATATAACAGTAATCAGGCAAATAGCAACAAGAGAATTACGAAATCTTTCCATGCGTCAACATTTCGTTGCCCTCTTTGCGACGACGAACATGGCCTGTACAATTGTGCAAAGTTTTTAGAAATGCCGAATCAATCAAAACTTAGCACAGTAACAAAAATGAACCTTTGCGTAAATTGCCTGTTCAGCCACAATGGAAAAACATGTACATCAGCTCACCGATGTCGCAAGTGCGCTGCTCAACATAATACATTGCTACATGATGCATGTATTAAAAACAAAACAGAAAAACAAACAAGTTCTTCTCATGTATCAAAGGATGATGATACCTCGGAGATATTACTAGCGACCGCCGTAGTATACATAGAAACAGCTGATGGGACCCAAATCAAGTTGCGAGCTCTCATCGATCAAGGGTCTCAGATTTCTTTGATCACGGAACATGCCGCTCAACTTCTCGGTGTCAAGCGCGAGAGATGCAAAGGAGTCATCTTTGGAGTTGGACAGAAGGAAAACCACTGCAAAGGAATGACAACAATTACTTGCAGTTCTGTCTACAACGACTTCAAGTTCCAAACATCTGTCTACATTATGAACAACTTGATCAAAAACTTGCCAAATAAGACCTTCGCAAAACCATCCTGGTCCCACATACAAAACATCCATTTAGCCGACCCAGAGTTCTACAACAGCCGTCAGGTGGATTTACTATTTGGAGCAGACATTTATTCACAAATTATGCTAGGTGGAATAATAAAAGGCGATGACGTCACACAGCCCATCGCACAACAAACTCACCTAGGTTGGCTCTTATGCGGTAATGTCAAAACCTTTCATTGCAATGTAGTCATAAATAACCTGGAAGATATCAAACAGTTCTGGGAAACCGAAGACATCACAGAGCAAACCAACATATCGGTGGAAAATGAATCATGCATTGAATACTACAACAAAACTACGCAACGCTTGGAGAATGGGAAATATGAAGTCAGACTGCCGATGAAGAATGAATTTGAGAACAAACTAGGATCATCAAAGCCAATGGCGATCGCTCAATTCAAAACATTAGAAAGAAAGTTGGAAAAACAAAAACATTTAGCCAAGGCGTATAAAGACTTCATGGCTGAATATATTGATCTAGGTCATATGAAGCAATCAACAGTCAGCAACAATACAAACGAGTGTTACCTACCTCACCACGGCGTGCAACGCGCTGAATCAACAACAACAAAGTACAGAGTGGTGTTCAATGCGTCAGCAAAAACATCAACAGGATGCAGTCTGAACGACCTCATGTACAAAGGTCCCAATCTTCAACAGGACCTACAAACATTATTAATGAAATGGAGGCAATACAAATATGCGTTTACAGCGGACATTGAGAAGATGTTTCGCGCTATTTGGGTGGCCCCTGCAGACCAACAACTACAACAGATTGTGTGGAGGGAAGCTCTGGAAGAACCTATCCGCTCATATCAACTAACAACCGTAACATACGGTACCAAAGCAGCACCGTTCTTAGCCATGATGACGCTCAGGAGATTGGCGAATGATGAACGAGAACAGTTCCCTGAGGCAGCAAAAGTACTGGAAGAATCATTCTACATGGATGACCTCGTGCATGGGACACATACAATCGAACAAGGAAAGAAATTGATAGCCGACCTGAAACAATTGTTAAAAAATGGAGGGTTTAACCTGCGCAAATGGTCAGCAAACAATCAAGAACTTTTGGAAGATATCTCCGAACAACAAAACATCGACAAAATTGTCTTCAACTTCAAAACTGAAAATACATTGAAAACGTTAGGCTTGTGCTGGAACTCAAAGGAGGATAAATTCACCTTTCATTGCACAATTTCGAACGTAAACAAGAAACAAACAAAACGCAGCCTATTAGCCGAAATATCTAAACTATTTGACCCACTCGGCTGGCTGGCTCCAGTATCAACAAAATTGAAATTATTATTTCAAAAACTATGGGACGGAAACTTAAAATGGGACGACGAAGTGTCCGATGACATACATGCGGAGTGGTGCAAGATACAAGCGGACGTAAGCGCGATAAACGCTTGCGAAATACCTAGATGGCTTAACTGTGGGGAAACGCAAACAATAGAGCTACATGGGTTTAGCGATGCCTCTCTTGATGCATACGCCTGTGTTATCTACGCACGGGTCCACTCATCAACAATACTTGTAGCCGCAAAGTCAAAGATAGTACCACACCGAAAAACAACAACACTACCTCGGCTGGAATTGAATGGAGCGCGCCTTCTATCACAACTAATGCGCAAAGTCAAACAGTCATTGAATCAATATGAAGTACACGTCTACGGCTGGACTGACTCCATGGTGGTTCTGGGTTGGTTACAAGGAGACCCATCCCGCTGGAAAGCCTACGTAGAAAACAGAGTACGAAGTATTACTGACGTCATACCACGATCGTCATGGAACTACGTCAAAACAAAAGAAAACCCCGCTGACGCCGCAAGCAGAGGCCAATACGCAAGTCAGCTGAAAGAGAACAAACTGTGGTGGCAAGGCCCTGTGTGGCTGTCAACATTTGAATTGAAAAACCTGGTCAAGAAGGTATATACATCAGATCAAGATGTAAAAACAACGGCAAAGAAACAAGTTAATTCAGCCCAAATCAATACAGAAACAACCAACATAATCGAAAAATTATTGGAAAAACATAGCTCTATCAATCGTGTCATTCGAATAGTCGCATGGATACACAGAGCATTGAACTTAACACTTAGAACATTGAACCCAAAACATCGTGAATTACCAAGTTACCTTACGTTGCAAGAACTGAATAGTGCAGCTAAGGTGATTGTGAAACAAACACAGCAAAAGGTATTTGTAACAGAAATGACTGATTTACGTAAACATGGCAGAGTGGCATCAAATAGTAAGCTATTACCTCTCAGTCCTTACATTGATCAAGAAGGTTTGCTTCGAGTCGGCGGAAGATTAAAGAACGCATCGCTAACTGAAGAAATGAAGCATCCGATGATCATTCCCAACGACAGTCGGCTCACGCATTTGCTCATCGATCAAGCACACCAGATGACGTTCCATGGAGGACCGCAACTCACTTTGTCGCACCTTCGTCAAAAATACTGGATAATCGGCGGCGTGCGAGTCACGAAGATGCAAGTCAGAAGATGCGTAACGTGCCGAAAAATAAGCCCTTCAAAACAACAACAATTCATGGGTGAACTACCGAGCGCAAGAATAAACCCTGCCCCGCCATTTTACCATACAGGAGTGGACTACACGGGATTCGTCGATATCAAGATGAATAAGGGAAGAGGGGCTAAAACAACAAAAGGTTACATAGCCATATTTATTTGCATGGTGACAAAGGCAGTACACATTGAGTTGGTCTCTGATCTTACAAGCTCAGCATTTTTGGCAGCCCTACACAGAATGGCAGCAAGGAGAGGTGCCCCCCGCCATTTATACAGCGACAATGGCACTAACTTTGTCGGCGCCAATCGTCTCTTAATGGAACAATACGGGGAAATAGAAAACACCTACAAGAATGAACAATTACAGAAAGAAGTTGCCGAAATGTTCATCCAGTGGCACTTCAACGCCCCGGCTTGGCCATCAGCAGGTGGATTATGGGAGCGAGCTGTAAGAAGCTTGAAACACCACCTCAAACGAGTGGTGGGCGAACAACGGTTAACATTCGAAGAGTTCACAACAATATTAACAAAATTAGAAGCCTGTCTGAATTCCAGACCTCTGTGTACATTGAGTGAAAATGTGGAAGACCTGGACTGTTTAACCCCAGCGCACTTTCTAACAGGGAGATCAGGAGTGACCGTCATTGAAACAAGAGAAGACGCCCGAACAAGATGGGATCTGACAAAAAGAATGTACACAGACATTTGGAAGAAGTGGAAAAATGAATATTTATGTCAACTCCTATCAAGAACAAAGTGGCAGACGCCTCAACATAACTTGAAGGTTGGTGATTTGGTTGTGGTCCATGACGACCAGCGGCCGGCTGGAAAATGGTTAATGGGCAGAGTCACAGATCTTCATGCGGGAGACGACGGATATGTTCGTGTCGTAACCCTGAAAACAAGAAACGGCACCATGAAGAGACCCATAACAAAGTTGTCAATTTTACCAATAGGCAGCGAAGAAAAACACAAAAATCAAACAAACGAGAATATAGCAAAACGCCAGCAACCTGCAGTTACAAGCAAAATCAACTTTATCGGATTAGTGATGACCCTGCTATACCTAATGAGTCCAGCAACTGCGGCAACAAACACAACAAACTTTAGCGAATTGCAACAAGGCCTATATTTCGATAAAACAAGCAACATGAAATTGATTTGCGACGAGTGGAAAATAGTTGTTTACTACGACGTCAAACCCTACTGGCATGGTACAGCAGTGTTTAACAAATTCAACGATCATCTAGAAAACATATGTTCAACACTAAAACAAAAAACTCAATGCGAAATAATTGCATTACAATTGCGTCACGCGTTCGCGGAACTCGAACACTACAATCATATGTTGCTGAATCCGCAAGGTCGGGTGAATATGAGAAGCAAACGCGGCCTTATCAACGGTGTCGGGTCGATCGCACGTTCCCTGTTCGGAGTATTGGATGACCAGTTCGCCGAACAATATCAACGGGATATTGAACTCATCAAACAAAATGAAAAACATCTGGCTCTATTATCTAAAAATCAGACATCTATAATAGAAGCCGAATATAATATACTCAGGAGATCGGAAGAAACAATTGAAAAACAATACAAATTATTCAATCAACATCTGCTAAACCTAGACAAGATAACAAACAACCTTCAGCATGAGATTGAGTCTCAAGAATTATCAATCGAGTTTGTGATGTCAGCTATCTCTGCAAACAGCTTTATTGAACATTTAAGAAACGTTCAAGAGATTCTGTTGGACACCGTAACAAACATTTACAACGGCAAGATGAACTTACACCTCATTGCGCCAGAACAACTGAGGGACGAACTGAACGTGATAGCAAGTCAGCTGTCAAAGGATATAGCTCTTCCCATCACCAACATCCAAGAAGATCTGTTCCACTTGTATCATCTTCTACAAGTGAAGGCAAAAATGTCAGAAAGGTATCTCATCATTGAGATACGGATGCCGTTAATTAGCCGAGAACACTATGAAGTTTACAACATCATACCTGTCCCAAAAAGAATCGGTGAAGAGATGGTCACCCTACTGCCCATTGCAGAAATACTAGCAATCAACATACATAAGGATTCTTATGTCCCAATGAGTGTAACTGACCTGCACGAATGCATACACTTCGACAGTACGACTCTATTATGCCACATGAGGACACCAGTTTACCACATGAAGTCTGACGAGAGTCTCTGCAAGAGGAACAAAGGTTCGACCGACTGCAAAACCAAAAGGGAGACCTGTCGAAACATATGGTCGGCACTTAGCAACATAAACAGCTACCTATACTTTTATTGTCACGTTTGCAAAATACGTGTCATATGTGGGAATCAGATTTCAACTGAAACACTTAGCAACGCAGGGGTAATGACACTCGGAAGTGACTGCACGATCAACAGTGAGAACTTTACTGTTCATGCCCAGAGACAATCAATGGACACAATTAATGCCCAAGTCGAGGAAATCACTATGGAAATTCCTCCAATTAATCGGATCATCAATCTTTCCGTACCAATTTCAAAACATGAACCAGACAATGAGACATTTCTGGAGCACAGCACGTTACTGCGAAATCTGGGACAACAAATAGAACAGATGAAAGCCGCAACAGCAGAAGACCTTCTGTCAGATCGAGCAACATACCATGATGTCCACCAATATGTTGTCATATATATATTGACGGCAGCAGCAGCGATAGCAGGCGCGATATATGCCTACCACCGACTGAAGAAACATTGCAGGAATCAACAGATACCTGAGGCACCACCTGTCCCCAATCCAGCACCTCGAAGGAGGTCAACTGCAAGCATCGTAGACAACGTTGTATTTGACGTCACAGACAACAGCGGTGTAGCGCACTTATCAAGTGCACGCACCCTGAACAAAGCAACGTCACCTTAGTATAAGACTTAAATGACATTCTTTCTTTTACATTTTATATTTTTAAATAATTTTATTTTACATTTTTTATATAACATTTCTTTTTAATTTGATCATATTTTTTACATTTTAATATTTTGAATTATATTCCTTTCTTTTCAATTTTACAACATAACATTTTCAATTGATACATTTTGTGAGGGGGCAATATGTACGAGCTACGCTGTACATTGACCTTAGGTGTAGTTGGTACGTTACACTCACTAATGCATTATAATCAATATTGTATAAGTTTGCATTTCTAACATAATAAATCATGATGTAAACTAATTATAATTTAGTAGCAATTAAACCTTTAAACCAATCGGTTGTCTACTCATTCAACATTCAACAAACATCAACATAACATAATTAATCACTGTTGGGGATTAAAGCCCCAACAACATAATAATAATAATAACATGTATTTGTATACTTACCTTAGTTTTTGACTAAATGACATGCCTGTTTAAAAAGACACAATTAACTAAGATGTATCAAATGATGGTGACAATCGTTTCATCAAGTCTGTTTTGATGGATGAGATCTGCAATTACATACTTTTCATGGAAAAATTACTTTTTCATCAAGTTACATTTTCCATCTTCTCCCATCTTACACGTTATGTATGTATGTTTCTGGTCAATACTTTCACCTGATCCTCTTACGCTTCTTCTGGTAGTTATATAAATATCGAATTCCATAGTTTTTTCATCTGAAATTACGTTTCCAGTTATTCTAGTGCTAGTAGCAAGTGGAGGTAAACGCGCCTCCGTGCAGTAGGCACGTGCATCGCAAACGCGGAACTTACTTCTTTACCGACTGCAATGTGTCTTACACAGAATGAAATTTTGTTTTCATTGTTGAAAACCTTATGTGCAACGTATTGGCGAAAGAAAAACTCGTTAGTGACGCTTATGAAAATTTCTGAAAATTGATATTATGTAGAAATTGTTCTCATGTTGAAACTAATCAACTTATTTTTTAGACTAATCGAGGTTATTTTATGTTTTAGTACAAGTAAATAAAATTACCTAATAATCAGCCATTCAACGTGGCAATGCTGCCAGCGTTCTTGGCACCATGTTGACAGCGATGTGGATGAATGAATTTTTAACGCCCTATAAATTTTAATTTTTGTTGATGATTTACTTTTATTTGTAGTATTTAAGTATAGTTAAGTATGTTTGCAAATGAATAGTAAATAATATTAAAAGTAATACAGTACATTATTCCTACATTCTATATTATGTATAGGTAAATAACAATATGAAAAAGAAGTATGTAAAGCGGTTTTTTGCCTTAAACTTAATATTTTACAGACAATATTGGCCGTATTAATGATCGCTGTTTCACAGTTTCAAACATTATTATTTCACTTACAAGTTTAACGGAAGATCGAAGTCCAGCTTTCAGCTCTCTCTCAAACTCGGAGCTTTCTCACAACATAAGGACACTAACACATTACCCGTTGGAACACAAAACTCATGTAATTTGCAATGAGCGCAAAGAGGAACAAGGTGCAGTGCTAACAGGCTCTAATATGCAAATAAGTTAACGTCGCGAACACCCATTAAGTACTTGAACGAGCGAACACTTCGCTACCTTCCCAGCAGCTTGGTTACTGCAGTTTTGATTAACCTTTTTCTTTTTTGGGTGGCAAAATCATCAAATGAGTCCCGGCCCTGGGTGGGGCGGAAGGGACTGTCAGACTCTTACTGACTAAAATCCACCCGTGTTCCTTCGGATGCCCTTTACGTTCCGGGGCCACGGTATCCTGGATTAAGAAAATTCCGCGACTCCAGCAGGCATTTGGCCCCATAAAGGGCCCCGTCGGTGACGCGTGAAACACGACGCGCCACTGACCCGGGCTTGGTCCTTGGTCGGACGGCGAGCTTACCCATTACTCACCGTCCGCAAGCCCGCTCCACCGCTGTGCGGAGCGCTCTGCTATTTAGAGGAACACGCGTTGGAGCGTCCACCCGACAGGCTATTCGCATACGGGCAAAGAGACCCCTTAGGCACACAGTGCCTAAGGAAGAGTTTTTGCCCGCATCCCAGGGTGCACCGGCCCGAAAAACTGGACTTCCCCCCGGACGTATCCGAGAGGGAACTCCAGTCCACGGGCGCACGTGGAGGTTTCCTGTCTTAGCACCCCAGTTTTGATTAACCTAATTAAATATGAGAAAGCATTAAAAAAATGTTTTAAAAACAAATAACTTTTATATTGTTGTAAGATTTTTTTCATCAACTTCCAACAGTATCATTTCTACGTATTTGAAATAGGTCTTATAAGAACAATGCACATAGTCTTGTAGAATTACAATAACGTAAAACCAACAAATTTTGAGGTAATCGTTCGTTACAAAAGTATTATTCACGACTACTCGACTTCTGCTACGCCTCGTAGCACCTCGTAGCTTGCTACGCCACACGTAGCACAGCGCTACACACAGATGTGCTACGGCGCGGGCGGCGCACTCCAACAGCGATGCAACTTTTATTGGAAAACTTCACCCGAATTTACATGTCCCGCACATTATTAAAAACGCTTGTAAAACTTTAAAACGACCACTTTTCTACTATCTACAACCTTAATGTCTTAGCAATAGGAACCAGTTTTGAATGTATAAAAAGCAAATAAAAGTTGTCAAAGGATTTTGTTTCGGAACCAAGAGTTTGAATTTTAAGTGTTGGCCCGACTCCGGCGTTTACCTGTGACGCTAAAATAGTTGTTTAATATACAATAGGCTTTTACAATGTGGAATTTATTGGCGAAAGTTTACGAATAAACTTATGTATTTGTTGTTCGCTTTCAGATTTCATTTAGATAGGTACGAATGTATTGTAACTGTACCAGCATACAATAAAATTATTGTATTTGGTCAATGTGAACAAAATCAAAGCGTCTTTATAGTAAAAGTGATTTTGAATTGTAAGAATAGTTAGCATGTTGTCAGTTAATATAACGTTGAACTAAAACTTTTGAACGTATTTTTTCGTATTTTTGACAGTTGATTTAAGTATCAACTGCCAAAAAATTATGAAAAGTAAAATTTTACACGTAAAGCGTTCAAATTAGAACATTATTTACATTATGACAGCCTGTATCAATAACGGCAGTAAATTATCTATGAATTGGGCACTTTGCTCGCCTCCTATATTTACCCAATTTGGGAGGTGTGCCTCGCGACTGCAAAGTTTCCCGTACAAAGTTAGGCGTGCTTTTGAGTTCATGTCCCGGCGCGGCGCCAAGGCATCGGCGAGAAGCGAAATTAGCACTTTGGTAATGTACGGCACGTTTAACGTAGTGACTGAGTAACTGGCTGTGCCACTGTGCTTTGCGAGTTTGATTTCCACTCTGGAAGAATATTTGAGCAACTTAATGAGTGGTCTGATTATTTTGTGTGTGTTAGTTTAAACTCCCGCTCACAGAAAGAGGAGACCTGTATCCCAGCAGTGGGATCATTATAGGCTGCTGATGATGATGAAGTTAATTTATTTAAAAAAAAAACTGTAAATTGTGAAAAAAACCTAGTGAGCAAAATATTTGATTGAACAGAAAAATGACTACTAATTATATGGTACCTACTTGGTTATATTATGAGCCAGATAATACTAGATACTTTGTTAACATTGCCGTCTCAAGCAATGAAGAATTCATAAGCCAAGAGTTTTTTATGTCGGAAATTTCACTTTTCAACTTTACTAAAATTTCAACAATAAATATGGTATTTGAACAAATATATAAAACGCTCCTTCGCTTACGTGTGGCGCACATAGATCACCTTCCACTACAAAGGAAATCAGGTTAAATAATAAAGCTATTTTATCATCGCCTTCCAACTGAACTGATACAACAGTCGCGGCCTCCCATGACTTGCGCCACCGCGCTACAGGCGCTCTTTCCCCGAGGGCAAGTTATATTGCAAGTTGCAAGCAAGTCAACTGCGCTTTGCTCGTAGTGTAACGCATACGTCGCGGCCGCTGTTGCCTGCGGTACTACTCATTAATACGCCGCCAACACATAAATAAATTCGATACACTACGCCGAGCCATGTGCTGTGCTGTTTAAGAATATTTTTTACTAGAATTTTCCGAGCTTGGTTACAATATCATCAAACATTGAAGTAAACTATTGTATGACATTATCATTTTGGTATTTTATAGTTTGCAAATAGTTCAGAGTACACTCGTTTAAATATATGTTTGTTGAATTTATGTCACTTTCCTCTCTCTGTCGGCATTATCGGAGAAAGTGAAAACCTTAATGAATCTGCAAAAGGAGATAAAGTCCAAAATTAATAAAATTGTGATGTTACAAACTTTTTCCTACTACTTTAAAAAAACCACGGAAAAACAGCAAAAAACCGAATCCTATAGATTTTTATGTACAAATTTGTATACCGCTATTTCTAATCCGGAAACTGTCTTATTTCAAAATATTACACAACTAACAACAATTAACAGCCCATTAGTTAACACACCCACTTTCACTCAAGTCCAAAATAGTTCAAAGAGGCCCACTATAAAGTCACCTGTCCGAAGTACATTTTAATAGTCAAAGAGCTGGCGCCCACCGCGGCTGTGCGCTCATTGTCGGCGACTGTGCGTTAATCTGTCCGTCTGTCCGCTACGTAACATGGGTACAAGATCCCCAGGATACACTATGATACGTATTTTTTGCGACGACAGTATTTCTTGGGCCGTCTCTATTTGGTAAAGCCCACGTTATTATTTACATTATATTATTCGGGAAAGTGGCGGCTTACTGAGACGGGTCGGTTTAACTCATCAACAGGCTTTGTCCGAATGATAATAATGTTTTAGTGGTTCGTGTTAGTGGTGTTTTATGTTATGATGCAGTGAAAGGTATCATGAAAAGACAAAAAATACTAAAACTACAGTTTCAGTATGTTTTGTCTTTGTTGTTATATGTATGAAGGTGTCGTGAAATTAGTACCTACGACTAATTGCGGGCTAGCTGTGGGCACTGAACTTGTACTTTAGCACGTTCCCTTTCAGAGCCCATGTGCAAAATCGAATTTACAGCCAGCCTATGAAAAGACGTCCGAACCATAAATAAAGTTGTACAAGAATTTACCGCTGCAAAAAGATCTTCATATTTACAGATGTTCAATATTCCATATTAATACTATATCAAAGAATACAATATTGCTTGCTACAAGATGTATGTCGTATATAAAATATAGTCAGGCCACAATATGCGAAGATTCCACAACCTTATTTTCGCGTGTCTGTTATTGCGTTATCTCCAAAACGATGAAAACGACTAGTATATAAGTATTTATGTAAAAGCGGCCATCCTGACCGTCCCTCGCCCCGACAACTCTGATTACGCAATTTCAGAAATTGTCTCACTATTTTCTTGGGTTACAAGCAGAACGAATTGTATAAAAGGAAATTGCATTTTAAGTTTTTGCTTTATATAAGTTTGGAAGTTATTACAGTGTGGAATGCATTCATCACATTTACATGATGGTCTCGCGGATAGCGCGACTTTAACTTTACTTTTTGTTGGAATTTAGTGCCGTGTAGAATTGTAGATGTTACGAGTTTCAACAACTACAGAGTTTTACATGAATGAACTTCGATAATTTCATGAGATTTTGTAATGTAAGTAACTAACATTAAGCAACATTTAAGGGAGACCGGGTGCAAAAGTAACAGCGGGTCGTAAGTAACAAACGTACTATCTCCTGATGGTAGTAGGGCGACGTTTCGACCATTTGATAAACCTACAGAGCTTTTGTTACTTACGACCCGCTGTTACTTTTGTACCCGGTCTCCCCTACTAACTACTGACACTATTCAAGTTTGCTATAACATCAAAATAGGAGATTAAATGAAGTCATTTAGTTTCTATAATCATTGGTTTTCCTTCTCCTTACTGAAGTACCTTTCCAACGCTCCGGCACACGTCACAAATCCTCCGTTACAAGTCACATCATGTAACACAAATCAGGCCCGTACGTGGCCGTGTCCCATCCCTACACGTAACACTGGGCACGTCACTAATCCGGCCGAGTGATACGTCGCAAGTTGTGGTAAGCGCCCAACTTCGGCCCTTCTCAATTGCTATAATCTCTTCACGATTGCCATTCATTTATTGTCTTGGGTTAGGGCGGTGACTGAGTGTTGAGAAAAAGTGGGTAAGAAGAATATAATAATTATGTTGATTTATGATTAGGTACACAATCAATAATCTCATTGCTATGCAACGTGTTTTGAAATTATGTCGATTATTATTCTTACCTGGTTAAGCATTTTTTGAATATATTATACTTAATGTTTTCCTTTTTAACTGTTAATATTTTTTCTTTTCGTGACTGAATGATTGTTTCACTCAATATGTTATTAACTTATACGGACAGCTATGGACAAATATTTAATTACATATTTCAGTCCAATGCACACTTTCACTTTGCACCAGTCAGACTGAACCTTTAAACCTATGTCTAAATCTGTTTTACGGTTATATAACCTATTGGAAACACAATGATACAATTTCTGTATGATTAGTTTGGTTGTTGTGTACCCACTATGGGAGCAAAATTGTCCAAAAACCCCTAAATACATCGCTCCCGCTGCCGTTTGTCACATTACCCTCTACCGAACGGGTCTCACATGGGAATAGTTGCGTTCCGCAGTTTAGATGGGTGAAGTATCCGCCGGCGAACATTAGAGCGCGGCACTTATGTATCCGGCTATAGAGTGCGGGCCGTTTGCTTGATGTACCGCGGCTCCCTTTGATTGAGGCGGTAACTTTTGACGTGCCAGCTTTTTAGATAGTGTTGAGTTTTTGGTGATTCGTGATACATTTTGAGTTTTATTTATTAGGTACAATTTCTTGTGCATTGTTTTTGCGAATTTACTTATGCAAATGACAATTAATGTAGATTCAAAAGTAAATTTTAAGAGCCAAATTTAAAAAAATTAGAATGATTTTATAAAAATCATTAAAGTTGATGAAAGTAGGAGAGAGAAAAAAAACCTTTCATTACCTAATCCCGGCTCTAAGTTAGAACACGTGAGAAAACAGACAATCACATTACATAACTGGCATCACACAGAGCCTCCAAATGAACTAATATAGAATAATTACATGAGAGAGGCGCACCTCACACACCTCAGTTAATACAGGCTCCTTTGTTTTACACACTCCTTGATTAATCATGTCTGTGACGAGCCAGCCACTTTAGACAACTTCCACGTTATGAAGAGGAATAAAGTAACGAACTAGACTCGTTGGAGATATGAAAATGAAGTTTAACAAATTGAAGGAGTGCTCGGATTATGACTAAGTTTCATGAGTGGAGGTGTACTTTGAGTTCGTATGTGGTTCTTACCTTTCTAGTTTTAGATTGTGATTAATCTGATTACTTATTTGGTTGGTTATGTATTCAAAGTGTCGTTATGTGATCAAGAAAGTAGTCAAATTACCTGTGTTTTGAAATTAAAGTTATAACCGTGCGTACCCTTAATAATTTTAAGGGCACGCACGGTTGGCACAGTGACTGAGCAATGCAAGCTGTGCTCCGTGTCGTGTAAGTAGTTTTTCCTGGTCTGTTTGTGACACAAAAATTATTTCGAATGTTTGCCAAAGATTTCAAAAATGAATCTGAGCTCACATATAGTTAGAAATTTTGGAATATTATAATAATAATAAAAATAATAAAGATATTTATTTCATAAAATATGACACATTGCACTGCAAACATAATTTGATTTTAATTTTTACATTTGTCACACTATGAGCACAATTAAATAGACTCTTATCCGTTAAACTAGGTCTAGCCTGTATCTTAAGGAACAAGGTTCATCGATGGGGTACATCAAGAAAGTGACCTTCAGTAACTTGAAAAGTGAGAGTGTCAATGTTACATTTAATTCAAATTAATTTATGAAATAAGTGTTGGTGGGTTACATAGTATGTTGAGTATGTCAGTGAGAGTTCGGGTGTGTGTGTGTGTGTGTGTGTGTGTGTGTGTGTGTGTGTGTGTGTGTGTGTGCGTGCGTGTTAGTGTAGGTGTAAGTGCAGCATTTGCATGCTGTGGGTAATGTGCGAGGATTTTAAGATTGTTTTAAGAAATGTATGACAGAAGATTCTCCGTTGTGAGGTAGTCTTGTTGTAGTAGCCATTGAGTAATTTTGTGTTTAAGCGAGTATCTGTTTAAATCAAGTATGTTTAGTTCTTTGTGTAATTTCTTATATATGTCGGAGAATCAACACAGAAGCACAACAATTTAGAATAACGCCATCTATATCGTTGCTGCGGAATCACAATTTATAATCTCAATTGATTATTGTTAATTTAGAATAACGCCATCTATCTCTCATTGAAGGAACTATGTAGTTAAATTTGACAGATAATGCTTGGGAACTCAAGTTATTGATGAATAGACTTGGGGAAGGTTAGCATGGGGAGCATTGGCAACACCGAGCGAATAGTCGAGTCAAAATGTCGATCGGAAGTTTAATCAGCTATTCGACGTTGACAGGTAGTGACGTTGACAGATGTTGGCTAACCTGTGTGGGGTAGGCCACATAAGCGGTGACAGTTGAGTGAAGAGAGGACTTTGAATCGGTACGGCAAGCTGGGTAGACATCTTGGTTGCTCCGCCATGTTAAACTTCCCGTGTTCCTAAGTTTTAATCGAGCTATATCTCGGGCATCCTTGACTATTTTGTATTCAGTGTTTGTTAGCAAGTAATTAAAAGTGTTAACGAAGATTTTGTGAGGATTATTTCCGATATCCCGACCCCTCTGATAACGATTATGTCGTTATCAGAAGTGGGATTGGACCACGACGACCCACGTGTTCGAAATAAAAAAAAAACGCTAAACGACGAAAAATGGTTGCGTTTGTTGGAACAACAGAACCGCAATTTTCTGATGCTGATTCGAGCCGTGAAAACACCTACTACGTCGTCACATGGCCTTCGTTTACCGAATTTCGATCCTGAAAAACAAGATGTGGATGCACGTGCTTGGGTGACGACTACAGTGATGTGCTCTCGGACCAAGACCAACATGGCGGGTGCCCCGCTTATAGTCGCTCTAAGCCGCGCCTTGAAGGGAGGAGCTTCTACCTGGCTGCCTACCGTGTCGTTTCCTGGGATGACATGAAGAGAGATGAGATGAAGAGAAAGCGAATAGTGTTGTGAAACCTCTGAAGTGTTTTATCTGCTGCAAGCCGGGTCATAAATCCGTGTACTGCTACTGCAAAGACGTGAAACAGGATACTCAAGCTACGCCGAAGCACCACAACCACAACAATGGCAACGAGAGGGGTTCATCGACAACTGTGAAGCCTCAAGCATCCAGGATCTCCTGCCACGGCGCAATGAGAGGAGCAGCGCCGACTCCGGGGAAAAGAAGGTAGACCTGTGCCTCCTGAACGCGTCGACTGGGACCCTATCCGGTGAGCAATTTTCATTTCGTTACCACTCTGGTGCCTTGTGTTCTTTACTAAAGTCTGTAGCCTATAGATTTTGACTTTGATGGTGACATTAGTATTGAGATTTGTTTTCATGTGTTGCCTGATTGTAGCGGGCACTTGATGAATTGCGGAGAATGCCTGAGGATCAAGTACCATTTTGAAGTAGAGGTGTTTTAAGTTGAATGAGTGTGGAATCTTAGTCGGCTGGTCAGACCGTACCAGCAGCCATTTCGTAGTCGTAGTCCGTATCTTATTGACACCCCGGTGTCCATAGACTCGCGGTGTGCGGATGGCACTGGCGGAGGTCGTGTATTGTGCGTTAATGGTGAACAGTGTGAAACAAACAGAGGTTTGTTGGTGGGCTAGTGTTAGCCATAGGCCACGAATTTGATTCCTGCTTTTTGATGATTAGTTTCTTGCATTGTAATGATACAATTCCGAAGGTACTTGGTTGCTCTACGATTTTTCGGTCAGTCTTAATTGTTTTTTTTAATAATCCGTGACGTTATAAAAAAAAAAAAAAAAGTGACGTGTTGAACAAACCTATTTTGAGAAGTATTTTGTTAAAGATAAAGCTAAACTAGTAAAGTTTGATGTTGGTGATTTAGTTCTTGTCAAATGAGGAACGAAATCAAGTTAAACTCTATCCAAAATACAAAAGTCCTTTTAAGGTTATCAAACTACTCGAAGGTGATCGCTATGTTTTAAAAAATCTTTAACTGACAACAGAAGAGACAAGTATGCTCATGATCGCATAAGAAGGATGCCACAAAGTCATGTCAGCGACTTAGACGTAATTAGTGAAGAATTGGTTCTAGATTGATGCGGGTGAAGGCCCATCAACTCGTTCCGATTAATGTTAGTGCACAGAGTAATGTTTTAAGCAGACGATTTACCGGAGAGAAGGCCCGGTAACATGCGTCTTGTTTAGAGCTTATCAGTGTGAAGGACTGATACTGACTCTTTGGTATTCTGGGCACGACAGCGAGAAGGGCTGTGTGTGCACAGAGTAATGTCTTAAGCGGACGATTTACCGGAGAGAAGGCCCGGTAACATGCGTCCTGTTCAAGGCTTATCAGTGTGAAGGACTGATACTGACTTTTGGTACTGGGCTTGCCAGGTCTTAGGACTGGCACTGTCCCATCTATTTTGACCACGACAGCGAGAAGGGCTGTGTGTGATGCGTCAGACATTACCAGCGAGAAGGGCTGATAATAAGACGACTATTTTGTTTCTACTTGGTGCATTGATATTGTGTTCTAGTTTATTTCATTTGAATTTTCTAAACCTTGTTGAGTCGCCTCAAATGTTTAAGGTCAAAGTATGAGCACTGCAATATTTTAATGAGTTTCCTATTGTTTGAATGAGTATGGGTGCTGTTCGACATGTCAGCTTTTAGAGAAAGAGTTTGTTGTGACGTTTATTAGACCCTGTAATTATTTTGATGAGAATACCTTTTCCATTAGGGTCAGGAATGGCCGAACGAGTAGAATGGTTACTGTTCGAGAATTTTCTTTCATTCCAGGTTCCTCACACGAGGACGGGATGTCTCACACGAGGACGTGATGTCTCACACGAGGACGTGTGAATTGTCAGAATGGCCGTGTCGGAGAATCAACACAGAAGCACAACAATTTAGAATAACGCCATCTATATCGTTGCTGCGGAATCACAATTTATAATCTCAATTGATTATTGTTAATTTAGAATAACGCCATCTATCTCTCATTGAAGGAACTATGTAGTTAAATTTGACAGATAATGCTTGGGAACTCAAGTTATTGATGAATAGACTTGGGGAAGGTTAGCATGGGGAGCATTGGCAACACCGAGCGAATAGTCGAGTCAAAATGTCGATCGGAAGTTTAATCAGCTATTCGACGTTGACAGGTAGTGACGTTGACAGATGTTGGCTAACCTGTGTGGGGTAGGCCACATAAGCGGTGACAGTTGAGTGAAGAGAGGACTTTGAATCGGTACGGCAAGCTGGGTAGACATCTTGGTTGCTCCGCCATGTTAAACTTCCCGTGTTCCTAAGTTTTAATCGAGCTATATCTCGGGCATCCTTGACTATTTTGTATTCAGTGTTTGTTAGCAAGTAATTAAAAGTGTTAACGAAGATTTTGTGAGGATTATTTCCGATATCCCGACCCCTCTGATAACGATTCTCCGTTATATATATTATTTCCTATGACGTAATGTTGGCGTGCAGCGAATGTAGTTTTATGAGTTACACCTGGTGGAATGTTTGTACGTTTATTTGGGTTGGATCTGGGCATGGTTCTATGAGTTCTGAGAACAGACTGCAGGATGAACAGCTGTCTTACTGTTAATACCTTACATTCCTCATAAAGTTGTTTGGTAGGATACAGGTACGGTTTTTTAAATATAACTTTAAGTACGGCTCTTTGTGCCCGCTCTACCATCAAAAACTTCGTTTTAATGGCACCACCCCATGCAGTAATGCAATATCCCATAATCGACTGGCACAGTGCAAAATAAACCATTTTTAATGTGTCTATGTCAGCCGACTCTCTTAAGGATTTAAAAACATATACAAGGCGCATTGTTCTGCTAGATATTAATTCCAGCTGACTGTCCCATCGTAGGCCGTCATCTATTTGAAGACCCAGATATTTAAAAGATTCACATCGAGCCAGTGTAGGACATGAACAAGGTGTTGACGAGTTCAGGCAGGAGTGAGCAGTTACAGCAAAGCTTTGCGGTGGCTTGGATGTTCGTCGAATTGCGAAGGGAATGTAGCAAGACTTTTGCAAGTTTAGTGTAAGTAGATTTTGGTGTAGCCAGTTCATGATGCTATGTAGCGCTATTTCTGCATTAGTTTTAACCTCATCCCAAGTAGAGCCATAGATGATGATTGCAGTATCGTCAGCGTATGCATAGATCTTGCAGTTAGGTAACATCATCCTGCAAAGGTCATTGACATAAACTTGGAACAGTGTGGGACCTAATATGCTTCCCTGGGGGACTCCATACGTCACGATTTCCTCACTACTTAGATACGAGTCTATTTTTACTTGCTGAGAGCGATTCTTGAGGTAATCTTTGAAAATGTCGAGTGCTATTCCACGTACACCCAGATGCTCCAATTTTGAGATCAGTTTGGGAACAGAAACTGTGTCAAAGGCTTTCGACAGATCCAGAAAAATACCCAAACACCTAGCCCCACTATCAAGTTTTCTTGCTACGAATTGGGTGAGAGCCAGTACAGCATCTTCGGTAGAAACCCCAGATTTGAAGCCATACTGGTTCTCTGCAATGATGTTATGTTTATGTAGAAAACCCCTAAGTTGCCTGTTAAGGATCTTTTCAATAATTTTTTTAAAGGCAAGGTAGAATGGAAATTGGCCTATAATTGCTGACACAGGTTCTGTTCCCGCTCTTATATATTGGATGGACTATGGCTTTTTTAAGACTATCAGGGAACGTTCCTGATTGTAAACAAAGATTGTAGATGTGGGTGATCGGTGGCACAAGCACGTGGCGACATATTTTGAGCAATTTAGATGATATTCCATCCCAACCAACAGAATAATCGCTACGCAGTTGCATGATTATAGTTTCTACTTCGCCTTCATCAGTGTCTAGTAAAACGAAGGATCCGGCTGGAGGTGAAGAATCGGACTTTTCGGAACTATCATTGCCAGAGGGAGTTTTGGTGGGATTGTGTGATTTTAATATATTTGCTGCTAAATTTTTACCTATATTACTAAAGTATGAACATACTTGGTCCACGGAAGAATGGGGATTATCACCCAGTTTTAACAGTTCGTCGGGACTAGTCCGCACTTTTCCAGTATTAGTGATTTCTTTAATGGTTTTCCAAAGAGCTCTGGGATTATTTTTGGTTTTTTCAAGTTCACTTTTTTCAAAGGATATTTTTAATTTCCGGAGTAAATCATTACAGAAATTTCTATAACGTGTATATGTTAGTTTCAAAATTAAGTTATTAGGTGCTTTACTTGATTTCATATGAAGTCTATCCCTATTTTTAATACATTTTAACAAACCTGGAGTAATCCAGGGTTTTATAGTTCTTTGTTTTTTAGGAATTGTAATTTGGGTTGTATGTTTAGATATTACGGTAGTTACTATTGCTAGAAAGTTATTCAAGGCTTCATTTGAATTATTAATTTTATAAATGTGAGAGAAATTTGTGTTTTCCATTTCTAATTTAATGGCATCTAGATTAGTACGAGAGATGGTGTATTTTTGCTTTCTAGATGGGTTCACGTTTGTTAATGTAAGTATAATTGGCTTATGGTCAGTGATGTATGATTCTAGAACTAAAGTGGTGGACGGCAATTTGGTCTTCAGCAAAATATGATCAAGACAGTTTTCTAGTCGTGTGGGAATAAGGTGAGTAGGGAGTAAACCATGGGAAGCATTTTGGATGAGATATTCAAAACTATGGGGGCTCTTGTTACCCGGTTTGATGTCTATATTTAAGTCACCAATAAGTGCTATATTAGGCACAGAAGAGAGTTTACCTAGGACATTATTTAAGGTGGAGAGAAAATTTTCTATTCGGTCTATGCTGTTATAGGATGGAGATCGGTAAATAGCTACAAAGGCAAACTTAGACTCTAGTTGACATACAAGGGAGTTAGCGTTTATTATGCTTGGTTCCCAAACTGTGACATTTAATCCCATTTTAGTGTAAATTATAACACCTTCATTTTGATTAGAAGTAAGTTTTGTGGAGTGTGACAGAAAACCATTAAGCATCGGTGGACCATTTGTTTTGCTCAACCAGCACTCAGTTAGCACAATAAAGTCAAAGCTCATTTTAGTGGAGTATATTAATGCTTGAAGATTATCAAAAATTTTCTTAACACTGCGTATATTTATGTGTAATAATTTGATATTACTCTCGGAAATGTTAATGTAATTTGTGCAGTCCTGTGGATGACATGAAAAGGAGTTCTCCAGCCTAAAAATGTCCAAATCATCATTAATGTTAATTATAGTATCCATTTGTTTAAGTAATAACAAGTTATGCCCCTAGAGATGCTACGTATTACTGAAACTGGATGAATAATAACATTTCTTCTTCTTAAAATTACACTGGTGTTTGTTTGTGTGTGCGTGTGTATGTGAATGTTTATATTTTGATCAGTGTGCTCATGATTAGTATTGTAATGTAGGCGATAATAAGAATATTTCATGTTGTTGTATGAATGTGAGGGTATGTGTATTAAAGAAATGTATGTTAAAACTATTACTAAGTGTTGAAGGTAGACTGAAATTAATATTAAGACATAAATAAGATCTGCGAGAATTGACAACAGAGGAAGTCATAATGTATTCTTTAAACTAAGGTCCTGGAGACACTTTTGAGAATTAATAAGTAGTTGTTTGTCACCAGTGTTTTTACGGAGAAAAATGTTTCCGTTGTTAATCCAGCAGAAAGTATAGTGATTGTTCTTTGCAAATTCACGTGCCATGTAGAAAAGCTTTTTGGAACTGGCTGGTACTTGTTCGGCGACGTAGACTGGTTGCCTTTTGCCAGGGATGCCAATTTGTTCAGTGTTCAATTTATTTTCTTTAATTTCTATGTTTTTATTAAAAGCACGGACAGCAGATATTATTTTCTGTTTTGTTTGCACTGAAGTAAATTCCGCTATAATGGGGCGCGTGGTTGTAGCTGGGGTGGATCTTCCGGGTAGTCGGTATATGTCTCTTAGTTGAGGTTCAGTGATGGGAACTCCAACCAGCTTGCCGATACTGCAGACAGTTTGAATAAGGCTACCAGTATTCTCGCTATCTGACAGCGGAATGTTACGTATTTCCACACCAGCTGAGCGTGATTTTAACTGGAAATCGACAATCTTTTTTTCTAATGTTTCAATGTAATTTCGTTGCTCCTGTCTTTCCTTTTTAAGTTCTTCAACTTCTTTTCTTAGTTCTTCGAAATTTTTATTCATAAAAAACATGGAACGTTCGATTTCTGTATTTGTCTTAGAGATTTCAGCATTCGACTCCTGAATTTTAACGTTTAGTGATTTAATCTCGCTTATATCTGCCACTAATTTTGACATAAGGGTGGTTTGTTCTTCAAGCTTAATAGATAGTGTAGTGTTATGGTGCAGTTGTTGGTAACCATCATCCCCACTCTGAGGAGAGTCTCCGAATCTCGCGCGTTTGTTCCTGTTGGTGACATGTTCACTAGCTACCGAGGTAATATCCGGTTCTGATTGCGTTTCACATAAATTAACGTCTTGGGATTTTGGGGGAGTACGTCGAACAGCTGACATTGTAAACGCGCTTCGCAAACAATGCGACTTCAAAACACTTATTCGTTGCTGGAACGATTCTGCGTCGTCGGAAAGTTGGTAGCATTGGCAGCACTCACAGTGCGTGCGTGGTGCGTGCACGGGACTTTCGCCGCTCAGCAGTACGCACAGCCGTGAGGATTCCTTGCACACTCGAATTAGTCACTATGACCGGCACTTTTATGAGAGATTTATTTTTGTTTATAATTTTTGTTAATAATGTCTTGTTTTACACTGCAAACAATTATTGGGCGATAAACACTTCACTACTTATAAGATCAGTAGAAAAATATAGTTTTTACAGCTGTTAATTAATTTTTACGAGTATAGTTACTGAAGGCACACTTTGTGGTTTCGTGTCGCGTTGCCTGCCTTTATTGACTGCCTTTATTGTAAAATATTCTTTGTTCGAAGAATAATTTTCTGATGCACGATGGAATTAAAAGAAAACACAAATATACGTGCGTTTTTAAATTAATGCAATTTTGATATTGCCACATTTCGTAATAGTAACAAAGATTTCCAGGAAGTAAAACCTGATTGCATAAATTAATTATTTAACCACAACACCTTTAATCAAGTCAAATCAAGTGAACAAAACTAGATGCAACTTCTTGCTTGTGAATACAACTAACGACGTAGAGGTACATATGCGCTATGATTGCGTGCATTAAAACGCGCGCACCGCTAACAGAAACACAGCGCCGCATTCAGCCAGCAATGTATGCAAAGCGAGCGATTTATGCCGCAGCCCGTGTATGTGTAATGCGCTACTTGAATACGAACACAGTAGTAAACGGGCCTCCTTTACACCGCACTGTATCGACCTGTGGATTAAGGCCCATTAACACGCTGCGAGAAATTGCATGCAAGTTTGACTATCTGGACAATGAATTCGGTTGATCAATCCAATACCTACTGAAAAGTAGTAAAACTTGCATGTAAATTTTACATGCACATGCAAGTGATTGCATGTACATGCAATTACTTGCAACGTCTAAACGAGGCTTTAATATCACCTTCATGAGTTGTCTAGTTTGAGCACCTGTGAACATTTAAATAATGCAGGCTTAACACAGATGATGTTATGCAAATGAATACCTAATCTAATGTAAAATGTATTTCAAATTTTATTTCATCAATACAATAACTTACCTGCACAGTTTCTAATATTTTCATTGTAGAATACTCCCTTTGGAACCGCTCGTCATATTGAATAAGAATCTATATTTTCATATTTCTGAAACAAACGTGAATATAGGTAACTAGCACTTCGCCCCGCGACTTCGTCCGCGCTTATTTCGAACTTTGCTTCTGTGAATTTCTTCTCCCGCCACCCTCTTTATGGAATACTTTTAGAAAATCAATATGCGACTAAAATTCTATCGATCACAAAACAACCCTTTAGCTGTCGGTTTTCGCAACATCCCATCTTAATAAGCATCTACGTTCTAAAGATATACCCCAGGGAAAATTTGAGACTCGTAGCACTTGTAGTTACGAAGTCTCATACAAACTCTGAAGTTAAAAACTATCCTTCTTAGGGGGGGGAATTTCCCGTCATAATCCCGTCTTAAGTAGCACCTACGTCGTAAAAGAACCCTCCTGTGAAACATTTAAAACTCCTAGTACTTGTAGTAATTAAGTTTCATACAAACTATTAATCCCAGAAACATCCCCTTTGGGGTCCAACTTCACCAACTTCAAAACCCCGTCTTAATGAGCATCTACATCCTAAAAATTGCTCCCGCGTAAAATTTGAGACTCCCAGAATTTGTCGTGACGAAGTTTCATACAAACTATCAACACCAAAAACTTCCCTTTATGGGTTGGTTTATCCAAAACTCGTCTGAGGAGGAACCAACGTCCTAAAAACACGTAAGCAAAATTTTTAACTTCTATCAAGAACAAAGTCCCGTCTTAGTGAGCATCTACTCCCTAAAAACCTCTATGCATATTTTGACACTCCCAACACTTGCAATAACGAAGTTTCATGCAAACTAACAACCCCAAAAATATCCCCTTAGGGATAGAATTTCAGAAAATCCCGTCATAGCTAGTACCTACATCTTAAAAAAAATCCCCCTGTAAAATTAAAGACTCCTATCTACCAACCCCAAAAATAACCCCTTAGGTTTCGAATTTCGCACAATCCCATCTAAGTGAGCACCAACGTCCTAAAAAAAATCCCGTGTAAAATTTAAAACCCCTAGCACTTATAGTAACGAAAGTTTCATTCAAACTATCAACACCAAAAACAACCCCTTAGGGGTTAAATCTCGCCGTAGAGCGTAATTACTTCCTAAAAAGAAAACATTACTTATTCAAAATTTGAGACACCTAACTTCCAACACTAAAACAACCCCTTAGGGGTTGAATTAAGCAAAATACCATCTTAAGTAGTATGTGCGTCTTAAAAACTACCCCCAAGCTAAATTTGAAACTCCTAGTACTTGTAATAACAAAGTTTCATACAAACTATCAACCCCAAAAACAACCCTTTAGAAGTGAAATTTAACAAAGTACCGTCTTATTGAGCACCTACGTCATTAAAAGAATCCCCATGCAAAATTTGAAATATGTATCTATCAACATCAAAAACAACCCGTTGGGGTTGAATTTCGAATCACCCCTTCATAGTGAGCATCTAAGTCCTAAAAACAACCCCCACGCAAAATTTGAGACTTCTAGCACTCGTAGTAACGAAGTTTCATACAAACTGTTAACCCCAAAAACAACCCCTTAGGGGTCGAATTTTGCAAAACTCCGTCTTCGGTAGCGCGTACGTCCTTTAAAGAATCACCATGCAAAATTTTAGACCTCTATCTATCAACACCTAAAACAACCCCTTAGTGGTTGAATTTCGAAACACCCCGTCTTAGGTAGTGTGTACGTCCTAAAAACAACCCCCATGCAAAATTTGAGACCCCTAGCACTGGTAGTAACGAAAGTTTCATACAAACTATCAACACCAAAAACAACCCCTTAGGGGTCGAATTTCGAAAAACCCGTTTCGTAAGTAGCACCTACTTCCTAAAAAGAACCCGCATGCAAAATTTAAAACTCCTAGTACTTGTAGTAACAAAGTTTCATACAAACTGTCAACCCCAAAAACAACCCCTTAGGGGCGTAATATCGCAAAATCCGTTCTTAGCGAGTACCTACGTCTTAAAAAGAACCCCTATGCAAAATTTTAAACCCCTAGCACTGGTAGTTTCTGAGATTTCGTGTCCTATGAGTGAGTGACCTTTTGCTTTTATATATATAGACTAGTATTTGCGCGTTGCGCGAGCTGCAAGCAGCTCGCGGGGTCGTGTTTTGCAGAAGTATTCCTTACCTTAAAAAAATTTTAAGAATCCATAAAAATCTTTAAATGAATTGGAAAATCCATAGTCCTTAAAAGATTTTGTAAATTATATAAATTATTTTTAATATTCTGAAAACCCATAATTATAACTACGTCAATAAAAAAATGAAACAAAATTAAAAAAAAAAACAAAATAAATTGAGAATTCCTTAGGATAGTTAAAAGAATTTTAAAATCCGTTAGAGCACTTAAAAGATTTTTAGGTATGCGCTTACTGCCCCTCGAATACTGCATTTTTTGCAGTCGCCATCTTGGATTTTGATTTTGACGTCACTATCGGCTTTAGCATCCTCGAAAACCATGAAAACGACTCCCATGATGAAATTAATAAACAATTCGAAAATTATCGCAGCCGCCATCTTGGATTTTAATTTTGACCTCAATATCGGCTTTAGAATCCTCGAAAACCATGAAAACGACTCCCATGATGAACATTTTGAAAATTATAGAAGCCGCCATCTAGGATTTTGATGTCGACCTCACTATCGGCTTTAGCATCCCCGAAAACCATGAAAACGACACCCATGATGAACATTTCGAAAATTATCGCAGCCGCCAACTTTGATTCTCATTTTGACCTCACTATCGGCTTCCTCGAAAACCATGAAAACGACTCCCATGATGAACATTTCGAAAATTATCGCAGCCGCCATCTTGGATTTTGATTTTGACCTCACTATCGGCTTAAGCATCCTCGAAACCCATGAAAACGACTCCCACGATGAAATTGATGAACAATTCGTAAACTATAGCAGCCGCCATTTTGGATTCTCATTTTGACCTCCCCATCGGTTTTAAAACCCTCGAAAACCATGAAAACGACACCCATGATGAAAACACAAAAACTGTCCATCACAAAAAGAATTTTTCAATTCCAAACGAAACAAAACAAACTTTTCAGTTTAGATAAAAATATGATATTTATAATATTATTTTGTGAGGTGCGCGCTTACTGCCCCTCGAACACTGCATTTTTTGAAGTCACCATCTTGGATTTTGATTTTGACCTCACTATCAGCCTTAGCATCCTGGAAAACCATGAAAACGACTCCCATGATGAATAATTCAAAAATTATCGCAGCCGCCATCTTGGATTTGGATTTAAACATCACTATCGGCTTTAGCATCCTCGAAAACCATGGAAACGACTCCCATGATGAACATTTCAAAAATTATCGCAGCCGCCATCTTGGATTTGGATTTAAACCTCACTATCGGGTTTAGCATCTTCGAAAACCATGAAAACGACTCCCATGATGAACATTTCGAAAATTATAGCCGCCACCGTGGATTTGGATTTAAACCTCTCCATCGGTTTTAGCACCCTAGAAAACCATGAAAACGACTCCCATAATGAATAATTCAAAAATTATAGCAGCCACCATCTTGGATTTGGATTTAAACATCACTATCGGCTTTAGCATCCTCGAAAACCATGAAAACGACTCCCATGATGAACATTTCGAAAATTATCGCAGCCGCCATCTTGGATTTGGATTTAAGCCTCACTATCGGGTTAAGCATCTTCGAAAACCATGAAAACGACTCCCATGATGAACATTTCGAAAATTATAGCCGCCATCTTGGATTTTGATTTTGACCTCACTATCGGTTTTAGCATCCTCGAAACCCATGAAAACGACTCCCATAATGAAATTGATGAACAATTCGAAAATTATAGCAGCCGCCATCTTGGATTCTCATTTTGACCTAGCCATCGGTTTTAGCACCCTCGAAAACCATGAAAACGACACCCATGATGAAAACACAAAAACTATCCATCACAAAAAGAATTTTTCAATTCCAAACCAAACAAAACAAACTTTTCAGTTTAGATAAAAATATGATAATTTAAAATATTATTGTGTTCGGTACGCGCTTACTGCCCCTCGAACACTGCATTTTTTGTAGTCGCCAACTTGGATTTTGATTTTGACCTCACTATCGGCTTTAGCATCCTCGAAAACCATGAAAACGACTCCCATGATGAACATTTCGAAAATTATCGCAGCCGCCATCTTGGATTCCCATTTTGACCTCGCCATCGGTTAAAGCACCCTCGAAAACCATGAAAACGACATCCATGATGAAAACTTTGAAATTTTTTGTAGTCGCCATCTTGGATTTTGATTTTGACCTCACTATCGGCTTTAGCATCCTCGAAAACCATAAAAACGACTGCCATGATGAACAATTCCAATATTATCGAAAACGACTCCCATGATGAAATTGCTGAACAATTCGAAAATTATAGCAACCGCCATCTTGGATTCTCATTTTGACCTCGCCATCGGTTTTAGCACCCTCGAATACCATGAAAACGACTCCCATGATGAACAATTCGAAAATTATCGCAGAGGCCATCTTGGATTCCGAGATACGATGGGGGGAGGGGTGAAGGGGGGGAGTGGGGTGAGTTTTGAAAAATGATTTTGACATACTCTGGGCCCCTTGATACGAATCTGAAAAAAAAAATATGTTCCATGTCCCTTCTGAGATCCTTCTGAAAGGGGGAAAAGGGGGTCAAGAGGAGGAACTTTGAAAATGTTTTTTTCTTTTCCGAGCCTCTTCTATACGAATTCGAAAAAACCGAACACGGGTCTCTTAGTTTTTGAGATACGATTGGGAGGGGGGCTGAGGCCAAAATGGGGAGGCTTGGTACTGTTGCCCTACACATGAGAGTTACTTGTAAGTTTGCTTGTCGTCACCCCTGAGTTACGCTTCACCCACTCAACCTTCGTTACGCTATGGAGGTCGCCGGCTCGCTTCGCTCGCCACCTCCCCCCTTCGCTCCACTCGGTCTCGCAGGTTCGCTCCACTCAGGACCTACTTACCACCGGAAAGCTATCGTGTCCTCATCCCTACGCTTCGCTTTACCGCTACATAGTTTTTCCGAGATACGATGGGGGGAGGGGTGGAGAGGGGGAGAGGGGGGAGTTTTGAAAAATGATTTTGACCAACTCTGGACCCCTTGATATGAATCTGAAAAAAAAAATGTTGCAAGTCTGTTAACTTCCGAGATCCACCTAAATGGGGGAGAAGGGGGGCAAGGGGGAGAACTTTGAAAAATGGTTTTTACTTTTCATAGCCTCCTCTATACGGATCCGTAAAAAAACAAAACACGGGTCTCTTAGTTTCTGAGATACGATTGGGATGGGGGGGGGAGGCCAAAAAGGGGAGGCTTGGTACTTTGAACTACTCGTGAGAGTTACTTGTAAGTTTTTTGTCGTCACCCCTGAGTTACGCTTCACCCACTCAACCTTCGTTACGCTACGTAGGTCGCCGGCTCGCTTCGCTCGCCACCTCCCCCCTTCGCTCCACTCGGTCTCGCAGGTTCGCTCCACTCAGGACCTACCTACCACCGGAAAGCTATCGAGATACGACGGGGGGAGGGGTCAAGAGGGGGAAAGGGGGGAGTTTTGAAAAATGATTTTGACCGACTCTGCGTTCCTTGATATGAATCTGAAAAAAAAAATGATGCAAGTTTGTTAACTTCCGAGATCCGCCTAAAGGGGGAGAAGGGGAGCAAAGGGGGAGGGAACTTTGAAAACTGGTTTTTAGTTTTCCGAGCCACCTCTATACGAATCCGTAAAAAAACAAAACACGGCTCTCTTAGTTTCCGAGATACGAAGGGGGGAGGGGTGAAGAGGGGGAGAGGGGGGAGTTTTGAAAAATGATTTTGACTAACTCTGGGCCCCTTGATATGAATCTGAAAAAAAAAATGTTGCATGTCTGTTAACTTCCGAGATCCGCCTAAAGGGGGGAGAAGGGGGAGAAGGGGGACAAACTTTGAAAAATGGTTTTTACTTTTCCGAGCCTCCTCTATACGAATCCGTAAAAAAACACAAAACACGGGTCTCTTAGTTTCCGAGATAGGATGGGGAGGGGGGAGAGGGGGGGCGAAAAGGGGAGGTTTGGGATTTTTCCCATACTCACCAGAGTTACTTGTTTACGAATCTGTCAAAATATACCCACCTTCCCCTTCACCATCTGGGAGAACAATTATGTCAATCAGTCAGTCAGTCAGTCAGTGGTAATCGAGCTTTATATAGTATAATAACTAGTATTTGCGCGTTGCGCGAGCTGCAAGCAGCTCGCGGGGTCGTGTTTTGGAGAAGTATTCCTTACCTTGATAAAATTTTGAGAATCCATATGAATCTTTAAATGAATTGGAAAATCCATAGTCCTTAAAAGATTTTGTAAATTGTAAATATGTAAAATATTTTTAATATTCTGAAAACCCTTGTATCTAATTCAATAAAAAAAAGAAACAAAATTAAAAAAATACAAACTAAATTGAGAATTCCTTAGGATAGTTAAAAGAATTTTAAAATCCGTTAGAGCACTTTAAAAAATTTGATACCCCTTAAGAACCCCCTAATCCAATCTAAAACCTTATTAAAAACTCAGAAGGGTGGCATAAGGGGTAACTTTGAAAAATGGTTTTTACTTTTCCGAGCCTCCTCTATACGAATCCGTAAAAAAAAGAACACGGGTCTCTTAGTGTCTGAGATACGATTGGGAGGGGGGGGGAGCCAAAAAGGAGAGGCTTAGTACTTTTGCCCTACTCATGAGAGTTACTTGTTAGTTTGCTTGTCGTCACCCCTGAGTTACGCTTCATCCACTCAACCTTCGTTACGTCTCATGATGAAATTGATGAACATTTCGAAAATTATCGAAGCCGCCATCTTGGATTTTGATTTTGACCTCACTATCGCCTTTAGCATCCTCGAAAACCATGAAAACGACTCCCATTATGAAATTGATGAACGATTCGAAAATTATAGCAGCCGCCATCTTGGATTCTCATTTTGACCTCGCCATTGATTTTAGCACCCTCGAATACCATGAAAATGACTCCCATGATGAACAATTCGAAAATTATCGCAGAGGCCATTTTGGATTCTCATTTTGACCTCGCCATCGGTTTTAGCAACCTCGAAAACTATGAAAACGACATCCATCATTAAAACTTTGTAATTTTTTGCAGTCACCATCTTGGATTTTGATTTTGACCTCACTATCAGCTTTGTCATCCTGGAAAACCTTGAGAACATTTCGAAAATTATCTAAGCCGCCATCTTGGATTTTGATTTTGACCCCACTATCGGCTTTAGCATCCTCGAAAACCATGAAAACGACTCTCATGATGAACAATTCGAAAATTATCGCAGCCGCCATCTTGGATTCTCATTTTGACCTCGCCATCGGTTTCAGCACCCTCGAAAACCATGAAAACGACATCCATGATGAAAACTTTGAATTTTTTGCAGTCCGCATCTTGGATTTTGATTTTGACCTCACAATCGGTCATACTTACGCTACAGAGGTCACCGGCTCGCTTCGCTCGCCACCTCACAGGTTCGCTCAACTCAGGACCTATACCTTCCACCGGAAAGCTATCGTGACCTTATCCCTACGCTACGCTACGCTTCGCTTTACCGCTACCAAGTTTCCGAGATACGATGAGGGGAGGGGTGAAGGCGGGGAGAGGGGTGAGTTTTGAAAAATGATTTCGACATACTTCGGGCCCCTTTATAAGAATCTGAAAAAAAAAATGATGAGTCTCTTCTGAGATCCGCCTAAAGGGGGGAGAAGGGGGTCAAGAGGGGGAACTTTGAAAAAATGTTTTTTTCTTTTCCGAGCCACCTCTATACGAATCCGTAAAAAAACAGAAAATCGGCCTCTTAGTTTCTGAGATACGATTTGGAGGGGGGAGGCCACAAACGAGTGGCTAAGTACTTTTGCCCTACTCATGAGAGTTACTTGTTAGTTTGCTTGTCGTCACCCCTGAGTTACGCTTCACCCACTCAACCTTCGTTACGTCCCATGATGAAATTGATGAACATATCGAAAATTATCGAAGCCGCCATCTTGGATTTTATTTTGACCTCACTATCGGCTTTAGCATCCTCGAAAACCTTGAAAACGACTCCCACGATGAACAATTCGAAAATTATGGCTGCCGCCATCATGGATTTGTATTTAAACCTCACTATTGGCTTTAGCATCCTCGAAAACCATGAAAACGACACCCATGATGAAATTGATGAACAATTCGAAAATTATCGCAGCCGCCATCTTGGGTTTTGATTTTGACCTCACAATCGGCTGTAGTATCTTCGAAAACCATGAAAACGACTCCCATGATAAACAATTCGAAAATTATCGCAGCCGCCATCTTGGATTTGGATTTTAACTTCACTATCGATTTTAGCATCCTCGAAAACCATGAAAACGACTCCAATGATGAAAATTTCGAAAATTATCGCAGCCGCCATCTTGGATTCTCATTTTGACATCGCTATCGGTTAAAGCATCCTCGAAAACGATGAAAACGACATCCATGATGAAAACTTTGAAGTTTTTTGCAGTCGCCATCTTGGATTTTGATTTTGACCTCACTATCGGCTTTAGCATCCTCGAAAAACATGAAAACAGTCATGATGAACAATTCCAAAATTATCGCAGCCGCCATCTTGGATTTGGATTTTAACCTCACTATCGGCTTTAGTATCCTCGAAAACCAGGAAAACGACTCCCATGATGAACAATTCGAAAATTATCGCAGCCGCCATCTTGGATTTGGATTTTATCCTCACTATCGGCTTTAGCGTCCTCGGAAACCATGAAAACGACACCCATGATGAACAATTCGAAAATTATCGCAGCCGCCATTTTGGATTTTGATTTTGACCTCATATTGGCTTTAGCATCATCGAACACCATGAAAACGACTCCCATGATGAAATTGATGAACATTTCGAAAATTATAACAACCGCCATCTTGGATTCTCATTTTGACCTCGCCATCGGTTTTAGCACCCTCGAATACCATGAAAACGACTCCCATGATGAACATTTCGAAAATTATCGCAGCAGCCATCTTGGATTTTGATTTTGACCTCACTATCGGTTTTAACACCCTCGAAAACCATGAAAACTACACCCATGATGAAAACACAAAAACTATCCATCACAAAAAGAATTTTTCAATTCCAAACCAAGCAATACAAACTTTTCAGTTTAGATAAAAAATTATGATATTAAAAAAAATATTGTATTAGGTACGCGCTTACTGCCCCTCGAACACTGCATTTTTTGAGTCCACATCTTAAATTTTGATTTTGACGTCACTATCGGCTTTAGCATCCTCGAAAACCACGGAAACGACTCCCATGATGAACATTTCGAAAATTATCGCAGCCGCCATCTTGGATTCTCATTTTGACATCGCCATCGGTTTAAGCACCCTCGAAACCGATGAAAACGACATCCATGATGAAAACTTTGAAATTTTTTGCAGTCGCCATCTTGGATTTTGATTTCGACCTCACTATCGGCTTTAGCATCCTCGAAAAACATGAAAACAGCCATGATGAACAATTCGAAAATTATCGCAGCCGCCATCTTGGATTTGGATTTTAACTTCACTATCGATTTTAGCATCCTCGAAAACCATGAAAACGACTCCAATGATGAAAATTTCGAAAATTATCGCAGCCGCCATCTTGGATTCTCATTTTGACATCGCTATCGGTTAAAGCATCCTCGAAAACGATGAAAACGACATCCATGATGAAAACTTTGAAGTTTTTTGCAGTCGCCATCTTGGATTTTGATTTTGACCTCACTATCGGCTTTAGCATCCTCGAAAAACATGAAAACAGTCATGATGAACAATTCCAAAATTATCGCAGCCGCCATCTTGGATTTGGATTTTAACCTCACTATCGGCTTTAGCATCCTCGAAAACCATGAAAACGACTGCCATAATGAACAATTCGAAAATTATCGCAGCCGCTATCTTGGATTTGTATTTAAACCTCACTATCGGCTTTAGCATCCTCGAAAACCATGAAAACGACTCCCATGATGAACAATTCGAAAATTATCGCAGCCGCCATCTTGGATTCTCATTTTAACCTCGCCATCGGTTTTAGCATTCTCGAAAATCAGAAAACGACATCCATGATAAAAATTTTGAATTTTTTTGCAGTCGCCATCTTGGATTTTGAGTTTGACCTCACTATCGGCTTTAGCATCCTCGAAAACCATGAAAACGACTCCCATGATGAAAATTGTGAACAATTCGAAAATTATAGCAGCCGCCATCTTGGATTCTCATTTTGACCTCGCCATCGGTTTTAGCACCCTCGAAAACCATGAAAACGACTCCCATGATGAACAATTCAAAAATTATATATCAACCTCCTATCGGCTTTAGCATCCTCGAAAACCATGAAGACGACTCCCATGATGAACAATTTGAAAATTATCGTAGCCGCCATCTTGGATTTTGATTTTGACCTCACTATCGGCTTTAGCATCCTCGAAAACCATGAAAACGACTCCCATGATGAACAATTCGAAAATTATCGCAGCCGCCATCTTGGATTCTCATTTTAACCTCGCCATCGGTTTTAGCATTCTCGAAAATCATGAAAACGACATCCATGATAAAAACTTTGATTTTTTTTGCAGTCGCCATCTTGGATTTTGAGTTTGACCTCATATTGGCTTTAGCATCATCGAACACCATGAAAACGACTCCCATGATGAAATTGATGAACATTTCGAAAATTATAACAACCGCCATCTTGGATTCTCATTTTGACCTCGCCATCGGTTTTAGCACCCTCGAATACCATGAAAACGACTCCCATGATGAACATTTCGAAAATTATCGCAGCAGCCATCTTGGATTTTGATTTTGACCTCACTATCGGTTTTAACACCCTCGAAAACCATGAAAACTACACCCATGATGAAAACACAAAAACTATCCATCACAAAAAGAATTTTTCAATTCCAAACCAAGCAATACAAACTTTTCAGTTTAGATAAAAAATTATGATATTAAAAAAAATATTGTATTAGGTACGCGCTTACTGCCCCTCGAACACTGCATTTTTTGAAGTCCACATCTTAAATTTTGATTTTGACGTCACTATCGGCTTTAGCATCCTCGAAAACCACGGAAACGACTCCCATGATGAACATTTCGAAAATTATCGCAGCCGCCATCTTGGATTCTCATTTTGACATCGCCATCGGTTTAAGCACCCTCGAAACCGATGAAAACGACATCCATGATGAAAACTTTGAAATTTTTTGCAGTCGCCATCTTGGATTTTGATTTAGACCTCACTATCGGCTTTAGCATCCTCGAAAAACATGAAAACAGCCATGATGAACAATTCGAAAATTATCGCAGCCGCCATCTTGGATTTGGATTTTAACTTCACTATCGATTTTAGCATCCTCGAAAACCATGAAAACGACTCCAATGATGAAAATTTCGAAAATTATCGCAGCCGCCATCTTGGATTCTCATTTTGACATCGCTATCGGTTAAAGCATCCTCGAAAACGATGAAAACGACATCCATGATGAAAACTTTGAAGTTTTTTGCAGTCGCCATCTTGGATTTTGATTTTGACCTCACTATCGGCTTTAGCATCCTCGAAAAACATGAAAACAGTCATGATGAACAATTCCAAAATTATCGCAGCCGCCATCTTGGATTTGGATTTTAACCTCACTATCGGCTTTAGCATCCTCGAAAACCATGAAAACGACTGCCATAATGAACAATTCGAAAATTATCGCAGCCGCTATCTTGGATTTGTATTTAAACCTCACTATCGGCTTTAGCATCCTCGAAAACCATGAAAACGACTCCCATGATGAACAATTCGAAAATTATCGCAGCCGCCATCTTGGATTCTCATTTTAACCTCGCCATCGGTTTTAGCATTCTCGAAAATCAGAAAACGACATCCATGATAAAAATTTTGAATTTTTTTGCAGTCGCCATCTTGGATTTTGAGTTTGACCTCACTATCGGCTTTAGCATCCTCGAAAACCATGAAAACGACTCCCATGATGAAAATTGTGAACAATTCGAAAATTATAGCAGCCGCCATCTTGGATTCTCATTTTGACCTCGCCATCGGTTTTAGCACCCTCGAAAACCATGAAAACGACTCCCATGATGAACAATTCAAAAATTATATATCAACCTCCTATCGGCTTTAGCATCCTCGAAAACCATGAAGACGACTCCCATGATGAACAATTTGAAAATTATCGTAGCCGCCATCTTGGATTTTGATTTTGACCTCACTATCGGCTTTAGCATCCTCGAAAACCATGAAAACGACTCCCATGATGAACAATTCGAAAATTATCGCAGCCGCCATCTTGGATTCTCATTTTAACCTCGCCATCGGTTTTAGCATTCTCGAAAATCATGAAAACGACATCCATGATAAAAACTTTGATTTTTTTTGCAGTCGCCATCTTGGATTTTGAGTTTGACCTCACTATCGGCTTTAGCATCCTCGAAAACCATGAAAACGACTCCCATGATGAAAATTGTGAACAATTCGAAAATTATAGCAGCCGCCATCTTGGATTCTCATTTTGACCTCGCCATCGGTTTTAGCACCCTCGAAAACCATGAAAACGACTCCCATGATGAACAATTATTCGAAAATTATCGCAGCCGCCATGTTGGATTTGGATTTTAACCTCACTATCGGCTTTAGCACTTAGCACCCTCGAAAACCATGAAAACGACACCCATGATGAACAATTCAAAAATTATATATCAACCTCCTATCGGCTTTAGCATCCTCGAAAACCATGAAGACGACTCCCATGATGAAAACTTTGAATTTTTTGCAGTCGCCATCTTGAATTTTGAGTTTGACCTTACTATCGGCTTTAGCATCCTTGAAAACTATGAAAACGACATCCATGATGAAAACTTTCAATTTTTTGCAGTCGCCATCTTGGATACTGAGTTTGACCTCACTATCGGCTTTAGCATCCTCGAAAACCATGGTAACAACTCCGTAAATGAACATTTCGAAAATTATTGCAGCCGCCATCTTGGATTCTCATTTTGACCTCGCCATCGGCTTTAGCATCCTCAAAAACCATGAAAACGACTCCCATGATGAACATTTCGAAAATAATCTCAGCCGCCATCTTGGATTTTAATTTTGACCTCACTATCGGCTTTAGCATCCTCGAAAACCATAAAAACGACTCCCATGATGAACATTAAAAAAATTATCGCAGCCGCCACCTTGGATTTGGATTTTAACTTCACTATCGATTTTAGCATCCTCGAAAACCATGAAAACGACTCCAATGATGAACATTTCGAAAATTATCGCAGCCGCCATCTTGGATTCTCATTTTGACATCGCTATCGGTTAAAGCATCCTCGAAAACGATGAAAACAGTCATGATGAACAATTCCAAAATTATCGCAGCCGCCATCTTGGATTTGGATTTTAACCTCACTATCGGCTTTAGCATCCTCGAAAACCATGGAAACGACTCCCATGATGAACAATTTGAAAATTATCGTAGCCGCCATCTTGGATTTTGATTTTGACCTCACTATCGGCTTTAGCATCCTCGAAAACCATGAAAACGACTCCCATGATGAACAATTCGAAAATTATCGCAGCCGCCATCTTGGATTCTCATTTTAACCTCGCCATCGGTTTTAGCATTCTCGAAAATCATGAAAACGACATCCATGATAAAAACTTTGAATTTTTTTGCAGTCGCCATCTTGGATTTTGAGTTTGACCTCACTATCGGCTTTAGCATCCTCGAAAACCATGAAAACGACTCCCATGATGAACAATTCAAAAATTATATATCAACCTCCTATCGGCTTTAGCATCCTCGAAAACCATGAAGACGACTCCCATGATGAAAACTTTGAATTTTTTGCAGTCGCCATCTTGAATTTTGAGTTTGACCTTACTATCGGCTTTAGCATCCTTGAAAACTATGAAAACGACATCCATGATGAAAACTTTCAATTTTTTGCAGTCGCCATCTTGGATACTGAGTTTGACCTCACTATCGGCTTTAGCATCCTCGAAAACCATGGTAACAACTCCGTAAATGAACATTTCGAAAATTATTGCAGCCGCCATCTTGGATTCTCATTTTGACCTCGCCATCGGCTTTAGCATCCTCAAAAACCATGAAAACGACTCCCATGATGAACATTTCGAAAATAATCTCAGCCGCCATCTTGGATTTTAATTTTGACCTCACTATCGGCTTTAGCATCCTCGAAAACCATAAAAACGACTCCCATGATGAACATTAAAAAAATTATCGCAGCCGCCACCTTGGATTTGGATTTTAACTTCACTATCGATTTTAGCATCCTCGAAAACCATGAAAACGACTCCAATGATGAACATTTCGAAAATTATCGCAGCCGCCATCTTGGATTCTCATTTTGACATCGCTATCGGTTAAAGCATCCTCGAAAACGATGAAAACAGTCATGATGAACAATTCCAAAATTATCGCAGCCGCCATCTTGGATTTGGATTTTAACCTCACTATCGGCTTTAGCATCCTCGAAAACCATGGAAACGACTCCCATGATGAACAATTTGAAAATTATCGTAGCCGCCATCTTGGATTTTGATTTTGACCTCACTATCGGCTTTAGCATCCTCGAAAACCATGAAAACGACTCCCATGATGAACAATTCGAAAATTATCGCAGCCGCCATCTTGGATTCTCATTTTAACCTCGCCATCGGTTTTAGCATTCTCGAAAATCATGAAAACGACATCCATGATAAAAACTTTGAATTTTTTTGCAGTCGCCATCTTGGATTTTGAGTTTGACCTCACTATCGGCTTTAGCATCCTCGAAAACCATGAAAACGACTCCCATGATGAAAATTGTGAACAATTCGAAAATTATAGCAGCCGCCATCTTGAATTCTCATTTTGACCTCGCCATCGGTTTTAGCACCCTCGAAAACCATGAAAACGACTCCCATGATGAACAATTATTCGAAAATTATCGCAGCCGCCATGTTGGATTTGGATTTTAACCTCACTATCGGCTTTAGCACTTAGCACCCTCGAAAACCATGAAAACGACACCCATGATGAACAATTCAAAAATTATATATCAACCTCCTATCGGCTTTAGCATCCTCGAAAACCATGAAGACGACTCCCATGATGAAAACTTTTAATTTTTTGCAGTCGCCATCTTGAATTTTGAGTTTGACCTTACTATCGGCTTTAGCATCCTTGAAAACTATGAAAACGACATCCATGATGAAAACTTTCAATTTTTTGCAGTCGCCATCTTGGATACTGAGTTTGACCTCACTATCGGCTTTAGCATCCTCGAAAACCATGGTAACAACTCCGTAAATGAACATTTCGAAAATTATTGCAGCCGCCATCTTGGATTCTCATTTTGACCTCGCCATCGGTTTTAGCACCCTCGAAAACCATGAAAACGACCCCCATGTTGAACATTTCGAAAATTATCGCAGCCGCCATCTTGGATTTTCATTTTGACCTCGCCATCGGTTTTAGCACCCTCGAAAACCATGGAAACGACTACCATGATGAACATTTAAAAATATCGCAGCCGCCATATTGGATTTTGATTTTGACCTCTCTATCGGCTGTAGCATCCTCGAAAACTGAACACGGGTCTCTTAGTTTCTGAGATACGATTGGGAGGGGGGGGGGGAGGCCAAAAAGGGGAGGCTTGGTACTTTTGCCCTTCTCTTGAGAGTTACTTGTAAGTTTGCTTGTCGTCACCCCTCAGTTACGCTTCACCCACTCCACTTTCGTTACGCTACGGAGGTCGCCGGCTCGCTTCGCTCGCCACCTCACCCCTTCGCTACGCTCGGTCTCGCAGGTTCGCTCCACTCAGGACCTACCTACCACCGGAAATCTATCGTGACCTTATCCCTACGCTACGCTACGCTTCGCTTTTCCGCTACCTAGTTTCTGAGATACTATGGGGGGAGGGGTGAAGGGGGGGGGAGAGGTGTGAGTTTTGATAA